>CM067175.1:12110206-12375784 GCA_034093135.1 Erigeron breviscapus | reverse complement strand
ACCTGCTCATTTAGCTGAAGCGTTTGAGACTTATAGACAACAAGAAGAGTCTGAGCGAGATGACGTGACGGAAGGATCAGTTCCTGAGCGAGATGAGGCTTCAGTTGCAGTACCTCAATCTGAATCAATTCAAGTGTCAGTTCCTCAAGCTACACAGAGTGCTTCGTTTAGGCCTGTTGTTCCTATAAGCACTGTGTTTACGACACTTCTACGTCCACTACAACCGCCTTTGATCGGACGACCTCCAGTTTCTACACAATCTCCTACTCGACCTTTTGGAGTCAGACCAACAGTTGAACCTGCGCATATCATGACAACTCAATTTAAGGTGAATCATTTGGAGACAAGAGTTATGACGTTGGAAGCTCAAATGAAGTCTATGCAAGGGTTAGTTGGGAAGTTAGTTGCTGAGTTGGAGGATGAAAAGCGTCAAAGTGTTGAACTCAGAGAACAGCTTCGACAGTTATTGGCTCAAGGGGGAGATGGTTGTAGGGAAACTGAGTTGAAGAGGAAAGAGGATGAACATGATGATGATGATGCGAATGCTGATGGTGAGCCAAGAACTGAAGCTCAAGCAGAAGCATCGACTCAGGGGGAGACACCAAGACAAACAGAGTCAGAGATTGCTGGTACAGCTGGTGCTAGTACGTCTGGGACTCAGAAAGATTCAGGAAAAGCTGTGATGGTGGCTCCAGATGTAGTTCTTGATGATGACAGTGATTCCAATTCAGGTAACTCCAATTCTGATCCTGCTACCAATAAGTCTTCAGAGTCAGAGTTGCACCCATTAATAGTGCATAGACTAGAGAAGAGATTGGGATATGATTCACAAGCTCATTTGAGAGCTATGGCAGATTTTATGGATCCTGATGATTATCATGATCCAGGATCATATAAGGATCAAATAAAAGAGCAGTTAGGGTTAACTTGTACATCTTCAGAGTCGGATTCGGATTCAGATTTTGATCTTGAATCTTAAGAGATTAATGATTTGTGTACTTTAGATGTAAATAAGATAAAAATTATAAGATAAATATTGGTGTACTTATTGTTACATTATATTTATGATATAGTTTATTGTATTTATGCTATCTTTTATGTCTTAATGTTGTTTGTCTTTGCATATTTGAAATATTTGAACTTTTAAATTTCAGATAAGCTTCAAAAGATAGGTGCAGGTACATCTGAGGTTCAAAATGATGATTCTGAAAATGATGAAAGTTTGGAAGAAGGTGAAATGATTCCTGATTTGGACTGGGCTAATGTTCTTCAAGATGATGATTTTGTGCAACAACAAGTTCCAGATGATCAACAAGAGGTTCAAGCTGAACGAGTTTTTATTCCAAGTTCAAGAACTCTACACTTTACGGTTTTTACCAAAGTTGGAGATGATGAAGATGGAATTACTCTAAGCTGGAATATTGAAGATTCTAAGGAATTTGATGTGACAGAGTATCCAGTGCCAAGTAGGGATGAAGATCACCTACATCAAATTGATAGAAAAATACCAGCAAGAGGATTTGTAGGAGAAGGTATGAAACCATCTGTCTTTTGGGATTTTGTGAGTGATAGAGATGCTCATACGTATGTTACTACTATTTTGAGTTGGTTTTTCGATGATGAGCTGAAATTGTTTATTATCAAAAGAGATGATGGTTGTCAGTACTTAAAGCCCATGAAAAGATATTTTAAAAGCCTTAGTGAATCTGATTTAATGGATTTAGGAAGGAAAAGGCTTGTTAATCCTAGTGGTAATGGTTATGCAAATTTCTTTAGTGAAAGTTACAAGAAGATTATAGGAAAAGATTCTATGATGATTTTGATAAAGCCAGTGTGTTCATAACGCCAAGATCCTTAAAGACAGTTACAAAGGATGATGGGACTATTGAATTTGTTCAAAGATCGATTAAGCGTGTATTGAAGGTCCCGGTAAAGAAACGGCCTCAAGATGTTTTGAGTACACTTGATCACTGGGAGATTCACAAGAATACTGGTGAAGCGTTGATGTATGGAGATAAAAAATAAGAGAGTTACTTTGTTGCGCATATATGATCCTATGCAGATAGTGAATCTTTCCAGAGATGATCAACGAAGGTTATACGACACTCAATGTCTGTTTATTCCTTCATGGACCACTGAGGAAAGCAGATATAGGAAGATTTTGCGTATTTGTCTACATGCTAATATTCATGCAAATAGCAGGAGATTGTTATTTGATGGATAATGTTTTTACAAGACTGAAGAAATCGTGTAGCTGATGTCAAGGGGGAGACTGTAAGTGCATGATTCGGTTGACAACAGCAACAGCGATTTGATCAGTATATGTTCATGTTTTGTAATATGTAATCATAGACTTATGTTATGTTTAAACTTTTATTTGGACTTAAGTAATGTGAATGATTACATATTGATCAGAGTTTTGGTATGTTTAATGTTTACGACTTGTATGAATGTGATTATAAGTAACATACAGATACAAGTGATAAACTAGTCACGTTTTAAGTAATTAAAGTATACTTAAAAGATGACAAAAGAAAGTGTGTACAAACTCGTGCTACAGTAACACGAGTTTGACTAAACTCGTGCTACAGTAACACGAGTTTGTCTAAATACGTGGTCATCACGTGTTTACATATAAGACACGCGTTTGCTAATGGGCTTTGGGCTTTAAGGAATACGGTCCATAATTAGCACGCGTTTATGAACAGTAAGTATAAATACTCACACTTAATACGTAATTAGGGACAATTAATTAAGAGATTACGACTAAACTCTGTCAAATTAGCAAACCCGCGCGCGTTTAAGGTCTTAGGTTGTATTAACAACGAAAGACGATATTTTTATTAACCAAACAGGTTATCACGAGAGGATTCCGCACTCTCGTCATAACTATAAGCGTTCTCGTGTACGATCAGTCCACTAGGACCTACAATATTTCAATTTATAGCTATCATCAGGCTTATTATTTGAAGAAAATGGACCAGGCTTGGATACAAACTGGCTGGACCTGCAATCTTTCATGAAATGACCTTTTTTGCCACACTTAAAGCATGTCAAATTGGTCTTATCAGTTGAAGAACTGGATGCAAATTGTCCAGATGGCCTATTTGCTCTTGCTTTGAAATGGTTAAACGTTTAGCAATCATTGCAATAAGGTCATCATCATCAGTTTCATCACACAGTCTGGAGAGATTTGACTGGACTCTCCAGAATCCATGAGTTCAGACACCATCTTCTTCATAGAAAATACATTCTCAGAAGATATCAGTGTTGTACTTTGTGGTTCAGTATGAATAACCACATTAGGACTACTGGAGGCATGGTTATAAGCATCTTGTTCTGCCACCACTCTCTGAGCTTGATTTTCTTCAGTGTACCTGAAAGCTCCATAAAGAGTTGAGAGAGTGTGTGTGTGCAGAGTTTTACCTTGTCGTAAGACCAGGATCATGTGAGACCATTTGGTGGGCAGAATATCACAAAATTTCTCCATAAGTATATCCTTGTCCTTCTCAACCCCAAGACCTCTCAACTGGTTTATGATACTCATAAATCTGGTGTAAGTACCAGTGAGAGACTCATTAGGCTGAGCAAAAATGACTCATACCTCTTGTTTAAGGAGACCTTTCTGGTGACAATGGTGTCATCTCCTCCTTCATGCTGATTTAAAAGTTCATCCCACATGGTTTTAGCACTAGGAAAAAGAACTAGTGTGGAAATTAGGGTTTCTGGAACGGCCCCGAGGATCATGTTTTTGAGAAGGGTGTCTAGATTCACCAATCTCCTCTCCTCTTCAGACCAATGTTCCTCCCTCTTTTCCCTTCCTTTTCTAGATCCAGAAGGATCAAGAAGGGGATTGAGAGGTGATGTGGGGACATAAGGTCCTTCATTTAAGATTTTCATCATGTTCCTCTCAATACCAGTGATATGCAATACCATCCTAGCCTTCCACGTACCAAACTCATCACTGTTCTCACTGAATTTAGGAACAGGATTATTTGAATAGTGCACATGCACGTGTGGAGAAGCAGGAGTAGGAAGAGGAGGTGGTGGATTAGTGTTATTAACAATAGGTGGTTCATTATTTTGATCATTAATATTAACATTAGGATCGGGACCAAAATTAAAACTTCCTTGTGTATTTTCAGAGGTGGCCATCAAAGAAGCAGATCTAGGCAATGTTTAGCCTTCTGCTCTGATACCAAATGTGAGGTCCCAAATACGATGGTTAACCCCGAAAGTGTAAAATACAACAAGTCTAATAATCACTAGAATGGACTAGTATTACTTAAATATAAATGCAAGTATATAAATAAAGTAATACACGACTTAAAGCAATAAACAAGTAAAGTGGAACATTATGTATTTTTCAAGGTGTATTTTATTTATGATGTTAAATAAAATACAGGTTGTGCGGAATCAAGATAATACAAATAAGTATGTATCCTAACAACCTATGAATTACAAATGATCTATATTTGTCAAATAAC
Organism: Erigeron breviscapus; assembly: GCA_034093135.1. Lineage (NCBI taxonomy): Eukaryota > Viridiplantae > Streptophyta > Magnoliopsida > Asterales > Asteraceae > Erigeron > Erigeron breviscapus. The sequence goes on along the minus strand of CM067175.1, from coordinate 12,371,297 downwards.
TCTTTTGGATCGAGATACTTAAAGTTGTGAAGTATCCCTATTTAAGATCGAGAGTATTTAGACAAATTCACTCTAATGCTAAATGTATGCTTTAAAGTAATTTTCTCAAAGAAATGACTTTGTATTTATAGGCAACAAAATTCACCAGTGAATTTTGTGTCGTACAAATATGGTTGCATGCATTTAATGAACCGACAAGAACATTAAATGCATTGGTTAATGGTACAAGGATAAAGTCACATCAATATGACTTTATTCTTTTAACCAACCACCTTTACACACGTATAAACTTTGGTAAAGAACAAGTGGAGTGTTCTTTGGAAAGTGTGTAAAGGCAAAAGTCAATTCCTCGATATCAGTGTTCAGACTTGTAAGGTCTAGAACACTGACAATCCTCCAGTATGCAGATCTGGTAAGACTTCCAGTGGACTCCGCCATTTGTCAGTCTTCTTTATTCTGACTTCAGTCTTTGACTTCAGTGAGAACGTCTTCAGTAGAGTAGATCTGGACTGGGGTGAAGTCCAGTGAGCTAATATGGAGAATACTCCAGATTTCCTATACAAGTGTTTGCTCACTGGTCTTACATTATTTCTGAACAAATCTTCAGAGGGACTCCAGATTCCAATTCTGGAGTAGGTCCAGTAGAACACGTTTCTGGACAGATCTTCAGTAAGGCTCCAGTAGTCGAGTCTAGAGCGAGTCCAGTAAATCTGGACCTAACAGATTTCATGCATATATGTAGTTAAAGTGTGATTGTGTGTGAGGTTGAAAGCCTAAAATGTATAATGCAGGATTTGTGTGTATATAATGTAGTTAAACACCTATGTAGTGGCATCTAAAGAAGTAATTATGTTATATATGGTCCATATGGTAGTTTGTGACTAGTAATGAAGGATTAGGAAGCTTAGGGACTAGTTTTGACATAGAAGGAAAGTTAAAAACGGGTTTAGGGAGTTAGGGGGTGTCATTAGGTTGTCAATTGCAGAAAATTCATTCCCTAAACAAACCCTAGCAGCCCCATAGCATTCCTTCATCAATTGCAAGCCGAAAAGTCTTCCAACGTGTGATTCGGGTGTGTTTAGTCAAGTATTTTGCATCCTTATTGTGATCTACAGGTAGAAAAGGTATTGTAATGTAGATTTATTATCTTTTCAATTGTATGGATTATTAAGAAGTGGTTTAGGTCATTGGAGGATCAATCGATGTCGTAATAACGTTTGTTTTATGATGTAAATCATATGTTGTTTAATGGGGAAGTTTATTGCATTTGATTGGTCATAAAATGAAGGATTTTGATGTATAAAGGTCTGCTATTTGAGTTGGGATCGTTTGGTGTTGGTTTGGGGTCAAACTGATCGAAGTTGTGCAGGTTCGTGTTGAGTTGCGGCGCAACTGGTTTCCAGACAGATAAGTTGCGGCGCAACATGTGAGTTGCGGCGCAACTGAGGGCTGGAGTTGCGGCGCAACTGAGGGCTGGAGTTGCGGCGCAACGTGGTGTGTTGCGGCGCAACGGGGTCAGTTTTGAAATAAAGTAACCTTTGAACCTCCAATGCGTATGTTGTGTCTAGGGTCATGTTTGTAGGTGTGTAGGCCTGAGATATGACCTTAATAATGTGGGTAATAGGTCGTCTAATGATCGTTTACTAATTTTAGGTAGACGAGACTAGTTGCTTTGCACGGTAACGTGGTTATTCACTGTCATGCACTTCATTGAGGTAAGATACACTACTTTTGACACGCTGAGGGTTCCACAAGCAATGGTTTCTTGTTATAACTTCCCTAAAACTTATGATAATTGTGGGTATTTCGGGTTACGCGGGAGGTATTGTGGGATATGAAGTTGACCATGAGACCTAATATGCAGTCCCAAATGTAGTGAAATGAAGAATGGTGTAATGTAGCGTTTGTTATGCAAGTTATGTAGTATATTGCAATACTTGAAATGTAGACATGATGTAGATTTTTGATGTGTGCATGCTTATGTGACTTGTTCACCTAGTTCACTAGATTTACTAGGCTGCCATGTCACTTGCACGTTTAAGGGCCCAAACAAAATGAAGGAATTGTGTGACTATGTTTAGGTTGTGGGATGCCTAAACTAATAATGTGTGAAACCGAGCTCGTAAGTTTATAATGCAGGGAAGTGTTAAGCTTAACCCGTACTTGCCCTAGCCCGGTGGGTGCGTGAACGTAGGTTGCTTGGGTGGCTCCTTGCAACATGGTCATTTAATGCAGGGTGAGTAATACGAGGGGTCTGACCCGCCTCCATATACGGATTACTCCGGGATTGGCTTGCCATTCCTTAACGACGTACGATGAGTAGCCTTTTGGCTGATCATCTAGTCGGGTGTGATGCATGGCACACTTATATGCAGTTAACGAAGATACGTGTGATTATGTGTGATATAAAAGAAGGATAGGCACAATTAGGGTGATTCATCCTAAGTTGATATGCAGGTCGTATGTGTGTGTGTTATGTGGGTTGTGCCTTAATGTTTTGTCAACAAAGTAGAAATGTTTTAATTGGACAAAGCTTTATAACTTTAGTGTTATCTTACTTAGCTAATTCGTTAGCTAACACTTGTTCTTGAAATGTGGTTCCCTCAGGTATAGCTTGAAGGATAGACGAGGCATGAAGGGCGAGGAGTGGGTAGATAGCGTGCTGATGGCTTTAGCTACCCTTAGATGCTACACCTCATTAGACATCATTTGCATTTTGATATTATGCAGAATTTTTGTAGTACTATGTTGACGGTTGTTTTGTGTTGGGCAACCGTTGGGTTTTCATTTAGACGTTTTAATGGTATTGCATGTAACACCAATAAATGCAGAAACCGAACTGTTTTTATCGGTTTTGAACTTTTGAAGTTTTCTTCCGCATCTTTTAACACCGTTAAATGGAAATTTTTAAAAACCCATGTTTTTAAATGTCGGGTGTTACATGAAACGCATGTGGTACAAGTCCTTTATGCTGGAAAATAAAAGGTTGTTAAGTAACTTCCGACCACCACCGTCAACTTCCGACGACTGTTTGCCAATTTCCGACAACCTCCTTTCATTGCACACTTCTAAACGTTTAATAAATGGATAAATATACATAGGCTTCGAAACCCACTTTATATCCATAACAATACACATTAAAATACATCATAAATCCTAAGAAAAAAACATGCACCAAAATTAATATCTAGATGTTGTTCTGATGATAGAGAGTTGCTTGCAGCGGTTGAATGCAGAAATGATGAAGAAAAAGATTGTTTCTTCAGCCATTGACTGATATTTTGATTCTTTGTTTCTTTCTTTGGGGAAGGTAGAAAGAAAAAGATTGTTTGTTTGTTTAAATATGAAAATGAAATTAAAAAGAACAACAAAGATCAGATGAATGAATTTGTGATACACGTGTATATAAGTCTCCATCTGTTTTCCACTTGCAAATTTCTAAGTAAATGAATTTTTTTTATTTTTATATTTTAAACAATAGGTAAATGAAATTAAAATCAGTTTTATTTATACATTTTTATTTTTATATCTTTTACTATCTCTTTATATGTTTTGTGACAAAATTACCTTATTTAAATAATAAGTAGATACACATAAGAAATTTAAAAGAAAAGTTTAATGTGTATCATATTATTAACACTAACATTATATTATATATGTAATCTTAATGTTACACTCATACAAGTTTTGAAATGGAAACAAACACAAAATACAATATTTATAATTGTAGTTAATATTCATTAAATAGTTGTACATTTATCATAATTTTAAGAAAAAAGTTAGGACACGTACCAATGTTCCAATACAATCTAAATTTAACGGTAAGTTTCGTAAAAGCTGTATCTAACATTTTTCTTTTTAAAATAGAAATTAATTTTGGAATGAAAGTATTGTTTTTAAATGACAAATTATCTTATCTTACTTCTAAATTACATGAATGCTTAAGATGTAACTTAGGACTTTCAAAACCCCTAATAATTCACTTTTAAATAGAAATTAATTTTGGAATGAAAGTATTGTTTTTAAATGACAAATTATCTTATCTTACTTCTAAATTACATGAATGCTTAAGATGTAACTTAGGACTTTCAAAACCCCTAATAATTCACTTCTACAATATGAAGAGATGTCAAGTGTGTTATGTGGTGTGTTACTAAAAAAGAGATGATATAGCGTTGATTTGGCAAAAAAAATAAAATGTAATGAAGATGTCACTGTTAAAAGAGGCTTTAGCGGATAAGTTTATACATTGTTTCTCTTTAGGTTCGGGAAAAAAAATACTGCGGCAACGCGCAGGGCATTTTTCTAGTTAGTATATATCCTAAAAAGAGTGCAACGGTTTTCGTGCCACCGTATTTACTATATATTTAATTTTAGCCCGTCTGGACCATAGTGTATTGGGCTAGGAAAACAAACTAGGCTTTCTAATTTTGAGTGGACTTTTGTAGTTCACCAATTGGACTATAAAGTCAAACTTTAGCCACGAATACTATGGCGTTTTAATCACTATTTAGCTCTATACAAATAAATAAATAGTACAACGTAGCTTATATATATAACACTTATTTATTTCGATTTTTTTAAACCATTAGAACTTTTAAATTTTGTACTGATTTGCATGTTTTTAATGTTAATTTATATGTGAAACGTTAAAAAAATGAATACCATTTGTTTCACATATACATGGAAATGTGACAAATTTATTCGTAAGTGAACAAAATACTTAATAGCTACTTTTTAATTTTTTTTTTTTTTGGAACGGGAGACTAAAATTATATTAAAAATCACATAACTAGCAAGTTGCTAGATGTGAAATCACAAGTACAAAGAGAAACAAATTCTAGCGATACAACAAAGTTCACAAACTAGAATCCTTCCGAGACTATGACTGCGAAGACTACCAAAAGGGATGAAAAAACTCATGCCACTTAGCACAAAGTCATATATCCAATAGGGGATTCTCTATCCAATCTTCACGAAGAGCTTGATATTTTCTGTTGCGATTAGTTATCCAAAGAAAAGAAGAGGATACAATAGAGTTGAAAATATTCGCGATACTTTCCTTGGAATCGTTATGAACGACATTATTTCTCTCCTTCCAAACATGCCACCACCAAATGTATATGATGGCCTCCAAAATATGACGGTGATGAGATGACAATTGAAGATCGCCAACCCATGTAATTATATCCATTGGTTCAGCATCTGGAATGTTAAGGTGTAACCATCAGCTTATCTTACCTCTAATTTCAGAAGTCAAACTGCATTCTTGAAACATGTGTTTGTTGTCCTCAATAGAGTTCACGTCAATACCCCTCCCACACAAGTTAACAAGATTGGGAAAGCGATTACGAGTGAGCCTCCAAGCAAATATGTTAACTTTTTTGGAATGAGATTGTTCCAATGAAAGATAATGTTACTCGAAGGTTGAAGGTGATGATCAATGAACCTGCGTAAATGAGCATTAACGAAAATAGAGTTAGCTTCAAAATTCCATTGCCAAGAGTCGTTTTCATCTTTAATATTAAGACTTGGCAGCATCTCGGCCAGCTGGTTGAACTGTTGTTGCTCGTGACCACCCCGAAGCGGTCTCCTCCAATTCCATCCCCACCCCAGGATATTGAATCTATCGTCGACCTTGCAGTCTTTGTTTAATTTAAGAGAAAAAATCCTTGGAAATCGCACAACAAAAGTATGCTCACCACACCAAATATCCTTCCAGAAATTAGTGTTTTTTCCATTGCCGATTTTCCTACTTATCACATCCTTAGGAAACGATGGGATAGCATGGATATACTTAACAGGCGACACAATATTACTCCAGATGCCTTTTGATTTTGCGACTAAGCTAAAAAAGCAATCTTCCCCGTGAATGTTGGTAATAACACGTGCCCACAAACTTTCAGAACTCACAAGACCACGCCAACGCCATTTGTATAAAAGAGCAAGGTTCATAGCGTTGAGGCTACCGATACCGGCTCCACCATCATCTTTACTAGCTAGAACTGAGTCCCAATTAATCCAACTAATTTTTCGTTTCTCTTTTGTCCCTCCCCAGAAAAAAGCCGACCGCAACGATTCCAGGAGCTTGTTGACCTGTTTAGGCATTTTAAAAATAGAAAGAAAATATATACCTGTTGAACCAAGGACAGAGGTCACAAGTGTCGACCTGCCACCAATAGATAAGAGATTGGCTTTCCACCCCGATAATCTTTTTTTGAACTTCTTGATAATAGGATCCCAAGCAGAGACCCTTTTTGCACTTCCCCCTATAGGAACACCCAAATATTTGAAAGGTAACTTTTCACCTTTACAACCATTCAACCTCGCCAGGCGCTCAACTTCTGTATTTCCTACCCCAATGCCAATAACAGATGATTTCATAAAATTTATCTTAAGACCAGAGATACCATAGAAGAAGAGAAGAGCGTTAAATATGTTCTCCATGTTAGGGTCCGACCACTCGCCCACTAAAATAACATCATCAGCATAAAAAAGATGAGAAATAGAAACTTGATTGATCATGGCGCCTATGAACATTCCATTCTTAACAAGGTTGTCAATGGCGATATGTAACCCCTCCATAGCTATGATAAACATAAAAGGAGCCATAGGGTCGCCTTGACGCAACCCGCGTTGAAGTTGAAATTCCTCGGTGGGACTCCCATTCACTAAAACCGACGCTTTAGCCGAAGAAAGACAAGCTCTAATCCACGCCAGCCATTTTGTCCCAAAACCCATAGCCTTCATAATGTAGAACAAATAATCCCAAGAAACCAAATCATAAGCCTTAGCAAAATCAATCTTAAACAAAAGCAATTTCTTCTATTTCGCTTTATGCCAATCAATAATCTCATTCAACAAAAGAGGACCGTCCAGAATTTGTCTTCCTTTTATGAAAGTCGTTTGTTCCGGACTCACAACATAATCAATGACCCGCGCAATACGATTAGCAATAATTTTAGCAATAATTTTAGCAATTATTTTATATTGAATACCAATGAGGCTAATGGGACGAAAGTCGGACATAATAGTAGGATTAATTTGTAAGTTACACAAACTTAATTTGTAAGTTACACAAACTTGTATAATGTCATTACATTTTCATTTGGTTTTTATTTTTATTCAGGGACTTTGGGTTAACTTTTCTTTTTGGATATTTTTAAATAAAATAGTTACGTTTTCATTTTGGGTTTTGAATTTTACATACTATGTTGTCGCTTTTTGGATTTTTTAACTGAGTTCTTTCACTTTTATGTTTCAATGCCAAATCACTAACATTTTGTAATCCCAATTACATTTAAATGATATATAAACATAATGTCTGCCGGGACATTCCCCGTGTAACATATCTCGTTTACTTCTAAAGCCCATGTTTAACTTGAAAAGTTACATCCAAATCTTTGACTTTGTAAGTTTTACATCTAGAATATATACCCCATATCTCGATTTATTAAATCTATTAATATATACATGGTTTATTTCAATATATCTCCTAAATAAATTATTGTTAGTTTGTTACATATATAATATAGATCTGTTATGATTAGTTTTTTGATGGTGGTTGTGGATTTTTATCGGGTCGATTAAATCCAAAAGGTCCATTATGCACGGGTTCAAGCCTTAGGTGGTATTTCTTTTGGGCTCTAGGCCAAGATTTGGATTGGGATATTTCAAATAGAACTTCACAAGCATGGTTAGCTTGATATTTCATTAAGATTTCAATTTCTATGTAAAATTGCTTTGATAAGTTCTAAACTTTGTTTGTGCAAGATCTTATCTGTAAACCCTTGGTATCCTACTATTCAACATAGTCATGTAGATTTTGATTTTCACACAATCACATTTGCATGATAGCATTTTTTTACAAAATTGGGAGCTTTCAGCTTTATAGTCCAAACCCAAATCCAGGTCCAGCCACTATATCTAGTCGCGGTACATATATAATAATTATGAGTCATGTAAAAGATAGTTTAAATAGGCTCCATAAGTTCCACACTCATATATTTTTATTTCTAGGTATATTAAGATCATAAGAAGTAAGATAGAAAGAAGTCTAGTTATGGATTTAGAGAAATACGCAATAACAAAATACATAACATAAAAGACCAGAGTACATAACAAATATAACCGAGAATGGAAGAAAGTAATCAAGAAATGATATTAATTTTTTTTTCTTAACACTCAATCTAACTCCCAATACCATCTTCGAAGATATACATGATAGGTTGAAAGGTAAACAACTTTACCCCTACCGAAAATAGAGAGACTGCTTTTGGGGTCTCTTTAAGGTAGAAAAGGGCTTCAAGCATTGCAAAGAGTAAAGATCGAATCTATGATCTTCGTGTGTCCAAAGGCAAGAATGTTAACTGTTAAGTTTGATCCAAGCTTTGCTTGTTAGTGGCCAATCTTATAGCATTGAAATAAAAGAAATTATGATAATGACATACAACGAAGATACACAATCTTCATTAATTTAAATTTTTTTTTTTTCCACATTAACATCCTTTCATTCAACTTAAGAATTTTACATAGGGATAGAAGGTAAACGGGCAACAAGCTGCGCCGCTAACCCTTTTTGAATAGAAAAACCAAGACGTTTAAAAACTACATTCATGTATCTTGGCATCATGACGTTAGTGTGCATGACCCGTTGGACCCTACTAAGTAACTCAACGGCCTCAGGTGCAAGAAACCCAAATGTATCAAATGCAAATGGTATAAATACGTGTTGATTATCCAGACACGCCTTCTCATGTTTGGCCACTTTGCATGAGGCAGCTTTTAAATTATTTTTCAAAAATGTCTAAAACCACCTGGAGAAGTTATTATGTTGACGAGATGTAAATTTTGGGATTTACTATATTCGGTTTTACAGTAGAACAAGTTATTAAATATATACCTAACTCTTCTAGTAATTTTCATTCTATTTTTTTTAGAACGGCAATATATTAATTAAAAAAGTGATATCTAGCAAAGTACTAGATGACAAATAAGGTACAAGCAACAAGGTACAATTACAAATACATTATCTAGATCTAAACGATAAACTAGATAGTAGGAACCAAAGGCTAAATGAGGAGAGGACCTTGTAACCAATCCAGCCAGGATATCCGATTCTTGTTACACTTACTCGAGTACCAAAAGTAAGATTGCGTGATGATAAGGTCCGTCAAGTAGTCCTCACGTAGGTTACCATCTTTGAAGATTTTCTCGTTACGTAACCTTTCAGTCTATTTTTTGGTACTTATAGCTGTATTTGTTGTAAAGTCTTGATGTTGTCACATCAGACTATGATGCATAGAAAAGACTATCATGCAAGAAATGTATTTGTTGAAAAGTCTATAATGCATTACATACGAACCAAGTGCACTCATTAAAAAAATAAGCATGTTAGCATGTTAATATTTCATTAATTGTTGGGGATCACATGAAAAGGATTTAGAAGTGACAGATCGCCTCGTTTAATTTCGTGAAACATGTCTATTAAAGATGATGCGAAGCTTAATTGACTTGGGTAACAAATACATAAATAAAGAGTATAACTATATATATAATGATGAATGGTTGAATTAATTTAATTGACAATTAAACTTATAATGAAATTCTGAATTCATGTTACGTAGTGGTACGCGTAATATGCAATGACTAATAGACACATCGGACTATTGACTTTTCTTTTTACTAACGGGGCTTGGATTTGATATTAGAAAGCATCTGTACATAACGAAGACTTTTCTTTCGTAGAAAGTAGAAAACGACGTTACGTGTTACATATATTATACATATATATATGTCACAATAACAAGAGCTAAGCTAAATTTACTATCTTATAAGTTATAATCATGGTTGGGCAGAGAATAACTTTGCTCATTTTATCAACTATTTTGAGTTTTACTCCCTTATATCATTTTGAGACCATCTCTTTTGCAGTTGCATCAAAACCTTATAATCTTTTAGTATCCGATGCAGTTGGGGCCGGTTCGATTCAAGATCAAGGAGTTCGGGCCGCGTATTGGCCTTCCTACAATACCTACCCTGCTTCTTCCATCAACACAAACTATTTTTCTCACATTAACTATGCATTTGTTCTGCCATCTTCCACAAACTATGCACTTAACATCACATCTAACGATATCTTGAAGTTACCCGAGCTTTCAACTGCAAGAGATAGTTGGAATCCCTCTGCCAAGATACTGTTATCCATTGGGGGTGGTGGAGGTGACGATTTACGCGATACCTTCTCTAAAATGGCAAGTCAAAAGAATTCTCGAGCTACTTTTATAAACTCTACCATAAAAGTAGCTCGAGATTACAACTTTGATGGGGTTGACCTTGATTGGGAGTACCCATCAAGTGTAAATGATATGTCAAACCTAGGTTTGTTGTTTAAAGAATGGCGTGAGGCGCTTGAATATGACGCGAGTGTAACTGGAAAGCCTCGACTTTTATTGACTGCAGCCGTTTATTTTGCGTCCAATATGGAACCCTACGATAGTGTATCACGATTATATCCAATCAACGCAATAAGTCAATATGTTGACTGGATTAATGCTATGTGTTATGATTATCATGGCTCTTGGGAAGATGTTACAGGATTGCATTCTGCATTGTATGATCCAAACTCAAATGTAAACACTGATTTTGGTATCCGGTCTTGGATTCAGGCAGGCGTGCCTTCCAGCAAGATCGTATTGGGCCTACCACTCTACGGTCCAACGTGGACACTTCAGGACCCAAATAACAACGGGGTTGGGGCGCCTACTACTGGGACAGGGCCCGGAAATGGCTTCTTGATGTATTCTCAAATTGTTGATTTCAATAGGGATAACGATGCAACAGTTGTCTTTGATGAGACAAGGGTTTCCTACTATTCTTATTCGGGTGTTTCATGGGTTTCATATGATGATAGTGAATCGATTGAAGCCAAGGTCCAGTATGCGCGAACTCAAGCGCTAGGCGGGTACTTCCTATGGGTCATAGACCAAGATCTGGATTGGCATCTTTCAAGTACAGCTTCACAAGCATGGTTAACTTGATGTATGTATAATACTATCAGTTTCAATAATATGTGTATGAAATAAAGTTACAATAAGAAAGTATTTGAACTCTGTTCAAAACTTATTTATGAACCTTCAGCTTAGGCTCTTGGAGCTGAGGTTGATCATATATACAAAGTGTTGTTTAAGTCTTTCATATATTATACGATATATCAACGTACCTTGACAAGGCAAAGTGCCGATTTCATCAAGTAGCCTAGCTTAGGATTTCAATCAAATAAGTCTGATAAGTTCAACCTAGTTATGTTGTTAGGAATGGCGTGGGCACTTGGATATGATGTCAATGTCACTGGATTGCCTCGACTCATATTGACTTCATCCGTCTATTATGTGTCGATCATATTCATTGAAAGCAATAAGTCAATACGTCGACTGGATTAGTCCAATCTGTTACGGTTATATAAGCTCTATGAAAAAGTTCACAGGATTATATTCTGCATTATATGAAACATAACGCTGATTTCAACACATTTTTGTATCCATTGGATTCATTCAGGTATGCCTCTCAATAAGAGGGTCCCATGCCAGGACATGTCCAACATGGACACTTCAGGACCCAAACAACCACATGGTCGAGGCCGGTACCACTGGCATGGGCCTCGGAAAGAGCTCACTAGTCTATTATCAAGTTGATGATAGGGATAATAATGCCACAGTTGTGTTCGAGCAGACAAAGATTTCGTATTAATCCTATTCAGAAGATTCAAGGGTTTCATATGAATTACTAAGTCGACTAAATCCAAGGTCTGTTATGCGCAGAGTCGAGCCTTAGATAGGTACTGCTTCTGGGCTTGCCAAAATTTGGTTTTAGAAATTTCAAGGACAGCTTCACAAGCATGGTTAGCTTGATACTATAATTTTGACTGACAGTGAGTTTTTTTTTACAAGCCAAGCACGACAAAGAAACAAATACTATAATTTAGTTCACAGGAATCTGCAGAGTAACACTTGAACCATGTATTGAAGTCTAACAATATAGTTGCGTGGAGATCTCTTATAAAAATTTCCCTCTAGGTTTCAGGAGAATATATTGATGTCATCTAGCAAGAAATCTCAAAAACAAAGTAAAACAAAACACCATATTTCGAGTTCTATAAAAGAACTATGAACATGTAAAATATACCGATCTCGATGAATAACAAATGTATTAAGTGTAACAAAGTACATAAGATATCATTTTCCCTCTCTAGAACTTGAAAGTAAGTTGATTATACACACACCAAGCCGTTCAAGATCAAAACTGTTGGTCGGGCAGGGATAGTTAACATAAAAGAATGGAAAACGAAGAATAACAACTCACCAAATCTTGAAAACTCAACCTTTAGATAACGGTATACCTCCCAGACACAGGTTCGAGCTGAACTTCCATTCTTTCAACCGAGTCTTTCTCACTATGATTCCCATTTGAGCTTAAAAGATCAGCATCCTCTTCTTCCCCATTACCCAAAACCCAATTGCTTCTCCCTACAGTCTCCGGCCTACGTCTTTTCATGAATTCCAAGTATAAAACAATTAGAAAACCTAGTAATACCCAAACGATCAAGGCCCATGTTAGCCCAAGGGTATTTTCTTCATTGTATCTTTCTCCTAAATGCTTCATTCCACTAATAAGAGCGAAAATCGCGACAAAAATGGAACATCTACCTACATAAGTGTGAACGTATTCCCAGATGACCCTTTCTTTCGAAGGGTTATCAGCTTCGGGCTTTTTAGGTCTGAAGTATGCATTAATGGGTTGTATGCAACCCATAAGAATTGTCAAGAATCCCAATTTGACATGTAGTGAGCTGAGATGAAACCCACGAAGCTCAGCCACAGCAAATAGGATGCCGAGAAAAGTGATAGCTAAACCCGAGTATTGTGAGTAGACATGAATCTTAAACCATATGTCACCAGGTAGGTGTTTTGTGTATCGTGCAGCTAGAATCCCACAAGGAAATAACATTCCCCAAGCTAGAAACATCATGAACCCATGCACGGCTAACACGGGCCTTAAATCTTCCTCTGCCTCAGCTGAACCACGAATAAGTGAAACCAGGACAGGTTTATTGCTTTTTACCGAATGCATGTTACTTTGGGTCAAACGGTCTAATGACCATTTAGCCCCCATGGCCCAGATAACTTTCAGAGGAGTCGTGGGTTCAATAATGTTATTACACTCTTTTCGCTCTTTTCTATTGCAGCTAGGATCCAATGGGCGAGTGAATTCTAGAGTGATTACACCGTTTTCTGACCTACATCTGACATATGTCAGACTTTCATTGGTCGAATGGAGACTTTGGGCGTTCATTCCGTCTATCCAATACGTGTTGACGCGACCAGTACCATTAACATCGACCCATCCAACATACGCAAAACTGTTCTCCATTTCTGAACCGAACCCAATGGCAAGATACCCACTTTTCTTCTCACCACGGGCTGCTATAGAAATCGACTTATCGGAAAGTGTCCAAAAGAAGTTGACTTGCTGATCATCTAAAAGAACACTATTTTTATACATATCGGTTAAACCACCATCAACGACCTGAACCTTCCATCCCATTTTTTGTGTAAAAACTGACTGATAATAGACTTGATCGGGAGTGTTTCGATCTGGGGCCCACGTTAACTCTTTCGGGCTGGACTGCACTCCTTGGGCATCTGGCCCACCGATGTAAACAGTTTCCGAGCCATTTCTGGAAGTTGCATTCCCGCCAAGCGGGTCAGATGTGATGTAAAATGCAACATCATGACCTGCTTGAATTGAGAATTTCACTGGGACACCTCTTTCGACCTGTAAAACAGGCGATTCTTTCTTGTTAAGATACAAAACCTTCGAAGGATTTGGAGGGTTTGGATAATGTAAAGCCGGACCCGAAGTAACAATAATCGGTTCTTTCTTATCCGCAATCACTAATTCTTGATCTTCTTTATCTTCAGCATCAAGTGGCCCGACGCAATCATTCACCCTCTGAGAAACATTGATATGGACATGCCCATAAGTCTTCCCGTGATTTTGGGGAAGGTAATAAGGTCGAATGGAATCAGGTGGTTTTATCAAACCTAAAGCCCAAATACACACTCTTTCACTTGCAACATCAATATCCCAATCATATTTCTTGTCTACAGATTTCAAGGGTCTCTGATAACGAATAAACGATACACCGTCTCTTCTATGCCCATAAGCTAACCGAGTATTGTTAACCGACTCATTAGAACTCGAAACATTATACATTGTATCAGGACACACACCCTCATACAAGCCATCATCAATCTTAATACATTCACTATACTTAGTAATATAATAATCATCGGCAAACGGAACACCCTCTTCAGTAAACCCCGTCACCGCCACATCAGCATTAAGCATATGATCATGTTCCCTATTCGGTTCAGTCCAGCCAAACGCCATATAATTTTGAATCCCGATCGCACCCTCTAACCCAATATCAATCACATTATCCTCCTCATTCAATGTCCACCTCAACCTATACGTATCCGACAACACCTTACAATTCTCAAACATAGTCGGCTGTTTATTAACCACATCACTCGAATTCACCTCCTCCAAACCAGGCAACAAAACATGCCCAAAATCCGACGCCATGTCACTATCCCAAACCGAAACAACCTTAATTTTATCCCAAGTAACATTATCCATCAAATTAACAACAAAACTATCATTACTATAACTAGACATATTTAACTGATCATTAGATATAACAAACCCAGATGTCAAATTTTCATAATCATCACCAAAAGCACCCCACCAATGAACATGATTTCCACCATTAATCATATCAAATTCACTAACTCTAAATGAACAATCATCTAAAATACTAAATTGGCCTCTTAATTGATGCTGAACCATAATAAACTGAGAACTAAAATTAAGTAAAGAAGTATTGGATTTTGGGCAATTTTGTGCAGAAACGAGATCAGATTTATAAGTCAATACAAATATATGTATCATTATAAAGTATAATAATAAAGATAGTAAAAAAGGTTGAGAATTTGCCATTAAAAGTGATGGAAAATGAGAGATCTGATATGGGTATTGGCTAATTGAAATGGGTTTTGAAGATAGTTAAGAAAGATGGCGACTTACCTGGGTTTGATCGCCGGAAAACGTAGTTCTTGGGGCGGCTGTGTACAGAAAGATCGGGAAAATAAAACATGGGATGAAGACTTTTTGTTTTTTTTTTTTTTTTAATATAAATAGTTTGAATGGTAAATGTTTGTTTGATTCAGGTGAATTGTTTGGTTTTGAGTCCTTCGAAAATGTGGGCTGGGTGAGATTTTCACTTTGGGTATGTAGAAAGACGATATGGCCCCCTGAACTTAATAACTTGAAAATAAAAACCAAACTGACCGAAACTCATTCCTGTCTTCCACGAAGCATGAGAAGTAGCAACAACAACACTGAATCCTTTAGAAGCGAGATATAAAAGAGGTAAGATTAGACAGTTTTGTTTCTGCTCAGAAGTAGAGAAACTGCTTCCAAAAGTACCTCCAGCCAAACAAAGAAATAACGGGAGAATATAAATATGTACTTAAACTGAAAATAAAATTTTGAGTACATATTAAATGAGATCAACATGAAACTAATGGACCATTTTGGCCCAAAATTGGCAGTTTCTTTACATAAAAAATGCGTTGTAAAACTAAAAAAGAAATAGTCGAGCACAAAAAGTTTTTGCCATACACGAAAATATATACTAATGTGAAGGTAGGTGATCCCCACACAATTTTTATGCAATACACAAAAATATATACATCACATGATTGTACTATTTTGTGACAAAAGTATATTTTTGTATATGACAAAAATGTTTCGTGTAAGGATCATTAGCTTAATTACTTTAATTTAATGTTTTGTTCTTTTAGTTACGCCTTTTTGGTTTTGCTTTTTATTTAAAAAACATCAATCAATAAATTATATTCATGTTTTGTACATTTTAATCCTACTTGCTCTCCACTTATTATGCCCCTATTTTTACACGAGACGTATTAAAATTTATTAATTAGTACCTTCAAAGAGAGATATTGAGTTCGTGTAATTGCGCCAACATTTCCTTAATTTTATATA
The DNA here is from genome assembly GCA_034093135.1 of Erigeron breviscapus. NCBI lineage: Eukaryota > Viridiplantae > Streptophyta > Magnoliopsida > Asterales > Asteraceae > Erigeron > Erigeron breviscapus. Next base: position 12,355,169 of record CM067175.1, on the reverse strand, counting down.
GTTAATTATTGATTATTGATTTTCAAAGTTATTTTTTTATACGGCTAGTTGGCCTAACGGCATATTGAGACTGATATATATCTCTTGACCCATCCATTATCCCGAATTCAAACCTCATAGCGAGAAAACCCAAGACTGCCAGCCTCCCATTTGCAAAATCAAGCGGGTAGTGGTGAATCCAAGATTTAACATTAAAGGGAGCCGATCGCTTGGTTGGGAGAGGCAATTGAAAAAATCAACGTTAATTTAAGCTTTGCGTTGAAACTTTATAGAAGAAGTTGTCTTACTTGAAAGGGGCTAATACTGTTTAGCGCCCTTTACTATCTTCGCTCTCCACGCAACCCCGTAACCCCTCCTTTGTGACTCAGGAGTCAGGATCGAACGCAAGTCACAAATCCTTCATCGCCATCCAATATATTACAATATTAATGCATGATTAACCGATAACCAATCCAACGATTACCAAATAACTGATTTAACTGAAGCCAAATGGTTAAGGTTTTCATCTAATCGACATATGGTTACCGTTATGGTTATAAGCTATAGCCACACTGATCTGACCCACGGATACCCTATATTTTGTGTTGTGCTTGCCCGAGCATATGCAGAGACGGTATCAAAAAAGTATTTAAGAGGCACAAAATTAAAAAATCTTAAGGAAAAAAATTGAAGAAGAGTCGAAATTTGAAAAATACGTTTAAAATTTGATGGGGCATATATTAGCCCCCTTTGCTACCACCTTAGAACATATGAAGAGTTAAAAAAAGCTTATGACAACAACTTCTAACGAATTAAGAGTATGCTTATTAATGAAGCGTTTTTTTTTTTTTTTTTTATCATACTATTGATTGACCTAAAAGTTATTCACTATCATAGTACATTCCATAACATATATGAAGAACCAAATAAAGTCAATTAAACAAAATAAATTGCAAGACCTTACAAGTTATAACTGATTATAAGTGTAACATAGTCACTCGTCTTTTTCGATATATAAAGGGTATACGTTACAACAATTATACAAGTGGAACCTTGTCCATTATTCAACACATAGTAGAATTAGCAAATGATGCAAACATACAAACCAAAGGACGATTTCAAGTATACGTAAACACACAGACTGATCGATGTACGTAGTTACTTATAAACTTCAGGATGAGCAGCTGCATACGCCTCCATAGCCTTGTAAGTAGTCTCATATATCTCTTTCTCTTTTTTAAGAATCTCTTCGGATGGCTTGTCTTCACCTTTGCAATTGTAAGTGATTGTTTGCTTGTTCACACATCCTCCATCAGCGGCCGGCACAATCTTCACTTGACTAGAGATGGAGTCCAATATGCCCATCAAGTTGTCACCTTCGAAAAATGTGTAGTTATAGCTATAATTGGTTTTATCAATAGCGTCAACCTTATATTTTGCACTTGTGAACGGGACACCTGTATTAAGAAAAGAGATTAGCCAATATTAACGATCCGATCAATAACCAATGTGAGGTTAGCCCACTTGATACTTGTATAATACATGTAGTGGTGCGAATATTTCTTTACCTTCACCAAATGTGATGAGCTTTATTGTTCCCACGTCTCCATTTCCTTCTATTGTCTCAATAGACTTGAAAACTTCAGGGTTTACCTTAGGCGCGAGATTATCAAAATCACAGAAAACCTTGAAAACAGCATCCGCAGGATATTGAGAAGCAACCTCAACCTCAACAGACGTCATTATGATCGATTTAACTCACAAAAGTTACCAAAGGAAAAGAAAAGATGTATTTGTTACTATGAAATGTACATAATCTCTACGGAATTTATAGAGTCATGAAGTTGAGAAGAAGGCCCGTAAATTTTGACTAATTGCTCTATGAGACGAATGTTAATTATCCACTATTTTAATTTGTTTCTGTCGACTCATATGCATAGTTGGTTTAAGACTAAGCATGGGCATTTTTAATAACACATATGATACGTTCCAATAATATAGATTATGGATTTCGTAGATATATTAATCTTATCCTTCTCGTCCGCCTATTATACATTTTCTTTAATCAAGCCACATGGCATGTGATATTTATTAACCTCATACTCATAACTTCTTCTCTTTTTCTTTTGACTTTCAAAAAAAGTTAATTTGGGCAATAAACCAATAATGATATCATTGTTCTAGTGGTGTATATCGTTAATTGCCATCATTTTTCCTAATTTTTGTTAAACTTGGGGAGTCCTATAAGCGTTGTTGAGGGACTCACTAGTGAACTATATAAAGGTCATTGTTTGGGGCTTGTTTGATAATTAACGTTACACCTTATGTAGATACGTGCCACAATTATTGCGCTTCCTTGTGGCCCATATACTAAAATCCATTTCTTGTACCATCGTACACGTACTGGTAGTCTGGTACACATACCCGGAACTAGTAAAACACGCTACAAAGCTTCAAAATGTATAGGTTTGCACTTTTGAATTCATGAAACTTTGTTCCTTCTCTTTCACTTTCACTTTCCAAATTACATCAATCAACCATCTTTGTGCTGATATCTCATTCGATTTTGCTCTACTTGACACACATCTCTACTTAATGTCTTAATTTGTGGCAAATTTTTTATTATTAAAAGCTACGTATGATCCATTAAAACTAATACCCGGTCGGTGAGAACCGAGAACAAACAAAAATATACTTATTTATCTCAAAAAAGATTTTGAAAGACCTATTTTCTCAAAAAAGACTTTGATATACCTATTTTATCTAGAGAATACACATGTTACCTAAGATCGATACCCACATCACTTTTTTCAACAATATCACCTAAAATACTTATAACTAGATTAAACTCGCACGTTGTGTGGAAGAACTGAGAAAATAAATATAAAATACAATAACTGATAGTTACATTATTATTCATAATTTATGATAATATAAAAAACTGTCAGATTACGACTGATACAAACAATAAAATTATAGTTTATGAATATATGATATACGTCAAATATATAAAAGCATAATTAATGAAACATAAATATTTATAAATCATAAAAATCAAGGACCCTTTTTCTTGCTGACGATGCACTCAAGTGTAGATTCTGTGCATTCAAGACTCCTTGTAATTCTTTTGTTCCCAATGAGAGGATTGCATGGGTTCACTACTAGAAAAACTGATATTACCGACAGATTTGGGACGACAAAAATTTCTGTCCCAAATTACAGACGGATTTCCGACGGATTTCAGACAACCAGCCAATTAAAATCATACAAAAAGTTTTACGACGGATTAGGGAGAGATTACCGATAGAAATAAAACCGTCGGAAATCCGTCCCAACATTTATAAATTTTCGACAGATTTGCGACGGATCAATTTAACAATAAAAAAACTAATTACAAAAATATCAAAATAATAATTCCGTCCCAAATCTGTCGCTAAACTTAAGAAAAAAACTTAAAAAACATTATTATAATTACCCGTCCCTAATACGTCGGTAATTTGAGACAGATTTGCGACGGATCAATTTAACAATAAAAAAACTAATTACAAAAATATCAAAATAATAATTCCGTCCCAAATCTGTCGCTAAACTTAAGAAAAAAAGCTTAAAAAATATTATTATAATTACCCGTCCCTAATCCGTCGGTAATCTTTAGGATTAGGGACGGATTAGGGACGGACCAGATGTAAATTTAATTTTTTTCAAGTATACGAGCATCGATATGCATATACAAGTAATGATAGAGTGTTTTTATACATTTAAAGTGTTAATGGTACGATCTACACATCAATAGACGATTTTTTTGTGGCATTCCCACGTTCAACCGTGGGAATGTAACTGTTACTTTGGTTTTAGGATGCTACTTTCTTTTGGACAAGGAATGCGAATTATGTATGGATATTTAGGATGTTTAAATGCAATTTGATGCTTTTAGGATTTTATTTTGATTTGTGGATGGAAACAGGGTGTAAAGAAGCTAGAAAAACGTTCTGGAAAAAGAAATTTTGGGCAGATTTTTGGCAAATTAATATACTTTCCGATAGATTTGTGACAGAATATTCCGTCGGTAAAGGGAATTTTTGCAAAAAATTATACTTTCCGACGGATTTACGACAGAATATTCCGTCGGTAAAGCTAACAAATGATAATCTTTTCCTCGGAAATCCGTCGGAAACTATCCGTCGGTAAAATGGATACGATTACCGACGAATTAGGGACGGAAATCATTTGTCGGTAATAGTAAATCCGTCGGTAATAATCAACATTAAGACCGTAGGAAATCCGTCGCAACATGTGTCCGTCGGTAATATATTCGTCGCAAATCCGTCGTAAATTTTTCCACGTAAATCTGTCGGTAATAATGTCTGTCGTCCCAAAATCCATCCCTAAATTTTACCGAGGCCGTTTTTAGGGTCCGATTAAAAAAAAAAAAAAAAAAAAAAAAAAAAAAAAAAAAAAAAAAAAAAAAAAAAAAAAAAAAAAAAAAAAAAAAAAAAAAAAAAAAAAAAAAAAAAAAAAAAAAAAAAAAAAAAAAAAAAAAAAAAAAAAAAAAAAAAAAAAAAAAAAAAAAAAAAAAAAAAAAAAAAAAAAAAAAAAAAAAAAAAAAAAAAAAAAAAAAAAAAAAAAAAAAAAAAAAAAAAAAAAAAAAAAAAAAAAAAAAAAAAAAAAAAAAAAAAAAAAAAAAAAAAAAAAAAAAAAAAAAAAAAAAAAAAAAAAAAAAAAAAAAAAAAAAAAAAAAAAAAAAAAAAAAAAAAAAAAAAAAAAAAAAAAAAAAAAAAAAAAAAAAAAAAAAAAAAAAAAAAAAAAAAAAAAAAAAAAAAAAAAAAAAAAAAAAAAAAAAAAAAAAAAAAAAAAAAAAAAAAAAAAAAAAAAAAAAAAAAAAAAAAAAAAAAAAAAAAAAAAAAAAAAAAAAAAAAAAAAAAAAAAAAAAAAAAAAAAAAAAAAAAAAAAAAAAAAAAAAAAAAAAAAAAAAAAAAAAAAAAAAAAAAAAAAAAAAAAAAAAAAAAAAAAAAAAAAAAAAAAAAAAAAAAAAAAAAAAAAAAAAAAAAAAAAAAAAAAAAAAAAAAAAAAAAAAAAAAAAAAAAAAAAAAAAAAAAAAAAAAAAAAAAAAAAAAAAAAAAAAAAAAAAAAAAAAAAAAAAAAAAAAAAAAAAAAAAAAAAAAAAAAAAAAAAAAAAAAAAAAAAAAAAAAAAAAAAAAAAAAAAAAAAAAAAAAAAAAAAAAAAAAAAAAAAAAAAAAAAAAAAAAAAAAAAAAAAAAAAAAAAAAAAAAAAAAAAAAAAAAAAAAAAAAAAAAAAAAAAAAAAAAAAAAAAAAAAAAAAAAAAAAAAAAAAAAAAAAAAAAAAAAAAAAAAAAAAAAAAAAAAAAAAAAAAAAAAAAAAAAAAAAAAAAAAAAAAAAAAAAAAAAAAAAAAAAAAAAAAAAAAAAAAAAAAAAAAAAAAAAAAAAAAAAAAAAAAAAAAAAAAAAAAAAAAAAAAAAAAAAAAAAAAAAAAAAAAAAAAAAAAAAAAAAAAAAAAAAAAAAAAAAAAAAAAAAAAAAAAAAAAAAAAAAAAAAAAAAAAAAAAAAAAAAAAAAAAAAAAAAAAAAAAAAAAAAAAAAAAAAAAAAAAAAAAAAAAAAAAAAAAAAAAAAAAAAAAAAAAAAAAAAAAAAAAAAAAAAAAAAAAAAAAAAAAAAAAAAAAAAAAAAAAAAAAAAAAAAAAAAAAAAAAAAAAAAAAAAAAAAAAAAAAAAAAAAAAAAAAAAAAAAAAAAAAAAAAAAAAAAAAAAAAAAAAAAAAAAAAAAAAAAAAAAAAAAAAAAAAAAAAAAAAAAAAAAAAAAAAAAAAAAAAAAAAAAAAAAAAAAAAAAAAAAAAAAAAAAAAAAAAAAAAAAAAAAAAAAAAAAAAAAAAAAAAAAAAAAAAAAAAAAAAAAAAAAAAAAAAAAAAAAAAAAAAAAAAAAAAAAAAAAAAAAAAAAAAAAAAAAAAAAAAAAAAAAAAAAAAAAAAAAAAAAAAAAAAAAAAAAAAAAAAAAAAAAAAAAAAAAAAAAAAAAAAAAAAAAAAAAAAAAAAAAAAAAAAAAAAAAAAAAAAAAAAAAAAAAAAAAAAAAAAAAAAAAAAAAAAAAAAAAAAAAAAAAAAAAAAAAAAAAAAAAAAAAAAAAAAAAAAAAAAAAAAAAAAAAAAAAAAAAAAAAAAAAAAAAAAAAAAAAAAAAAAAAAAAAAAAAAAAAAAAAAAAAAAAAAAAAAAAAAAAAAAAAAAAAAAAAAAAAAAAAAAAAAAAAAAAAAAAAAAAAAAAAAAAAAAAAAAAAAAAAAAAAAAAAAAAAAAAAAAAAAAAAAAAAAAAAAAAAAAAAAAAAAAAAAAAAAAAAAAAAAAAAAAAAAAAAAAAAAAAAAAAAAAAAAAAAAAAAAAAAAAAAAAAAAAGAACAAATCCGTCGGAAATCCGTCGCTAACCATGTTTTGGGACGGATTTGGGACAGAATGTGACCGTCGGTAATACGAGATTTTCTTGTAGTGGTTGAAATTTCAGGGGGAGCTTGGCAACAACAAATTTTACAGGAGATAATGAATAAATGGGGTTCATGCATCTTTTATGCAAATGACTGGGAACGCGCTTCCATGGCAAGTGTGTGTTTTGTGAGTATTTTGGCCAAGTAAAGGATACCTTAGATATGTAGTTGCACAAAACCGATAAAACATTTCGGTTTCTGCGTTTTGTTGGTGTTACATGCCATATCAAACAATAGTTCATATGAAAACCCAACGGTTGCCCAACATAAAACAACCGTTCACACGACACTACATAAATTCGACATTAAGTACGAAATGTAACTAAATGTCTAAGAAAGAATCGTCTATGGGTAGCTAAGGCTCCTTCATTGCATCTACCCAAGCTCACAAGTCCTGCGTCACTAGTCCATCAAGCTAAACCTGAGGGAACAACCACATTAAAGAAACAAGTGTTAGCTATAAGAATAGCTAAGTAAGATCACACTTAATTTAAAAGCATTTGTCCAATTAAAACATTTCTTCATTATTAGACAAGCTCATTAGGCACCACACACAACACACAAAACTGCATATCAACTTCATATCAAATAGGATATCATCCTAAATGTGCCTATCCTGCATTACTTCATTACACACGATTAACCACATAACTGCTTTCTACATTGACTGCTTTACTACGTTAACTGCTTTACTACATTAACTGCTTTACTACGTTAACTGCTTTACCACTTAACTGCTTTCTACATTGACTGCTTTACTACGTTTTAACTGCTTTATTACATTAACTGCTTTACTACGTTAACTGCTTTACTACATTAACTGCTTTACTATTAACTGCTTTCTACATTGACTGCTTTACTACGTTTTAACTGCTTTATTACATTAACTGCTTTACTACGTTAACTGCTTTACTACGTTATTAACTGCGTTAATGTGTAACATAAGTTACACCCGACTAGATGACAAACCCCACACGGTTGTACATCAAGCGTCGTTAAGGAATGGCAAGCCAATCCAAGAGTAATCCGTATGTGGAGGTTGGTCAAACCCCTCGTATTACTCGCCCTGCATTATAAAGACCATGTTGCAAGGAGCCACCCAAGCAACAACTACGTCAACGCACTTAGCCGGGCTAGGGCAAGTACGGGTTAAGCTTAACACTTTCCTGCATCAAAGTTTAACGAGCTCGATCCTGCATTATTTAGTTTAGGTGACTGCATTACCTAAACATTTACTACGTTTACTGCTTTTACGTTTGGGCCCTTAAACGTGCACGTGTCATGGCAACTTTAACAAGTCTAGTGAACTAGATGAGCAAGCCATTAATACATGCACACAATAACATAAACTACGTCATACTGCATTTCAAGATTCTACATGCTACTTCATATAAAAACACTACGTTACCCTTCTTACCACAACACATACTACTTTATACTTCATTTCATAACACATACTACATTATACTTCATTTCATAACACATACTACATTATACTTCATTTCTACATTTCCTGCATAATAAGAGACTTCGTAATACTTACATAAACTGCATAACAAGACACTACATTAAGCAATACTTCATTTCACTACATTAGGGACTGCATTTCAGGTCTCATGGTCAACTACATAACCCATAATACCTCCCGTGTAACCCGAGATACCCACATATATCATAAGTTACCGTTAAGGAAGTTATAAGTATGAAACCTTTGCTTGTTGAACCCTCAGCGTGACAAAAGTAGTGTATCTTACCTCGATACGGTTTAACAACAAGCTACAAGCACAATACAACGATGACTAGGTGTCTCCAATAACCTAGAACAAGTATAAGATCGAAATATAAGCTAAGCGACACATTTTGTGAAATCTGGGCATATGGTGCGCCGCACTTCCCATGTGGTGCGTCGCACCAATCCTCCAGGGAATTTCTAACAATTAAGGGTGCGCCGCACCTACCCTTTGGTGCGTCGCACCAATCCTCCAGGGAATTTCTAACAATTAAGGGTGCGCCGCACCTACCCTTTGGTGCGTCGCATATCGGGGTGTACCAAAAACCAAACTGGCCAGTGGTGCGCCGCACCTCCCACATTGTGCGTCGCACCAACTCTCCAGAAACTTCATATCCATAATGGGTGCGCCGCACCATCCCTTTGGTGCGTCGCACCAGGGGTGCAGACAAGCAACTAAATTTTACACTTTGATCAAACGAATTCCATACGAACCCATACCCCAAATCCAACCTGGGGACTTAAAATTAATCCTTTTAATTGCACTATCATTACCTTTAATCAACCTAATAATCCCTTAATCCTTTACATCATAAACCAACCATTTAATCACCCAAATAACATGAAATTGACGAACGTTTAATCAAATAACCCAACCCAAACCCTTATGGCCTGGATTAAGACTGATATAAGACTCACACAATCAATTCTCAACTGAGGAATACCTATATTACCTGTATTTGGTGATAAAGATCCAAGATCTACGCAATACACGATCGATTCGGCTCCAAAACGAACAAGATCTAGAGAGAAACTAGAGAGGGAAGGGAGGGGATCAACTAGGGCTTATTTGAGGGTAAGAAAATCTGCATAAAGTTCTTAATGACAACCCTTAAACCTCTAAACCCGTTTTTGACTTTGCACACATGTCAAAACTAACCCCTAAGCTTCCTAATCCTTCATTATTGGTCACAAACTACATTATTGACCACATACAACATTAATCCTTCATTAAATGTCACTACATAGACATTACCCTTCATATTACACACATTTATACTACATTAACATTTAGGCTTACAAGCCTCACACATAACACACATTAACTACATATAAGCATTAAATCTAGAATAGACTTAACGATACACACAATATTGACTTAACGGCATTAGTCAACTAGTAAAGAAAAGTTGGGGATGTTACAATTACCTCCCCCTTAAGAGGATTCCGTCCCCGGAATCTCTTCATTATGGAACAACTCGGGATACTTTTCCTTCATTACTGCTTCAGTTTCCTACGTTAAGCTTTCTCCGTAATTATGCTTCCACTTTATCAAGATAAGATCTAACACATTTCTACGTAACTTCTTTTGTTTTCTTCCAAGTATCGCCCCGGTTCATCTACTATTCTCTTCTTCGGGTCGATGCTCACATCTTTAATAAGAACCACACTTGACTCCTCCGCTAAGCATTTCCTCAAGTAGGATACATGGAAGGTGTTGTGAATTCCATCCAATTCTGGAGGCAATTCCAACTGATAAGCTAGATCTTTTATGCGTTTCAACACTTTGAAAGGTCCAATAAATCTTGGACTCAATTTGCCCTTCTTTCCAAACCGGATAACTCCTTTCCATGGTGACTCTTTCAGTATCACTAAGTCACCTACACTAACTCCATTGGTCTCCTTTTTCTTATCTGCATAAGTTTTCTGCCTTTCTCTAGCCACACGTAAATCTTCTTTAGCCACATTGACTTTTTTTTTTTTTTTTTTTTTTTTTTTTTTTAGCCGTAACTTCATCAATTTCAGGACCGGTCAACTGCTTTTCACCGGGTTCCATCCAACAACTTGGAGTCCTACACTTTCTACCACACAACATTTAACAGAACTCCCTACTTACATCATCTATATACAAGATGGCAAGCTTCACCACACACGCATACTCATGAGTGACGAGAAAAGAAGCATTTATATCAACTAGACTACACTGACTCGTATCACATCATTGCCCCAAGGGGACATATACCACTTTGTCACATAATCCATAGTCGTCATATGAATACATTTCTGCTTCGAAATAACCGGTTGTTGCATCTCTTCAAATTGCACTCGGTGCTCGGATTTGACTTGTGTACAAGTCACACATTTTTGTACACACACTATCTCCTTCGTTATTTAGCCATCACAAATTGGACTTCAAATCAGCACCCTTGTACTACTTGGATGAGTATCCTATCAAGACCTATGGTCTCTTCAACTTAGCATGTCCAACTCATTGAACTTCTTACATAGTCTTTTCTCTTTCACTTTACACTTCATTCGTTTCGGCATTTCTTTGATTCGATCTTTAAATCAAATCAGGTATCACCCCATTTTACATTCAGCAAAGACTACTCATTTGAAGGATAAGACCTTCCTGCCCGTATTAACATAGACTTTCCACTTAAACGTAACTTCATATCACATTTTGGCATATCGCACATAAACTTGTCACACGTATTTATATTAGCACATGCAGAGTATATACTCCTAATTATGCCTTTCAACGATACCTCATACTTATCCTCACGTCTTACATCTTTATCAACATACTCATACCACTTACATATTACGCACTAGCTTTACCACTAGCATGATTTCTCACGTCTTACGCACTAGCACTAAGGCTAGGACGATTTTCCCACATTTCACACTTTACTTAACATTAGGTATGTATATAATACCTAACTAGTCCCTCATCTACTTTAACGTTTAATCCCACTAACGTGCACAGCTCATAACAATTCCTACATGTATCTAGTGAACTAGATACTCCACACCTAAGCCCCACACATTAAGTCATCACACAACAATCATTTCATGGCGGCATATTATAATCGACATACTCCATATACATATAACCACTTTACTTTAACGTTAGGTATGTATATAATACCTAACTAGTCCTTCATCTACTTTAACGTTTAATCCCACTAACGTGCACAGCTCATAACAATTCCTTCATGTATCTAGTGAACTAGATACTCCACACCTAAGCCCCACACATTAAGTCATCACACAACAATCATTTCATGGCGGCATATTATAATCGACATACTCCATATACATATAACCACTTTACTTTAAACGTCATCATTTCATAGTAAGCCACTTCATCCTTCATACAATCCCACATAACCTCCCGCATAACTCGGAAACCCAACACACATAAGATAATCCAGTTAAGAGGTTAATTAAAGAAAACTACTTTTGTTGTGGCTCTAACGTGATAAAAGACAAGTATCTTCCTACACCTCGTATCATAATAGATTTTATCACATTACTGACGGCATTCAAATGAGCATGTCACCACGGTTCACAAGTCTCCTTAAGTACCACTTTTGGTCATTTCGTTTTCGGATACAGAAATCTTACTTTTAAACGTATTCCTTCATGATGGTTCGTCTCACCTCTTCTGACTATGCTTCATTTCTACTACATTCTTGTCTCAAAGAACATTACCTTGAGCTGATTTGCCGTAGTCAAGCACTCACCATAGCCTCACAACCACGGATTTAGCCATTAAATAAAACTTTGCTCCTTTCAACATAACATGTCAGCTGCTCATTTAACTTTTACTCACTTTTGACGAATTTAAAACTAAGCCTCTTCGCGTTGAAATTCGTAATCACACTCTCTACACAAATATGATGTCCTACATCATTCTTAGACTAGGCAATATTGTCATCACTTAACATGACGACTGAGCGATCTAGAGAATACTCCAAACTTGATCCCTTAACTTCATTCACGAGGACTTTAGTTATCATAAAGCATTTTCAGAAACTCAATAGGGTCGTCATAATGAGCGTATGCATAACTTCATCGGAACTTTCATTATCAACAACGGGTAGCAACATTGTAAATCCATCTTATAAGATAAATAGATCCCACAATCGGAAACAATAACTTCTTCCTATAACGGAGAACCAAAATGGAAGATGCATTTGCACGAAAGTAACACTAGACATACATCACTTGAAGGCTCTACCTCACGATCGCAACGAAACCGAGAACCTTAAAGAACGTCTCAAAACTACGAGTAGGCTCGACTTTAGAAGTATAATCTTTGCCTTGCATTAGTGGATCACTTCGAAATCAAATACTCTTGAAAGCTTTTACTTCATATGCTTTAGGAAGCTATAAATGTTCCCATCATTATACTTTTTACTCCTTTCTTAAGGGAAAACTCTTCATCTTAAGAAACAGTCATACATAAGATTCCGTACAAATACAGGATATCAACATCACTTATACTTTCATGTAATAAGGAAGAATCTCCCCCGTAGGTACTCGTCTCAATTGTCACACATCGTCCCGTAACAAAATCAAAACTAAACGAGTCGTAATTCCCAAAATAATCCAAAGTATGCGCCACATCTTTCATCAAATTTCATCCTCTAATTGAATTCCATACGAACTCAAACCTTCAATCTTATTCCCAAGCACTACTTTCACATTTAGCAGCTCGAATAAAACCTCACATCATATCATAGTGCTCTTGGAATGGATGAGTTTCATGTTTAAGGGTTGAATTCACCATAGAATTGACTTCTTTACTTGCCTCAACTTCGTCCTCCTTTACTGCATTCGTACGTATCTACTCTTCACATGGCTAAATGGGATACCATTCAATGATTCCACCATTGTCATCTTCACTTCATTTGGATCATTACAGACACAGTCTCACAAACACACACATGTCGTGATACATTTACAATTACGTTCGCGACCGGAATTGTAACTATATTCTTTCATACGTGTGCCCGGTAACCCTTCTGTGCATCACCTACTTATCACCCTTCAAATATCCAGCATTAACTCTACTTGTTAGGTTCAAGTCCATGTTCCCATGAACTAGTAGACTCAACATCATTGTCCACCAATCACTTCACTCTTCACCGACTTTTAAACTTCATTTAACTTCATGTACTTCATAATCATCGTACACATTTAACCGGCTATAACTTTTCATTGATCTTCACACACTTCTACACACACGAGACATCAACGTCATTAAAGTTGTTATACGATGTTTATTTTCGACACTAAAAGGTTCACTACATAGAAACCTCTCCAACTTCATTACTTTGCACACCGGTCAACACAAGTACGGCTATACAAACACGTTCGTGTCGTGATACGCTTGCAATTATGTTCCGGACCATAATTGTAATTGTATCCTTTCACTCGCATGTTCGTTACCGCATTTGTGTATCGCCTTCTCATCACCAACTACATTCACGCAAACATCTTCACACATATGCATCTCACTTCTTTTACGATCCATGTCACGAACCCCATGGGTTGGACATTAATGGAATACCATTTCATCAATTTCTCCAACATTCCTTCATTTCCAACACTTCACACATAAACTACATCGCACACTTATCAAATTCAGTTGGAAAAATGGCACATCACCTCGTGGACCTTCTATCGTAGCAATAGGATAACTAGCGACGGAGGAGCGAGAAACGAAAGAATAAAGGCTAAAACACATATCCACATATCAATAAACACACATCAAATAGCCTTAATCCTACACTCTCACTCAATCCCAACCCGTCCTAGAGTACTTCATCTCAAAGCTAGGCATCCTACTTAAGCCTAACATGGTCTTCGTCGGTCTAAGTCCAAAATCCTACGGCATAAGTCGAATTTTGGTTCACTTAAACCAATTCTCTGATACCAACTTGTAACACCCGACGTTTAAAAATATGGGTTTTCAAAAACTTTCACCTAACGGTGTCAAATTGCGGAAGAAAAGACTTTAAAAGTCAAAACCGATAAAACATTTCGGTTTCTGCGTTTTGTTGGTGTTACATGCCATATCAAACAATAGTTCATATGAAAACCCAACGGTTGCCCAACATAAAACAACCGTTCACACGACACTACATAAATTCGACATTAAGTACGAAATGTAACTAAATGTCTAAGAAAGAATCGTCTATGGGTAGCTAAGGCTCCTTCATTGCATCTACCCAAGCTCACAAGTCCTGCGTCACTAGTCCATCAAGCTAAACCTGAGGGAACAACCACATTAAAGAAACAAGTGTTAGCTATAAGAATAGCTAAGTAAGATCACACTTAATTTAAAAGCATTTGTCCAATTAAAACATTTCTTCATTATTAGACAAGCTCATTAGGCACCACACACAACACACAAAACTGCATATCAACTTCATATCAAATAGGATATCATCCTAAATGTGCCTATCCTGCATTACTTCATTACACACGATTAACCACATAACTGCTTTCTACATTGACTGCTTTACTACGTTTTAACTGCTTTATTACATTAACTGCTTTACTACGTTAACTGCTTTACTACGTTATTAACTGCGTTAATGTGTAACATAAGTTACACCCGACTAGATGACAAACCCCACACGGTTGTACATCAAGCGTCGTTAAGGAATGGCAAGCCAATCCAAGAGTAATCCGTATGTGGAGGTTGGTCAAACCCCTCGTATTACTCGCCCTGCATTATAAAGACCATGTTGCAAGGAGCCACCCAAGCAACAACTACGTCAACGCACTTAGCCGGGCTAGGGCAAGTACGGGTTAAGCTTAACACTTTCCTGCATCAAAGTTTAACGAGCTCGATCCTGCATTATTTAGTTTAGGTGACTGCATTACCTAAACATTTACTACGTTTACTGCTTTTACGTTTGGGCCCTTAAACGTGCACGTGTCATGGCAACTTTAACAAGTCTAGTGAACTAGATGAGCAAGCCATTAATACATGCACACAATAACATAAACTACGTCATACTGCATTTCAAGATTCTACATGCTACTTCATATAAAAACACTACGTTACCCTTCTTACCACAACACATACTACTTTATACTTCATTTCATAACACATACTACATTATACTTCATTTCATAACACATACTACATTATACTTCATTTCTACATTTCCTGCATAATAAGAGACTTCGTAATACTTACATAAACTGCATAACAAGACACTACATTAAGCAATACTTCATTTCACTACATTAGGGACTGCATTTCAGGTCTCATGGTCAACTACATAACCCATAATACCTCCCGTGTAACCCGAGATACCCACATATATCATAAGTTACCGTTAAGGAAGTTATAAGTATGAAACCTTTGCTTGTTGAACCCTCAGCGTGACAAAAGTAGTGTATCTTACCTCGATACGGTTTAACAACAAGCTACAAGCACAATACAACGATGACTAGGTGTCTCCAATAACCTAGAACAAGTATAAGATCGAAATATAAGCTAAGCGACACATTTTGTGAAATCTGGGCATATGGTGCGCCGCACCTACCCTTTGGTGCGTCGCACTAATCTTCCAGGAAATTTCTATCAATAATGGGTGCGCCGCACCTACCCTTTGGTGCGTCGCACTAATCTTCCAGGGAATTTAGATTAAGGGTGCGCCGCACCTCCCCATTGGTGCGTCGCACCAATCCTCCAGGGAATTTCTAACAATTAAGGGTGCGCCGCACTTTCCATGTGGTGCGTCGCACCAATCCTCCAGGGAATTTCTAACAATTAAGGGTGCGCCGCACCTACCCTTTGGTGCGTCGCACCAATCCTCCAGGGAATTTCTAACAATTAAGGGTGCGCCGCACCTACCCTTTGGTGCGTCGCACCAATCCTCCAGGGAATTTCTAACAATTAAGGGTGCGCCGCACCTACCCTTTGGTGCGTCGCACAAATCCTCCAGGGAGTTTAGATTAAGGGTGCGCCGCACCTCCCTTGGTGCGTCGCACCAATCCTCCAGGGAATTTCTAACAATTAAGGGTGCGCCGCACCTCCCCATTGGTGCGTCGCACCAATCCTCCAGGGAATTTCTAACAATTAAGGGTGCGCCGCACCTCCCTTGGTGCGTCGCACCAATCCTCCAGGGAATTTCTAACAATTAAGGGTGCGCCGCACTTTCCATGTGGTGCGTCGCACCAATCCTCCAGGGAATTTCTAACAATTAAGGGTGCGCCGCACCTACCCTTTGGTGCGTCGCACCAATCCTCCAGGGAATTTCTAACAATTAAGGGTGCGCCGCACCTACCCTTTGGTGCGTCGCACCAATCCTCCAGGGAATTTCTAACAATTAAGGGTGCGCCGCACCTACCCTTTGGTGCGTCGCACAAATCCTCCAGGGAGTTTAGATTAAGGGTGCGCCGCACCTCCCTTGGTGCGTCGCACCAATCCTCCAGGGAATTTCTAACAATTAAGGGTGCGCCGCACTTTCCATGTGGTGCGTCGCACCAATCCTCCAGGGAATTTCTAACAATTAAGGGTGCGCCGCACCTACCCTTTGGTGCGTCGCACTAAACTTCCAGGGAATTTCACACACTTCTACACACACGAGACATCAACGTCATTAAAGTTGTTATACGATGTTTATTTTCGACACTAAAAGGTTCACTACATAGACATTACCCTTCATATTACACACATTTATACTACATTAACATTTAGGCTTACAAGCCTCACACATAACACACATTAACTACATATAAGCATTAAATCTAGAATAGACTTAACGATACACACAATATTGACTTAACGGCATTAGTCAACTAGTAAAGAAAAGTTGGGGATGTTACAATTACCTCCCCCTTAAGAGGATTCCGTCCCCGGAATCTCTTCATTATGGAACAACTCGGGATACTTTTCCTTCATTACTGCTTCAGTTTCCCACGATAAGCTTTCTCCATGATTATGCTTCCACTTTATCAACACAAGGTCAATCACTTTTCGGCATAACTTCTTCCTATAACGGAGAACCAAAATGGAAGATGCATTTGCACGAAAGTAACACTAGACATACATCACTTGAAGGCTCTACCTCACGATCGCAACGAAACCGAGAACCTTAAAGAACGTCTCAAAACTACGAGTAGGCTCGACTTTAGAAGTATAATCTTTGCCTTGCATTAGTGGATCACTTCGAAATCAAATACTCTTGAAAGCTTTTACTTCATATGCTTTAGGAAGCTATAAATGTTCCCATCATTATACTTTTTACTCCTTTCTTAAGGGAAAACTCTTCATCTTAAGAAACAGTCATACATAAGATTCCGTACAAATACAGGATATCAACATCACTTATACTTTCATGTAATAAGGAAGAATCTCCCCCGTAGGTACTCGTCTCAATTGTCACACATCGTCCCGTAACAAAATCAAAACTAAACGAGTCGTAATTCCCAAAATAATCCAAAGTATGCGCCACATCTTTCATCAAATTTCATCCTCTAATTGAATTCCATACGAACTCAAACCTTCAATCTTATTCCCAAGCACTACTTTCACATTTAGCAGCTCGAATAAAACCTCACATCATATCATAGTGCTCTTGGAATGGATGAGTTTCATGTTTAAGGGTTGAATTCACCATAGAATTGACTTCTTTACTTGCCTCAACTTCGTCCTCCTTTACTGCATTCGTACGTATCTACTCTTCACATGGCTAAATGGGATACCATTCAATGATTCCACCATTGTCATCTTCACTTCATTTGGATCATTACAGACACAGTCTCACAAACACACACATGTCGTGATACATTTACAATTACGTTCGCGACCGGAATTGTAACTATATTCTTTCATACGTGTGCCCGGTAACCCTTCTGTGCATCACCTACTTATCACCCTTCAAATATCCAGCATTAACTCTACTTGTTAGGTTCAAGTCCATGTTCCCATGAACTAGTAGACTCAACATCATTGTCCACCAATCACTTCACTCTTCACCGACTTTTAAACTTCATTTAACTTCATGTACTTCATAATCATCGTACACATTTAACCGGCTATAACTTTTCATTGATCTTCACACACTTCTACACACACGAGACATCAACGTCATTAAAGTTGTTATACGATGTTTATTTTCGACACTAAAAGGTTCACTACATAGAAACCTCTCCAACTTCATTACTTTGCACACCGGTCAACACAAGTACGGCTATACAAACACGTTCGTGTCGTGATACGCTTGCAATTATGTTCCGGACCATAATTGTAATTGTATCCTTTCACTCGCATGTTCGTTACCGCATTTGTGTATCGCCTTCTCATCACCAACTACATTCACGCAAACATCTTCACACATATGCATCTCACTTCTTTTACGATCCATGTCACGAACCCCATGGGTTGGACATTAATGGAATACCATTTCATCAATTTCTCCAACATTCCTTCATTTCCAACACTTCACACATAAACTACATCGCACACTTATCAAATTCAGTTGGAAAAATGGCACATCACCTCGTGGACCTTCTATCGTAGCAATAGGATAACTAGCGACGGAGGAGCGAGAAACGAAAGAATAAAGGCTAAAACACATATCCACATATCAATAAACACACATCAAATAGCCTTAATCCTACACTCTCACTCAATCCCAACCCGTCCTAGAGTACTTCATCTCAAAGCTAGGCATCCTACTTAAGCCTAACACGGTCTTCGTCGGTCTAAGTCCAAAATCCTACGGCATAAGTCGAATTTTGGTTCACTTAAACCAATTCTCTGATACCAACTTGTAACACCCGACGTTTAAAAATATGGGTTTTCAAAAACTTTCACCTAACGGTGTCAAATTGCGGAAGAAAAGACTTTAAAAGTCAAAACCGATAAAACATTTCGGTTTCTGCGTTTTGTTGGTGTTACATGCCATATCAAACAATAGTTCATATGAAAACCCAACGGTTGCCCAACATAAAACAACCGTTCACACGACACTACATAAATTCGACATTAAGTACGAAATGTAACTAAATGTCTAAGAAAGAATCGTCTATGGGTAGCTAAGGCTCCTTCATTGCATCTACCCAAGCTCACAAGTCCTGCGTCACTAGTCCATCAAGCTAAACCTGAGGGAACAACCACATTAAAGAAACAAGTGTTAGCTATAAGAATAGCTAAGTAAGATCACACTTAATTTAAAAGCATTTGTCCAATTAAAACATTTCTTCATTATTAGACAAGCTCATTAGGCACCACACACAACACACAAAACTGCATATCAACTTCATATCAAATAGGATATCATCCTAAATGTGCCTATCCTGCATTACTTCATTACACACGATTAACCACATAACTGCTTTCTACATTGACTGCTTTACTACGTTATTAACTGCGTTAATGTGTAACATAAGTTACACCCGACTAGATGACAAACCCCACACGGTTGTACATCAAGCGTCGTTAAGGAATGGCAAGCCAATCCAAGAGTAATCCGTATGTGGAGGTTGGTCAAACCCCTCGTATTACTCGCCCTGCATTATAAAGACCATGTTGCAAGGAGCCACCCAAGCAACAACTACGTCAACGCACTTAGCCGGGCTAGGGCAAGTACGGGTTAAGCTTAACACTTTCCTGCATCAAAGTTTAACGAGCTCGATCCTGCATTATTTAGTTTAGGTGACTGCATTACCTAAACATTTACTACGTTTTAACTGCTTTACTACGTTATTAACTGCGTTAATGTGTAACATAAGTTACACCCGACTAGATGACAAACCCCACACGGTTGTACATCAAGCGTCGTTAAGGAATGGCAAGCCAATCCAAGAGTAATCCGTATGTGGAGGTTGGTCAAACCCCTCGTATTACTCGCCCTGCATTATAAAGACCATGTTGCAAGGAGCCACCCAAGCAACAACTACGTCAACGCACTTAGCCGGGCTAGGGCAAGTACGGGTTAAGCTTAACACTTTCCTGCATCAAAGTTTAACGAGCTCGATCCTGCATTATTTAGTTTAGGTGACTGCATTACCTAAACATTTACTACGTTTTAACTGCTTTACTACGTTATTAACTGCGTTAATGTGTAACATAAGTTACACCCGACTAGATGACAAACCCCACACGGTTGTACATCAAGCGTCGTTAAGGAATGGCAAGCCAATCCAAGAGTAATCCGTATGTGGAGGTTGGTCAAACCCCTCGTATTACTCGCCCTGCATTATAAAGACCATGTTGCAAGGAGCCACCCAAGCAACAACTACGTCAACGCACTTAGCCGGGCTAGGGCAAGTACGGGTTAAGCTTAACACTTTCCTGCATCAAAGTTTAACGAGCTCGATCCTGCATTATTTAGTTTAGGTGACTGCATTACCTAAACATTTACTACGTTTTAACTGCTTTACTACGTTATTAACTGCGTTAATGTGTAACATAAGTTACACCCGACTAGATGACAAACCCCACACGGTTGTACATCAAGCGTCGTTAAGGAATGGCAAGCCAATCCAAGAGTAATCCGTATGTGGAGGTTGGTCAAACCCCTCGTATTACTCGCCCTGCATTATAAAGACCATGTTGCAAGGAGCCACCCAAGCAACAACTACGTCAACGCACTTAGCCGGGCTAGGGCAAGTACGGGTTAAGCTTAACACTTTCCTGCATCAAAGTTTAACGAGCTCGATCCTGCATTATTTAGTTTAGGTGACTGCATTACCTAAACATTTACTACGTTTACTGCTTTTACGTTTGGGCCCTTAAACGTGCACGTGTCATGGCAACTTTAACAAGTCTAGTGAACTAGATGAGCAAGCCATTAATACATGCACACAATAACATAAACTACGTCATACTGCATTTCAAGATTCTACATGCTACTTCATATAAAAACACTACGTTACCCTTCTTACCACAACACATACTACTTTATACTTCATTTCATAACACATACTACATTATACTTCATTTCATAACACATACTACATTATACTTCATTTCATAACACATACTACATTATACTTCATTTCATAACACATACTACATTATACTTCATTTCATAACACATACTACATTATACTTCATTTCATAACACATACTACATTATACTTCATTTCATAACACATACTACATTATACTTCATTTCATAACACATACTACATTATACTTCATTTCATAACACATACTACATTATACTTCATTTCCAACACTTCACACATAAACTACATCGCACACTTATCAAATTCAGTTGGAAAAATGGCACATCACCTCGTGGACCTTCTATCGTAGCAATAGGATAACTAGCGACGGAGGAGCGAGAAACGGATGAATAAAGGCTAAAACACATTTCCACATATCAATAAACACACATCAAATAGCCTTAATCCTACACTCTCACTCAATCCCAACCCGTCCTAGAGTACTTCATCTCAAAGCTAGGCATCCTACTTAAGCCTAACACGGTCTTCGTCGGTCTAAGTCCAAAATCCTACGGCATAAGTCGAATTTTGGTTCACTTAAACCAATTCTCTGATACCAACTTGTAACACCCGACGTTTAAAAATATGGGTTTTCAAAAACTTTCACCTAACGGTGTCAAATTGCGGAAGAAAAGACTTTAAAAGTCAAAACCGATAAAACATTTCGGTTTCTGCGTTTTGTTGGTGTTACATGCCATATCAAACAATAGTTCATATGAAAACCCAACGGTTGCCCAACATAAAACA
This sequence comes from Erigeron breviscapus, assembly GCA_034093135.1. Lineage (NCBI taxonomy): Eukaryota > Viridiplantae > Streptophyta > Magnoliopsida > Asterales > Asteraceae > Erigeron > Erigeron breviscapus. The sequence continues at coordinate 12,333,457 of CM067175.1, read as the reverse complement.
ACCGTTCACACGACACTACATAAATTCGACATTAAGTACGAAATGTAACTAAATGTCTAAGAAAGAATCGTCTATGGGTAGCTAAGGCTCCTTCATTGCATCTACCCAAGCTCACAAGTCCTGCGTCACTAGTCCATCAAGCTAAACCTGAGGGAACAACCACATTAAAGAAACAAGTGTTAGCTATAAGAATAGCTAAGTAAGATCACACTTAATTTAAAAGCATTTGTCCAATTAAAACATTTCTTCATTATTAGACAAGCTCATTAGGCACCACACACAACACACAAAACTGCATATCAACTTCATATCAAATAGGATATCATCCTAAATGTGCCTATCCTGCATTACTTCATTACACACGATTAACCACATAACTGCTTTCTACATTGACTGCTTTACTACGTTTTAACTGCTTTATTACATTAACTGCTTTACTACGTTAACTGCTTTACTACGTTATTAACTGCGTTAATGTGTAACATAAGTTACACCCGACTAGATGACAAACCCCACACGGTTGTACATCAAGCGTCGTTAAGGAATGGCAAGCCAATCCAAGAGTAATCCGTATGTGGAGGTTGGTCAAACCCCTCGTATTACTCGCCCTGCATTATAAAGACCATGTTGCAAGGAGCCACCCAAGCAACAACTACGTCAACGCACTTAGCCGGGCTAGGGCAAGTACGGGTTAAGCTTAACACTTTCCTGCATCAAAGTTTAACGAGCTCGATCCTGCATTATTTAGTTTAGGTGACTGCATTACCTAAACATTTACTACGATTAACTGCTTTACTACGTTTAACTGCTTTACTACGTTATTAACTGCGTTAATGTGTAACATAAGTTACACCCGACTAGATGACAAACCCCACACGGTTGTACATCAAGCGTCGTTAAGGAATGGCAAGCCAATCCAAGAGTAATCCGTATGTGGAGGTTGGTCAAACCCCTCGTATTACTCGCCCTGCATTATAAAGACCATGTTGCAAGGAGCCACCCAAGCAACAACTACGTCAACGCACTTAGCCGGGCTAGGGCAAGTACGGGTTAAGCTTAACACTTTCCTGCATCAAAGTTTAACGAGCTCGATCCTGCATTATTTAGTTTAGGTGACTGCATTACCTAAACATTTACTACGATTAACTGCTTTACTACGTTTAACTGCTTTACTACGTTATTAACTGCGTTAATGTGTAACATAAGTTACACCCGACTAGATGACAAACCCCACACGGTTGTACATCAAGCGTCGTTAAGGAATGGCAAGCCAATCCAAGAGTAATCCGTATGTGGAGGTTGGTCAAACCCCTCGTATTACTCGCCCTGCATTATAAAGACCATGTTGCAAGGAGCCACCCAAGCAACAACTACGTCAACGCACTTAGCCGGGCTAGGGCAAGTACGGGTTAAGCTTAACACTTTCCTGCATCAAAGTTTAACGAGCTCGATCCTGCATTATTTAGTTTAGGACAAGCAATGCTCAAGTGTGGGGGGATTTGATGTGACCAATTTGTATAGATCGCCCACATCATTATTGGTCTTTTTCGTATGTGTTTTGAGTCGATTTTGTATGCATTTGGCGCGTTTATGGTGTTTGTTAGTGCTTTCAGGTTTTTAGCAGGTTGCGCGTCCATTTGGTACATTTTCTGACGATTTTTGGCCAAGAAGTGACCCGAGTGTTCGAGTGATGTTGATAAAGAAGAAACAAGATTTCAGCAAGAAGTGACTGCGCCGCAGTGGGAGGATTATTGCCCCACTGCGCCGCAGTCAGAAATGTTCCCCACTGCGCCGCAGTGGGAGGAATGTTGCCCCACTGCGCCGCAGTGGGAGGCACATGTTGCCAGACCACTGCGCCGCAGTGGGAGGATGTTGCCCCACTGCGCCGCAGTGGGAGGAATGTTGCCCCACTGCGCCGCAGTGGGAGGATGTTGCCCCACTGCGCCGCAGTGGGAGGTAATGTTGCCCCACTGCGCCGCAGTGGGAGGAATGTTTCCCCACTGCGCCGCAGTGGATGGCTGAGAAGGCACATGAAATCCAGACGATTATCACTGCGCCGCAGTGGGAGGAGTGTTCCCCACTGCGCCGCAGTGGGAGGTATGTTGCCCCACTGCGCCGCAGTGGATGGGTGAGAAGGCACATGAAATCCAGACGATTATCACTGCGCCGCAGTGGGAGGAGTGTATCCCTACTGCGCCGCAGTGGGAGGATGTTGCCCCACTGCGCCGCAGTGGGAGGAATGTTGCCCCACTGCGCCGCAGTGGGAGGTATGTTGCCCCACTGCGCCGCAGTGGATGGGTGAGAAGGACATGAAATTCCCCACTGCGCCGCAGTGGGAGGATGTTGCCCCACTGCGCCGCAGTGGGAAGGACATGAAATTGCCCCACTGCGCCGCAGTGGGAGGAATGTTGCCCCACTGCGCCGCAGTGGGAGGATGTTGCCCACTGCGCCGCAGTGGGAGGAATGTTGCCCACTGCGCCGCAGTGGGAGGATGATGCCCCACTGCGCCGCAGTGGGAGGATTATTGCCCCACTGCGCCGCAGTGGGAGAATGTTCCCACTGCGCCGCAGTGGGAGGAATGTTGCCCCACTGCGCCGCAGTGGGAGGTATGTTGCCCCACTGCGCCGCAGTGGGAAGGCACATGAAATTCCCCACTGCGCCGCAGTGGGAGGATGTTGCCCCACTGCGCCGCAGTGGGAGGTATGTTGCCCCACTGCGCCGCAGTGGGAGGTAATGTTGCCCCACTGCGCCGCAGTGGGAGGACATTCCAGACCACTGCGCCGCAGTGGGAGGTGTTGCCCCACTGCGCCGCAGTGGGAGGATGTTGCCCCACTGCGCCGCAGTGGGAGGTATGTTGCCCCACTGCGCCGCAGTGGGAAGGCACATGAAATTCCCCACTGCGCCGCAGTGGGAGGAATGTTGCCCCACTGCGCCGCAGTGGGAGGAATGTTGCCCCACTGCGCCGCAGTGGGAGGAATGTTGCCCCACTGCGCCGCAGTGGGAGGAATGATGCCCCACTGCGCCGCAGTGGGAGGATGATGCCCCACTGCGCCGCAGTGGGAGGATTATGCCCCACTGCGCCGCAGTGGGAGGAATGTTCCCACTGCGCCGCAGTGGGAGGAATGTTGCCCCACTGCGCCGCAGTGGGAAGGAATGTTCCCCACTGCGCCGCAGTGGGAGGAATGTTGCCCCACTGCGCCGCAGTGGGAGGATGTTGCCCCACTGCGCCGCAGTGGGAAGGCACATGAAATTCCCCACTGCGCCGCAGTGGGAGGAATGTTGCCCCACTGCGCCGCAGTGGGAGGTATGTTGCCCCACTGCGCCGCAGTGGGAGGAATGTTCCCCACTGCGCCGCAGTGGGAGGATGTTGCCCCACTGCGCCGCAGTGGGAAGGACATGAAATTCCAGACCACTGCGCCGCAGTGGGAGGAATGTTGCCCCACTGCGCCGCAGTGGGAGGAATGTTGCCCCACTGCGCCGCAGTGGGAGGAATGATTGGCTAGATTTTTAATCATCCACTTTGATGAAACTTCTTACCACGTTTTCATTCACATAGGCATAATTGGTAATTGGATAATCAAGCAAACTAATTGTTGGGGAGATTTTCTAGGCATTGGTGGTACCGGCTTGGGTAATTTAACTAGCAACTTAGGTGTTTGGGTTATTTGTGAGCGGTTGGTGGTACCACGCGAGCATTTTATCCTTTCACGATTATCTTGTCAACTCTAAATAATTTGAACTTTATCGTGTGCAATCATAACTGAAGTCAAGTGGATTCGAAGTGGATGATCTTATTCATATTGTTTGAACTTTCTTTACTTTTCAATTGTCTTGTCATTTCAATTTCTTTAATTTCATATTGTCAAGTTGAGGTAGCAATTCGGCTACGGTTCCATCCTTATTCCAAAACCACTTTAGCTGACAACTATTTCAAAACCATTCCCCGTGTTCGATCCTGGACTTACCTTCTAGCTATACTATATACGAACGGGTCCACTGCCCGCGAGTGTGTAGTAGTCAGTTTTAGGGTATTTCTTGTTTTAATTTTTAAACTCGATTTCACACATCAAGTTTTTGGCGCCGCTGCCGGGGAATGTGTGCCAATTTAGTTGTTTATTTAGTGGTTTGATCCTTTCTCACGCGTGAGAAAGTTACTTGTTTATTAGTTTACTTTTCTTTTCTTATCACAGGTGCATTTGACGTGTTTGTGTTAGTTGTGTGTTTGCAGGCATTTTTCTTTAGTTGATGAACTTGCGTTCTTCGGGTCTCCCTTTGAATAGTCCTTTGTCCACTCCGAGAAGACCAAGAGGGCGTAGGTTTAACTTCGTTGAACCCACAACACCAATACCGACACCATTTTCACCTATAGCTAAACCCACTCCTGATTCAGACGAGGAAGGGTTCTTTTTGGACGAGTTTTTCAATTTTGAAGTAAAGCAAGAGGAAATGGGGGATGAACAACCAAGGGATCCAAATGACACTCGCTATGGCGAGAGGGTCCGTACTATCCCAACGGGACGTGGTTCCGCCATTAGACCTCCAACCATTGATCACACTTTCGCTTTAAAAGGAAACCATCTAAAAAGCATAGAAGAGCATCAATTTGATGGGAAACGGAAATAGGATCCCTACCAACACTTGGATAGGTTTGAAAAGTTGGCTCGGCTATATCAATATGGGCAAAACCAAATGAATTCCGTGAAACTTGAAACATTTCCCATGTCAATTACCGGAGAAGCACTTGATTGGTTCAATGATCTTCCAGAAAATTCTATTACTACTTGGAACCAACTCAAGGAGGCTTTCATTGGTGAGTTTTATTCACTTAGAACTCAAAGAAGGTTGGAGAACATGATAAGATCTTTTGAACAAGATGATGGAGAAGATCTTGTTGAGGATTGGATTCATTTCAAGGAGATGTTGAGAAATTGTCCGGGGCACGATTTGACTAGAGAGAAATATGTGGAGTTTTTCTTTGATGGGTTGGATAAAAAGTCCAAACGCGAATTGGGATATGCTTTCGGGGGTAATTTCAATAATATTACACCCAATGAAGGTTATCGAATCTTGGAAGTCATGGCGAAGGATAGCTCAACCTTGGATGATGAAAGGTTTTTGAAGAATGAGAAAAAGATGAAGAGAGGTACTAACCAAGGGAGAGTTGCTAAGGTTGAAGCTAGCAATAACCCAGGAGTTGTTGGAGAGATTAGGGCGCTATTTGAGCGCATGGAAAAGGGATTTGCTGCTCAAGAGAATAGGTTTGGAGCAATTGAGAGGGATGTTAAGGTAGTGGCCGATGGGTGTGATCATTGTGGTGATATGCACTATTCTGATGAGTGTCCAAATCGGGCACCCGAAGATGTGAATTATGTTCAAAATCAGCCCCAAGGGAATTTCTACCGCAACACCGGTTTCCAGAACCGGCCTTCGGGTAATACTTCATATAACTCTCCTTTTCAATCTAATAATTCTCGTTTTTCAGGTAATAGGTGGCAAAGAGATAATTATCAGAATCAGCCACAACAGCAGACTCAGCAAGGACAAGGATCTGGTTCTTCTTCTTCTAATACCGATCCTAATGCCGAGTTAAGGGAGATGATGAAGCAGTTGGCTAGTAACCAGGTTGAAACAAATACTAGCATTCAAATGATCAGGGAAGACACTAAGACCTTGAGTGAGAGGTTGGATCAGTTAAGTGGGAAGGTGGAGATCAACATGAAAAACCAAGGAGTTAATTTCAAGGATCTTGAAAGTAGGATGGCTGCTCTTGCTAGGCCCACGGGGACTCTTCCTAGCAACACACAGCAGAATCCTAGACCTCAGTTTAGTCAGGGACAGAATCAAGGACAGAATCAGGGACATAAGTACACTCCACCACCAGTCCGCAATGAGCAAGCCAAAGCAATCACCACTCGTACTGGTAGGTCTTATGACTCACCTCCTATGCCTAATGTTGTTGTTTCAGATGTGCAGGATAAAGGGAGTGATGATGATGAGGTTGATGAAGAGATTGAAATGGAGGAAGATACGAAGGTACCCCTTATTCTTGGACGACCATTCCTTAATACCGCGGATGCTATCATCCGTGTGAAGGATAAGGAAATTTCTTTGGGTGTGGGTACGGATAGAATTGTGTTTAATGTTGAAAAGTTCATCAAACATTCATATTCTAATGATGAGTCTTGTTTCAGGATTGACGTTATTGATGATGCTTTAGACCGAGAGTTTCAGGAACTAATGGAGGCCGACACTGGAGATGAGGAGACTGCTAATTTAGGATCGGGAGATATATCTGACGATGATTTGTTTGCAGAGGTTATGGCGCTTAGCTTGGATGAGACACCTCCCGAGGATGAGAATTTTGAGGAGGTTGTTGCTGATGGAAGTTCGAGGGTACCGAATTCTGTTGATGTACCACCCACTGATTTGGAGCTTAGGCCATTACCTTCCCATTTGGAGTATGCTTATTTGTCAGGTGAATCTTCTTTACCCGTGGTTATCTCGTCCTCACTCTCGAGTGACGAGAAGGATTGTCTTTTGTCTGTGCTTCGAGCCCATAAGCGGGCTTTTGCTTGGAAGACCACAGATATTCCAGGTATTAGTCCTCACTTTTGTCAGCATAAAATAGATTTTGTTGATGATGTTAAGCCCGTTGTCCAGAGACAAAGGAGGTTTAATCCGAACATAAAAGAAGTTGTTAAGAAAGAGGTCATTAAGTTGTTAGATGCTGGGATCATTTTTCCTATTGCTGATAGTCCTTGGGTTAGTCTTGTTCATTGTGTGCCCAAAAAGGAGGGCATGACAGTTATTAAGAATGAGAATAAGGAACTCTTGGCCACTAGGACTATAACGGGTTAGCGGGTTTGTATTGATTATCGTAAGCTTAATGATGCCACCCGTAAGGATCACTTTCCCCTTCCTTTCATTGATCAGATGTTAGAAAGACTTGCAGGTAATGAATATTTTTGTTTCTTAGATGGGTTTTCCGGGTACTTTCAAATACCCATTGATCCCAAGGACCAAGAAAAGACCACCTTCACATGCCCATTTGGTACTTTTGCTTATCGGCGAATGCCGTTTGGTTTGTGTAATGCCCCAGGCACCTTTCAAAGGTGCATGATAGCTATTTTCCAGGACATGCTTGAAACCTCCATGGCTAATGTTGTTGTTTCAGATGTGCAGGATAAAGGGAGTGATGATGATGAGGTTGATGAAGAGATTGAAATGGAGGAAGATACGAAGGTACCCCTTATTCTTGGACGACCATTCCTTAATACCGCGGATGCTATCATCCGTGTGAAGGATAAGGAAATTTCTTTGGGTGTGGGTACGGATAGAATTGTGTTTAATGTTGAAAAGTTCATCAAACATTCATATTCTAATGATGAGTCTTGTTTCAGGATTGACGTTATTGATGATGCTTGTTTGAGTGCATTTCAGGTTTTAAAGGAAAAGTTGACTAATTCCCCTATCATGGTTGGACCGGATTGGGAATTGCCATTTGAGTTGATGTGCGATGCAAGTGATTATGCTGTAGGAGTCGTGCTTGGGCAAAGGGTTGATAAGCATTTCAATCCCATTTACTTTGCTAGTAAAACTTTGAACCCCGCCCAGCAAAATTACACCACCACAGAAAAGGAGTTGCTTGCAGTGGTCTTCGCATTTGATAAGTTTAGATCATATCTTGTTTTGAGTAAGACCATAGTTTTCACTGACCATTCAGCTCTTAAGTACTTGTTCTCGAAGCAAGATGCTAAACCTAGGCTTATCCGATGGATTTTGTTGTTACAAGAGTTTGATATAGAGATTAAGGATAAGAAAGGGGCTGAAAACTTGGCGGCCGACCATTTGAGCCGTTTGGAAGATCCTCACCGGGAGGAACTTCGAGATGGGGATATTAATGATCACTTCCCCGATGAGTCTTTAATGTTTATTTCTAACTCTGATGATGCTCCTTGGTTTGCAGATATTGCTAATTATTTAGTTGCAGGTGAGATACCGAATGATTTCACGTCCCAGCAAAATTACACCACCACAGAAAAGGAGTTGCTTGCAGTGGTCTTCGCATTTGATAAGTTTAGATCATATCTTGTTTTGAGTAAGACCATAGTTTTCACTGACCATTCAGCTCTTAAGTACTTGTTCTCGAAGCAAGATGCTAAACCTAGGCTTATCCGATGGATTTTGTTGTTACAAGAGTTTGATATAGAGATTAAGGATAAGAAAGGGGCTGAAAACTTGGCGGCCGACCATTTGAGCCGTTTGGAAGATCCTCACCGGGAGGAACTTCGAGATGGGGATATTAATGATCACTTCCCCGATGAGTCTTTAATGTTTATTTCTAACTCTGATGATGCTCCTTGGTTTGCAGATATTGCTAATTATTTAGTTGCAGGTGAGATACCGAATGATTTCACGTCCTAGCAGAAGAAGAAGCTCATATCGATGCTAAGCACTATTTTTGGGATAGTCCATACTTGTTTTGAGTAAGACCATAGTTTTCACTGACCATTCAGCTCTTAAGTACTTGTTCTCGAAGCAAGATGCTAAACCTAGGCTTATCCGATGGATTTTGTTGTTACAAGAGTTTGATATAGAGATTAAGGATAAGAAAGGGGCTGAAAACTTGGCGGCCGACCATTTGAGCCGTTTGGAAGATCCTCACCGGGAGGAACTTCGAGATGGGGATATTAATGATCACTTCCCCGATGAGTCTTTAATGTTTATTTCTAACTCTGATGATGCTCCTTGGTTTGCAGATATTGCTAATTATTTAGTTGCAGGTGAGATACCGAATGATTTCACGTCCTAGCAGAAGAAGAAGCTCATATCGATGCTAAGCACTATTTTTGGGATAGTCCATACTTGTTTTGAGTAAGACCATAGTTTTCACTGACCATTCAGCTCTTAAGTACTTGTTCTCGAAGCAAGATGCTAAACCTAGGCTTATCCGATGGATTTTGTTGTTACAAGAGTTTGATATAGAGATTAAGGATAAGAAAGGGGCTGAAAACTTGGCGGCCGACCATTTGAGCCGTTTGGAAGATCCTCACCGGGAGGAACTTCGAGATGGGGATATTAATGATCACTTCCCCGATGAGTCTTTAATGTTTATTTCTAACTCTGATGATGCTCCTTGGTTTGCAGATATTGCTAATTATTTAGTTGCAGGTGAGATACCGAATGATTTCACGTCCTAGCAGAAGAAGAAGCTCATATCGATGCTAAGCACTATTTTTGGGATAGTCCATACTTGTTTTGTATTTGTGCAGATGGTATGGTAAGGAGATGTGTAACTGGAACTGAGACGAGGGAGATTCTTGATGCTTGTCACTATGGTCCAACTGGAGGTCATTACGGTCCTTCAGTTACTGGTAAGAAAGTTTTCGATGCAGGTTTCTATTGGCCTACAATTTTCAAGGAGGCCCAGACTTTGGTAGAGACTTGTGACATTTGTCAAAGACAATGGAGCATTACTAAGCGGGATGAGATGCCTCAACAAAGCATTCAGGTATGCGAGGTATTTGATATTTGGGGCATAGACTTCATGGGACCATTCCCACCGTCTAATAAGTTTCAATATATTCTTGTCGCCGTTGACTACGTGTCTAAATGGGCCGAAGCCAAGGCTTTGCCCACGAATGACGCGAGGGTAGTCATTGATTTCTTGAAATAATTATTCTGTCGATTTGGTTTCCCTAGAGCTTTGATTAGTGACCGAGGAACCCATTTTGCAAATCATCAATTAGCTAAGGTCATGAAGAGGTATGGTGTTGTGCATTATTTTTCTACTTCTTATCATCCACAAACTAGTGGACAAGTAGAAAACACCAATAGGGCTTTGAAAAGGATTTTAGAGAAAACTGTTGGAGATAACCCCAAGGTTTGGTCAAAGAAGTTGGATGACGCCTTGTGGGCGTTTAGGACGGCTTTAAAGACGCCGATTGGCACCACGCCATACCGGTTGCTCTATGGAAAAACTTGCCATCTTCCTATTGAGATAGAGCATAAAGCGTATTGGGCGTTGAGGAATTTGAATTTGGATTTGATGGAAGCGCGTGAACTTAGAATGTTGCAACCTCATGAGCTTGATGAGCTTAGGTTAGGTGCTTATGAGAATTCGAGGCTTTATAAGGAGAAGACCAAAGTTTGGCATGATAAAAGGATCCGTAGGAAGGAGTTTAAGCTTGGTGCTAAAGTGTTGTTGTTCTTGTCCAAATTTAAGATTAAGCAACCCAAACTCACTTCTAGATGGATTGGACCGTTTGAGATTAAGCATGTGTACCCGTCGGGTTATGTTGAGTTGTTTAAGCGAAATGGTGAAGGATCGTTCATTGTCAATGGTCATCGACTTAAGTTATATGTGGAAGAAGAGCAGGTTGAGGGGATATTTGATGTGATCCCCGTGTTTGAACTTGATGCTTGAAGGTTGGTCGAGTCAAGCTAAAGACTCGTTAATAACTTAAGCGCTTTTCGGGAGGCAACCCGTGTTTATGTTATCGCATTTTACTTTTCTTTGAATTTGTTAGATTTAATTAGTAAGTGCAGGTATGTTCTCGATTTGATGCGGTTCCGGTTATGTGCAATTTGAGTTTTGACATAATGATTCAAAGAGAAAGTTTCCAGCAGTTCCCCACTGCGCCGCAGTGAGGGGTATAGGCTGACTGCGCCGCAGTGAGGCATCCTCACTGCGCCGCAGTGAGGGGGCATGCCCACTGCGCCGCAGTGAGGGGGCATGCCCACTGCGCCGCAGTGAGGGGGCATGCCCACTGCGCCGCAGTGAGGGGGCATGCCCACTGCGCCGCAGTGAGGGGGCATGCCCACTGCGCCGCAGTGAGGGGGCATGCCCACTGCGCCGCAGTGAGGGGGCATGCCCACTGCGCCGCAGTGAGGGGGCATGCCCACTGCGCCGCAGTGAGGGGGCATGCCCACTGCGCCGCAGTGAGGGGGCATGCCCACTGCGCCGCAGTGAGGGGGCATGCCCACTGCGCCGCAGTGAGGGGGCATGCCCACTGCGCCGCAGTGAGGGGGCATGCCCACTGCGCCGCAGTGAGGGGGCATGCCCACTGCGCCGCAGTGAGGGGGCATGCCCACTGCGCCGCAGTGAGGGGGCATGCCCACTGCGCCGCAGTGAGGGGGCATGCCCACTGCGCCGCAGTGAGGGGGCATGCCCACTGCGCCGCAGTGAGGGGGCATGCCCACTGCGCCGCAGTGAGGGGGCATGCCCACTGCGCCGCAGTGAGGGGGCATGCCCACTGCGCCGCAGTGAGGGGGCATGCCCACTGCGCCGCAGTGAGGGGGCATGCCCACTGCGCCGCAGTGAGGGGGCATGCCCACTGCGCCGCAGTGAGGGGGCATGCCCACTGCGCCGCAGTGAGGGGGCATGCCCACTGCGCCGCAGTGAGGGGGCATGCCCACTGCGCCGCAGTGAGGGGGCATGCCCACTGCGCCGCAGTGAGGGGGCATGCCCACTGCGCCGCAGTGAGGGGGCATGCCCACTGCGCCGCAGTGAGGGGGCATGCCCACTGCGCCGCAGTGAGGGGGCATGCCCACTGCGCCGCAGTGAGGGGGCATGCCCACTGCGCCGCAGTGAGGGGGCATGCCCACTGCGCCGCAGTGAGGGGGCATGCCCACTGCGCCGCAGTGAGGGGGCATGCCCACTGCGCCGCAGTGAGGGGGCATGCCCACTGCGCCGCAGTGAGGGGGCATGCCCACTGCGCCGCAGTGAGGGGGCATGCCCACTGCGCCGCAGTGAGGGGGCATGCCCACTGCGCCGCAGTGAGGGGGCATGCCCACTGCGCCGCAGTGAGGGGGCATGCCCACTGCGCCGCAGTGAGGGGGCATGCCCACTGCGCCGCAGTGAGGGGGCATGCCCACTGCGCCGCAGTGAGGGGGCATGCCCACTGCGCCGCAGTGAGGGGGCATGCCCACTGCGCCGCAGTGAGGGGGCATGCCCACTGCGCCGCAGTGAGGGGGCATGCCCACTGCGCCGCAGTGAGGGGGCATGCCCACTGCGCCGCAGTGAGGGGGCATGCCCACTGCGCCGCAGTGAGGGGGCATGCCCACTGCGCCGCAGTGAGGGGGCATGCCCACTGCGCCGCAGTGAGGGGGCATGCCCACTGCGCCGCAGTGAGGGGGCATGCCCACTGCGCCGCAGTGAGGGGGCATGCCCACTGCGCCGCAGTGAGGGGGCATGCCCACTGCGCCGCAGTGAGGGGGCATGCCCACTGCGCCGCAGTGAGGGGGCATGCCCACTGCGCCGCAGTGAGGGGGCATGCCCACTGCGCCGCAGTGAGGGGGCATGCCCACTGCGCCGCAGTGAGGGGGCATGCCCACTGCGCCGCAGTGAGGGGGCATGCCCACTGCGCCGCAGTGAGGGGGCATGCCCACTGCGCCGCAGTGAGGGGGCATGCCCACTGCGCCGCAGTGAGGGGGCATGCCCACTGCGCCGCAGTGAGGGGGCATGCCCACTGCGCCGCAGTGAGGGGGCATGCCCACTGCGCCGCAGTGAGGGGGCATGCCCACTGCGCCGCAGTGAGGGGGCATGCCCACTGCGCCGCAGTGAGGGGGCATGCCCACTGCGCCGCAGTGAGGGGGCATGCCCACTGCGCCGCAGTGAGGGGGCATGCCCACTGCGCCGCAGTGAGGGGGCATGCCCACTGCGCCGCAGTGAGGGGGCATGCCCACTGCGCCGCAGTGAGGGGGCATGCCCACTGCGCCGCAGTGAGGGGGCATGCCCACTGCGCCGCAGTGAGGGGGCATGCCCACTGCGCCGCAGTGAGGGGGCATGCCCACTGCGCCGCAGTGAGGGGGCATGCCCACTGCGCCGCAGTGAGGGGGCATGCCCACTGCGCCGCAGTGAGGGGGCATGCCCACTGCGCCGCAGTGAGGGGGCATGCCCACTGCGCCGCAGTGAGGGGGCATGCCCACTGCGCCGCAGTGAGGGTGAGCATGCCCACTGCGCCGCAGTGAGGGTGAAGCATGACAGTGAGTTGTGATATTTGGCGGCGGGTATTCGCTAACCGTGAAGCTGCCTACCGTGAGTTATGCTTAGAGTTCTATTCAACCTTGAAACTGAAGAAGGAATTGGGAAAAGTCAAAGACATTTTTGAAGAGAGGGTAGTCTTGTTTTACTGTGGGGGAGTGCAGAGGAGGTTGTCAATTACTGAATTTGGTTACTACTGTGGGATGTATACGGGGGAGGAGTTGCAGAGTGCTGAGTTTTGGGATATTTTGAGGAAGGGATATAGAACACAGGCCGATTTGGGTGATGGAGAGTGTATCTTGGAGTATTACGCCAGGATCACGGGGGGGGGGGGGGGGGGGGGGGGGGGGGGGGGGGGGGGGGGGGGGGGGGGGGGGGGGGGGGGGGGGGGGGGGGGGGGGGGGGGGGGGGGGGGGGGGGGGGGGGGGGGGGGGGGGGGGGGGGGGGGGGGGGGGGGGGGGGGGGGGGGGGGGGGGGGGGGGGGGGGGGGGGGGGGGGGGGGGGGGGGGGGGGGGGGGGGGGGGGGGGGGGGGGGGGGGGGGGGGGGGGGGGGGGGGGGGGGGGGGGGGGGGGGGGGGGGGGGGGGGGGGGGGGGGGGGGGGGGGGGGGGGGGGGGGGGGGGGGGGGGGGGGGGGGGGGGGGGGGGGGGGGGGGGGGGGGGGGGGGGGGGGGGGGGGGGGGGGGGGGGGGGGGGGGGGGGGGGGGGGGGGGGGGGGGGGGGGGGGGGGGGGGGGGGGGGGGGGGGGGGGGGGGGGGGGGGGGGGGGGGGGGGGGGGGGGGGGGGGGGGGGGGGGGGGGGGGGGGGGGGGGGGGGGGGGGGGGGGGGGGGGGGGGGGGGGGGGGGGGGGGGGGGGGGGGGGGGGGGGGGGGGGGGGGGGGGGGGGGGGGGGGGGGGGGGGGGGGGGGGGGGGGGGGGGGGGGGGGGGGGGGGGGGGGGGGGGGGGGGGGGGGGGGGGGGGGGGGGGGGGGGGGGGGGGGGGGGGGGGGGGGGGGGGGGGGGGGGGGGGGGGGGGGGGGGGGGGGGGGGGGGGGGGGGGGGGGGGGGGGGGGGGGGGGGGGGGGGGGGGGGGGGGGGGGGGGGGGGGGGGGGGGGGGGGGGGGGGGGGGGGGGGGGGGGGGGGGGGGGGGGGGGGGGGGGGGGGGGGGGGGGGGGGGGGGGGGGGGGGGGGGGGGGGGGGGGGGGGGGGGGGGGGGGGGGGGGGGGGGGGGGGGGGGGGGGGGGGGGGGGGGGGGGGGGGGGGGGGGGGGGGGGGGGGGGGGGGGGGGGGGGGGGGGGGGGGGGGGGGGGGGGGGGGGGGGGGGGGGGGGGGGGGGGGGGGGGGGGGGGGGGGGGGGGGGGGGGGGGGGGGGGGGGGGGGGGGGGGGGGGGGGGGGGGGGGGGGGGGGGGGGGGGGGGGGGGGGGGGGGGGGGGGGGGGGGGGGGGGGGGGGGGGGGGGGGGGGGGGGGGGGGGGGGGGGGGGGGGGGGGGGGGGGGGGGGGGGGGGGGGGGGGGGGGGGGGGGGGGGGGGGGGGGGGGGGGGGGGGGGGGGGGGGGGGGGGGGGGGGGGGGGGGGGGGGGGGGGGGGGGGGGGGGGGGGGGGGGGGGGGGGGGGGGGGGGGGGGGGGGGGGGGGGGGGGGGGGGGGGGGGGGGGGGGGGGGGGGGGGGGGGGGGGGGGGGGGGGGGGGGGGGGGGGGGGGGGGGGGGGGGGGGGGGGGGGGGGGGGGGGGGGGGGGGGGGGGGGGGGGGGGGGGGGGGGGGGGGGGGGGGGGGGGGGGGGGGGGGGGGGGGGGGGGGGGGGGGGGGGGGGGGGGGGGGGGGGGGGGGGGGGGGGGGGGGGGGGGGGGGGGGGGGGGGGGGGGGGGGGGGGGGGGGGGGGGGGGGGGGGGGGGGGGGGGGGGGGGGGGGGGGGGGGGGGGGGGGGGGGGGGGGGGGGGGGGGGGGGGGGGGGGGGGGGGGGGGGGGGGGGGGGGGGGGGGGGGGGGGGGGGGGGGGGGGGGGGGGGGGGGGGGGGGGGGGGGGGGGGGGGGGGGGGGGGGGGGGGGGGGGGGGGGGGGGGGGGGGGGGGGGGGGGGGGGGGGGGGGGGGGGGGGGGGGGGGGGGGGGGGGGGGGGGGGGGGGGGGGGGGGGGGGGGGGGGGGGGGGGGGGGGGGGGGGGGGGGGGGGGGGGGGGGGGGGGGGGGGGGGGGGGGGGGGGGGGGGGGGGGGGGGGGGGGGGGGGGGGGGGGGGGGGGGGGGGGGGGGGGGGGGGGGGGGGGGGGGGGGGGGGGGGGGGGGGGGGGGGGGGGGGGGGGGGGGGGGGGGGGGGGGGGGGGGGGGGGGGGGGGGGGGGGGGGGGGGGGGGGGGGGGGGGGGGGGGGGGGGGGGGGGGGGGGGGGGGGGGGGGGGGGGGGGGGGGGGGGGGGGAGACATTACTTTATTTTATCATTGTCTGATATCCATCCTACGGGGTGATGAAACATTTGTAATTTCCTTTGTTTTCTTTTATTTCCTGCATGGTACTTTATTTTGTTTGCACTATTTTGGATATTTTGGATGGTTGGTCTTTTGAAATGTATTGAACAGGTTTTGATCCGAGTGGTGGCAATACTTAGTGGAACCCAAGTGTGGGGGGAGAACCAGTTGGTTTGTTTTTATTTTGTGATCGTGTTTAGTAGCCCACTATGATGTCATGTGCATATGCTGGCAGTAAGTTCAGCGCAACATTTTTGATTGGCATCTTTATTAGCATTGTTTCACACACAGCTCTCGCACCTTCCGTTTTGGACTAAGTTTGTTTCTCCCGTCAACCAAATTGGACTTTCTTTTTAGGAAGAGCAATTTGTGGTGCGGGGTCGACTTACTTGTTTTGAAATGGAATGTGTCCATGATCCGGTATGTGTTCTCATTCTTTCTGTTTATTGTGCTTACCCCTATTTACCTTTGTTTTGACCGAATATGGACATTGAGGGCATTGTCCATCTTAAGTGTGGGGGTGGCAAATAGGTTTAAGCTACCGGATATATCTCTTTTGTTGTTTTGCCATTGAGATTTAGCCGTTCTTGTGGATGTGTCCCTCTCGTAGGCTTTTGGGTTTTATCCAAGAGTAAGGGTTCTATCTTGAACTTTGAACTATGATGTGCATGTTTGAGATTGGTTGTTTCGATTTGGTAAGATGACGGAAGATGGTATGATTTGAAACTTGTGTTGAGCTTGTCCTTGTGGTAAATTGCTTTTGTCACTTAATTCATAATAATTTAATAAGCAATTTTACTTCAAAATTTTTCCTTGGCAAAATTTTAATCGGCGAAATGTGTTCTGAACGGTTATTGGGCTAATCCTTGTGGATTGATAACATTACTTGCATACTCAAATTTCCCAAACACCTAAAGTTGTGAGATTCATCATTCATTTATAGATGTGCTAGGTGTTTACGGTTTTGGTTTGATTGCCTTGTAATTTGTCCCTCTCTTAGGCTCTTGGATTTATTCGGGAGTAAGGGTTCCATTTCGAACTCTGAACTAAGATGTGCGAATTTGAGGTTAATTTATTCCATTTCTGGGTTACTTTCTTTGATATGAGTGTGCCGGTGATGTGTTGAGCTAGAACTTGGCCTGGTGATCGTTACGAGACCGCAGTGAGATCACTTTTGTGATATAAGTACATTGGATGACGAATTGGCATATTAGGTTTGACCCGTATTTTCTTTCTTTCTTTCTTTGCACCTTTGCTTTTGTATATTTTTACCTTTACTATACTTTCTTTCCTTTCTTTCTTTCTTTCTTTCTTTCTTTCTTTCTTCCTTTCTTAGTGCTACTTATTTTTTTTAACTTAGCCTTTTCCTTTGTATATATCACTTATATATGTAAACGTTACCTAATTATACCTCACTATACCGATAGTCTAATCTGGGGGGCCATTGATTGTCATTGGTTTGTTTGGATGGTTTGGGAGAGCTTCAGTGGATTGTCTAGTGGAATATTCTTGTCTATGAGAATACGTCAATTGGTCAAGTTATTGAGGATTATCTTGGATTGTTCAAAGGAAGTAAGTGTTATAGACATGTTCATCATTGTAAGAGGGTGCCTACTAGTAGAGTAAAAGTACTTCAATTAAAAAAAAAAAAACTTGGGCTACTAGTGGGTACTTCTCATTTTTAGATGTCTAAAGTTTTGTTGTATCATTAAGAATGGAAGACTTGGTTGAATTTAAGTTGTTTGAAGTTGATACACCACAATGGTGTCGGGTTTTGCTTGGTATTTTTGAGGTGTCTTAGCGGGATAACATCTTAGGGGTTGGTAGTTTGTTGGCAATCAATGGTACGGGTTTTGATTAGACTATTTTGTACATATTTCATACATACCCTATACTTTTGATTGTTTCCTGTCATTTCTAACCTACACTCCCATACTCCATTGTAAATATCCATTATATATACCTTAGCCTAACTATACAACCGTCCTATATGCCTATTTTGATGATGTACTTGGTGCTTACGCCACGTCGGTGGAGCTATGATCCTTGTTCAAGCCTATGGTAAGATATGCATCACGACCGAGCAATGAGTGGTTATTCATATATATATTCAACCCCAATAGTAAGTTCGTTGGAGTAGGATGATTTTGATAGGCTCATTTGTTTCACTTTTGCTTAGTCGTGTTATTGAGGCTTGTGGACTGTTCAGATATTGTCAAACATTTCGGGTTTTCATTTAAGATTAAAACTGCTTCACCCAACTTTTTGTCATTGACATGCTTGGTGTGGCTTCTTTTTGATACTCGTAATTTGTTTCTATAGCTTCATTGCCAAGGAATACTTTACTTTAATTCCGGATTTGCTTGAGGACAAGCAATGCTCAAGTGTGGGGGGATTTGATGTGACCAATTTATACATATCGCCCACATCATTATTGGCCATTTTATTAAGTGTTTTAAGTCGATTTTGTGTGCATTTGGCGCGTTTATGTTGTTTGTTAGTGTTTTCAGGCTCTAAACAGGTTACGTGTCCATTTGGTGCAATTTCGGATGATTTCTGAGGCCAAGAAGTTGATTTGTGAGTTCGAGAGTTGTTTAAAGTTGAGAAGATAGAAAATTTCAGCAAGTTCATAGTGAAAAGGTTGTCTTCGGATCAGCAGGATTGGACTGCGCCGCAGTGGGAGCATCACCAGCCCACTGCGCCGCAGTCGGCTAGTGGAAAAGTGAGAACTCGGTCAGCAGTTTTAGACTGCGCCGCAGTGGGGGTGACCAAGGCCCACTGCGCCGCAGTGGGACGACGGGGCTGAAGGGCTTTTGGCCGATGTTTGCATCAGATTTCCAAGGGGTATAAATAGAAAACAAAAACCTAATTCCCAATTTATCCAAATTCTTTCTAAGAGCTGCTCTCCAAGGGATTCCTTCAAGGATCAAGGGTAGATTTCTTCGTCCGATTCATTGAAGATTCACGGGCACCCACTTAGATCGTATCTATTTTATTGTCTTGCAATTTCAATTTCAAGAACGATTGGTACATCATGTTCTTCTTTTATTTTGATTGTTATTTTAAATTAATCATGAGTGGCTAAACATTCAATCATCCACCTTGAGGAAACTAGACGAATGATGTGATTGCTATATGTTTTAATCCAAAGAGTTGATTTCAATTATCGTTGTGTCGAGATCTTGATGATTTAATTCCTTTTTATATATTATTATGATATTGGTGGCATGTGTGTTCTTCGTTAGTGGTACTAGTTGGATGCATATGTGATTTTCAAATGGTATGATAGTGAATATCATTTTAATAAAAGGAGTCATTTTGTCAACGTGTTTTATAACGGTTGGTGGTACCACGTTATCTTCACATAGGCACAATTGTTAATTCGATAGTCAAGCAAACTAATTGTTGGTAAGGTTGTCTAGGCATTGGTGGTACCGGCTTGGGTAATTAAACTAGCAACTTAGGTGATTGGGTAATTTGCTCACGGTTGGTGGTACCACGTTATCTTCACATAGGCACAATTGTTAATTCGATAGTCAAGCAAACTAATTGTTGGTAAGGTTGTCTAGGCATTGGTGGTACCGGCTTGGGTAATTAAACTAGCAACTTAGGTGATTGGGTAATTTGCTCACGGTTGGTGGTACCACGTTATCTTCACATAGGCACAATTGTTAATTCGATAGTCAAGCAAACTAATTGTTGGTAAGGTTGTCTAGGCATTGGTGGTACCGGCTTGGGTAATTAAACTAGCAACTTAGGTGATTGGGTAATTTGCTCACGGTTGGTGGTACCACGTTATCTTCACATAGGCACAATTGTTAATTCGATAGTCAAGCAAACTAATTGTTGGTAAGGTTGTCTAGGCATTGGTGGTACCGGCTTGGGTAATTAAACTAGCAACTTAGGTGATTGGGTAATTTGCTCACGGTTGGTGGTACCACGTTATCTTCACATAGGCACAATTGTTAATTCGATAGTCAAGCAAACTAATTGTTGGTAAGGTTGTCTAGGCATTGGTGGTACCGGCTTGGGTAATTAAACTAGCAACTTAGGTGATTGGGTAATTTGCTCACGGTTGGTGGTACCACGTTATCTTCACATAGGCACAATTGTTAATTCGATAGTCAAGCAAACTAATTGTTGGTAAGGTTGTCTAGGCATTGGTGGTACCGGCTTGGGTAATTAAACTAGCAACTTAGGTGATTGGGTAATTTGCTCACGGTTGGTGGTACCACGTTATCTTCACATAGGCACAATTGTTAATTCGATAGTCAAGCAAACTAATTGTTGGTAAGGTTGTCTAGGCATTGGTGGTACCGGCTTGGGTAATTAAACTAGCAACTTAGGTGATTGGGTAATTTGCTCACGGTTGGTGGTACCACATAATAGCTTCCCATATTAGACATTTGCTTTTGTCTAGACATTGATGACTTGTAATTACTTTGATGTCGGTTGATTTATGTTGGGCAACCATTGGATTTCTATTTGAACTATTTATGATGACATTGCTAGTAACACCATTTGATAAATGAACCAAACAGGTCCTTTTGGTTTGGTCTTTTAAAGTTGTTTCCGCTATCTTTTGACGCCGTTAGGCGAAATTTTTTAGAAATCCATATTTTTAAACGACGGGTGTTACAACAACATTTTGGTAATGCAATCATATACGGATTTATCTCATAACGGATGACAATTGCGGTTCAAAAGATTCATGAAAATTCGCAAAATCATCAGTATAATCGGGAAAAAAAACATAACCACGAATTCAATGTGCTCATCACTAGCCTGGGCAACATCTTCAGGAATATCTTCATCGCGTGCTTTAGGTTGATGATAATAGGAACGAAAATTTACATTAGAATAATAAGAAATGGCTTCCAATTGGATCGAGTAAAACATAATTCCTGACAACGGGTACTCGTTTTCGACTGTCACTTCATTTAGCTCACGAATAAATAAACACACGCGCATAATGCCATCTTTGATTTCATCGAAAAGGATAATTATACCTCTCGGGAATGACTAGAACGAATAAAATTCACGAAAAAGACATTGAGAAAATCACGAACAACAAGAATATTCTCCCTAGACTTTGGTTTCCTTTCGGCGTCGATGATCCAAACACATGAGACTAGACTATCATACAACGGTTATCAAAACACACGAACGAAAGCACTAATAGAATTCGACCGCTTCCCTTCTACCGCCCAAAGGCAAATGTAATCTCTTAAATAGGGATATTCAACTAGTTGCCTTCTCCTCCCACGAAACTTGACGTCGTTCACACATAACCAATCCATTTCTTAAACATTGTATCACACGCTCCCGAAGGAAAAGAAAAACAAACTGGCTCGGAGGATTTCAGATTAGGTTTTAACTCTTATAACTACCATACTTATCATTTACTAGTTCATTGTAACTATATTATCCTCATGTTTTCACTATATCATATTCATTCGTAATATTTATCATCATATAACAAGTAGTCACATATTCATTTAAGGAAAGCATGACTATCATATTCAAACACATTCGCCATATCCCGTATGGTCTTTTAATCATTCACTTAAATAGTCATCTTCAAACCACGAATCGCAAATTTCTACGATTTTATACTAACACATGACATGCATACATCACATTAAAATTCCAATTTAAGCATATTACTACACAACTAATTCTCATAGTCATAACTCGTATGGTCTATCACCACTATAATGATGTCACGGGTCTCACTACCCAATGGTCTTACACCAAATAATAACGATGCCATGGGTCTCACTACCCAATGGTCTTACACCAAATAATAACGATGCCATGGGTCTCACTACCCAATGGTCTTACACCAGATAATAACGATGCCATGGGTCTCACTACCCAATGGTCTTACACCAAATAATAACGATGTCATGGGTCTCACTACCCAATGGTCTTACACCAAATAATAACACAACACATAGCATACATTTCACGTTTACCATGTATTTATCATATCTTTTTCTTTAAAAGCGACTAGCGACATAATAGATTCGCAAACTATTTCAAATTTTCAATTTTTATCACCCAATAATCCAATGATTCATGCAAAACTTATATTCTATCATGTTCACATCTCAAAAAGCAAAGACATAAAATAAATCACATTGTCAAGCAAGGTCTCCAACCTATAGCTTCATGCTAACATACTTTCATATTTAACGGGTTTAACTTGAGCTATTATAATATATGATGATAATAATGCTGCAGTCATTATTATGATTACATATTATAATACGCCTCAAGTGAAATTCGCTAAATACTTTCATATGTCACTAGAAACCAACTATACACATAAGGCCAAGTCACGTCTATGGTTTAAGTCTAGGTATCCTTGTAATCATAAAATACTTAAATCCCTTAAACCACGGCTTTGATACTACTTGAAACGACACAACCCAATTTAGTTAAAAAGTAGTAATTTTTTTATTTTTTATTTTTTACTCAATGTGCGCCGCACCTCATAAAGGTGTGCCGCACCTCAGCACCTGACACGACCAAAAACTCAATTTACACTTGACTCGAACTTGAAAACCATCCAACTCAAATTTTCAATCATCAAAACAACATTAACCTGATTCAGATGAGTAATTTATATTTTGATACAAAAGACCATGACACAATCGAAACTTTACAAAAGTTACATAGCCAAAATCTCAACAAACACATTTACCAAAACTCGTTATAAAAGACAACACACAAAAATTAGAAATTTCGGCATGACCTTTTCGTAAAATCTTCGTCAAAACCTGTTACGGATAATGAGTTTCAAAATACATTTAACCATAATCACTACATTACTATTACAAAATGACCCATTATAAATAACCAAAAACTCCTTGAACCTAAAAGTTGACACAACAACAATTTTACCAAAACGACATATTATGAGCCAAGATCAAGAGGGCTACTACGGGTTCTAGCATCAATTCCATTTTACCGCGAATATGATATTCTTCAAGCTTTACAATTCAACTTCAATCTTTTTGTTACTTAGCTTTGTTTCCACATCGGGGACAACCTATAAAAATGGTAAACAACTAAAAAGTAAGCAAAGCTTAGTGAGTACTCTTGCATACCTTTATGTATGTGTCAGGTCGATTACCATATGATGATGGATTTCATGTATGGTAATCGATTTGGCGTTAAAGCCCAAGTGGGGCAATGTGATATATGAGGCCTAAGAACCTCTTGATGTGTGATTTATGAGGCCTAAGAACCTCTTGTGAATGGGACCTAAGAATCCCAAGATTATTGATATTGATTGTGTTGTTATAGCTTATATGGATCCATGTAATGCGTTGGCACAAAGGTGATTATTATAGATATGGCACCGATACCAACTTGAAAGGACCAAACTCGACTCGACCATTTTATAAGATTTTTTTTTTAAAAGAATTTACTCAATTATAAATTTTGACAAATACCTTTAGCAAAACTCGTTGCAAAATAAGAGGCAAAATCTGTCAAATTTTGTTCTCACTAATATTCATCAAAATTTTCATGCAACTCAACTAGAAACCCCTAATTTGGTTAAATTTCAAAAACCTTAACTTCAATTAAAGCAATTAACTCAATATAAAAAAAATTCCCAATTTCCCAAATTCAAGAACCCTAATTCTTAAAGAAATTAAAATTAGGTTAAAGGAATCATTACCTTGATGGAGTAATTTACTAGAATGGAATTGAACAACTAGAAACAAAAGTCTTTCTTCCTCTTTTTTCTTGTAAAAATTCAGCCCATACACCATCTTTACCATCTCAATTTCATATGTTAGAAACTTGAAATAGTGATGTTGATTATCACTTGTAAGAGGAATTTGATGTAGATGGAAATAAGAATTCACAAGCTTGGAAGATTCAAGAATAGATGATGGATGAGAAAATAGATATGAGTTTTGAATTTTGATAATGGAACAATGAGTAAGGAGAATACATGGCTGGCATATCCTAAAGATGCCACGCCCTTAATTGATTTTTGGTGGGTAAATACCCGCTATTCGCTAAAGTTCCAACTAAATTAACCTCGTACCCAAAAATAAAATACTAGGAAATTAATTTAATGTCAAAACTATAATAAAGACTAATTTTCATTGGCCTAAAAATTTAGGATGTTACAAATGTGTATTTGTAATTGTACTCTTGGCGACTAGCACCTCGCCAGTTTGCCGTTTATTAATAAAAAAATTTAGTCGTTCTAAAAAGAAATGATTAAATATAATATAATAAATACTTTTTAAAAAAATAAAAATAGTATAATAAACAATCTTATTTGATAAAAGATAATTATCATTGATTTAATTAAAAAACGTAGTATAATGTATATACTAGATTAAGATCATACATGACATCATAGATATAACAATTTAAATGGAAAAAAATGACACCTCATTAAAAAATCTAATGTGACAAAAAACTAAAAGTGTCACCTAAGAGAAAACATATCATCTCTTAGTTATGTAGAGAGATACCCTTATTTCTTAAAATATCCGTAACCACCTCATCCCCTGAAATACCTACAATACCCCACATTCTACCGCCGTCATAAAATAAAGGATTGAGGTGGGAGACGACCCAAATCCCTTCACGTAGCAGGCATGCAAGAGAATTCACGACATGGACTTAATGTTCGTTTAATTAAAGACCGAACTTGACCAAAATCCTCTTATAAAGGTTTGTTTGTGTCATCTCGAAGACTTAAGGACGAATTCGGACAAAGCACATGGACGATCCTGAAATTAACTCTACGTAAAATGATATGTTAAGTATGATTAAAATAATGTTTAAAATTCATAATGTAATGACTATACACGAATGTTAATGTTGTATAATGAACTACTCGTATGTTCAATGTATGTAATAATCTGTCAAATCCTAGTCATTGGATGTACTCGGGTATATGTGGCAAACATATAAGCTGCCATGTCCAATAATGTCACGTTGTCAGCTTGCAAGCTTTTGATTGGTCGAGTACATCAAATAAGCGAGATTTGAATGTTTATTACTGACAATGAACTCTCGAATTGTTCATTACACAACATAAACATTCATGTTTAGTCTAATACATTTCGAGACCCTAAGCCCATAAAATAACATGGCTGATCTAGCGGAGCAACCGAACTCCACACTTTTATCAATACGGGATAGATTAAACTCGATAGTATATATAATCAGGTAAATGCAGCATAGGTCGCTAAGACGTATATATTTCTGTTGTAACTAACTCGGGCTCCATCTCAGTCAAGTTCATTAATTACAGTATAATTAAGGTTTTATTTAACAGCTAGCCAACTAACAGAATTCCCTAGATACTCAATGACCTACTCATGAAACGTCAACGCTTGACGGGTGAAAACCCAGTAAACCGCCGCTCATAGGCACGATGACGAGTTATTTTTGGACCCCGGTTGCCTCAAGGATTATAGGATCGAATTATGGTCTCCAAACGACAAGGTCTCTATTTGACACCATACAAATCGAGTTAAGCCCCGTTGACTAGTATACAAATAATACTATCAAACTTTTTAGTCATCAATTAGTTATGCGGCTACGACCAAACATTGACCTGGTCTAAGACTCTAAGTGCATCAATTATACTGGCATTTACTTTGTGTAGTCCATCATAGCAAATATAACATGACATTTTATAACAGAACCGTCCTAGAAACAATACAAATAATGAGGTTTGTATCTTGGCTAGATGTAAATTTATACTCTATTAATTAATCCTTACTTGTTAAGAGGAGATTAGTCGTGTTTTTTCCTTGGATATATATATTTCTTCCTCAGCATAAGACGGGGCGAGACCTGATTAAGACAATTAACCGAATTTCTTTGCTGGCGTGATGGGCCTCACCTTTGGATGATGGAGGGTGTATTTTATTCGAAATTTTTCATTAAAATTAAAAAAATTCAAGCATAAGAACATTTAGAATATAAAGAAAATAAAACATACTGTATATAATTGACTAAGTCACAGCATTTAAACATTCGTTGTTATTACATGCAACTTGTTTATGAGAACGTACATAAAAAGGTTGAAAACATACTAGCGGAAACAATTTCCATTATTCAGAACACACGAGAACATAATTATAATAGAAACAGAAGCTACTCTGTTAATATAATAAGAATTAATTAGCAAACTTCAGGATGGGCAATGGCATAAGCCTCAAACACCTTTACTGTGTTTGTGTACCACTCTTTAGTTTCCTTTA
The DNA here is from genome assembly GCA_034093135.1 of Erigeron breviscapus. NCBI lineage: Eukaryota > Viridiplantae > Streptophyta > Magnoliopsida > Asterales > Asteraceae > Erigeron > Erigeron breviscapus. Next base: position 12,307,786 of record CM067175.1, on the reverse strand, counting down.
TTTCTTCTTCAGATAGCTTAGAATCACCTTTGCAATTAAACACCATTGTCTGCTTGTATACTGACCCTCCTGTTGGAATATAACATGATTCAATTCGTAATAAACACGTACCGGTTGATCCTGAGGAACCTGTGAGGGCATTAAACATTGATGCCATTGATTCGGGTTCCCAAAATAAGATGATTGAATAAGGATGGAATGATGAATTCTGAATTTATGAATTCAATAGAGGATTAAGGACGAATTGGGGTGTTTAGGGAGGCTGTGATTATGTGTGTGATTAACCTAAAATTAGGTTAATTACTCTCCATTTATATAAGGAGCATATTTTCACATTTAGTCCCTCTGGTGTTTAATTCGTGCCTCATTAGTCCTCTTAAGTCCAATCACCTAATGGGAAACCCTATAATACGTCTTTAAGAGTAAATACGTCCATCGAATATTTACTAGACATAGGGATTTCAGTTATCGTCAATTATCATATCAGGAAGGATAGATGATCAGTGACGGTCACACTAACGTGGTTCCAACATTCTCCCACTTGACCAAGCGATCATTTATCTATGAGCATTTAATAAGTCCGGCCGGGATAATACTCATTTTTGTTTTAAACCGAAATCATAGCCAATAAGTACAGTCGTAGAGAAGAACATCAACTCAGGACCCCCACTAGTCAAACTATGACTCAAATTTAAAACTAATAAGCAATGATCAATTGACTAAGACAAATTTTGTTATATAACGTCTTTACACTATTATGAGCTCAAAGTGTAACTAATAGACAAACAAAATCTGAATAAGGAGGAAAATTTTCATTAACATAATAATAATAATAATAATGACCAGTAAAAGTACAATATGCTATTAAATTAAGTCCTTAGTAAGCCCCATCTTCGACACGTGTCCTACGAAGACATTAGGAGGAAGACCTTTGGTCATTGGATCCGCTAGCATATCATTTGTACTTATGTACTCAATACAAAGAACATTTTCCTCAACTCGTTCGCGTACAAACAGATACTTTGTATCGAGATACAGACCAGCGCCAGTCGAACTGTTACTGTTCGAGAAAGTTACGGCAGCTGAATTATCACAGTAAAGCTTCAATGGTCTAGAAATAGAGTTGACGATTTTGAGTCCACCGACCAGGTTCCTTATCAACATCCCATGACAAGTGGCATTGTAAACAGCAATATATTCAGCCATCATGGTGGACGTTGCAGTCAGTTTTTGCTTATGACTCCGCCAAGAGATAGGTCCGCCAGCTAACATAAAAATATACCCAGAAGTAGATTTCTTATCTTCCTTGCTTTTAGCAAAGTCGGAATCAGAGTAACCTACTACTTCTAGATTGTCACTTCTTCTATACGTTAGTTTGTAGTCTTTGGTCCCTTGCAGATATCGTAGAACCTTTTTAGCCGCTTTCCAGTGTGCTAATCCTGGGTTAGATAAGTAACGCCCAAGCATACCGGCGATATAAGCGATATCTGGTCGAGTACAGACCTGAGCGTACATAATGCTCCCAACTACAGACGAGTAAGGTATCATCCTCATTTGCTCCTTCTCAACTTCAGTGCTTGGACTTTGGAAAGTACCAAACACGTCTCCTTTAACTACTGGAGCTACAGTGGGTGCGCATGATTGCATTTTATAGCGTTCTAAGATGCGGTCAATGTAGGCCCTTTGAGAAAGACCCAGAACACCATTACGCCTATCCCGGTGTATTTCGATACCTATGACATAAGAGGCATCACCGAGATCTTTCATGTCAAAATTCTGCGAAACATTCGCTTCGACTCATGCAGCATATCCAAGTTGTTACTTGCAAGCAGAATGTCATCCACATACAAAACAAGGATTATAAAGTTACTCCTACTGATCTTGAGATAGGTGCATTGATCCACTTGATTCTTTAAGAAGTCTTGTTCTTTCATGACTTCATCAAACTTAAGGTACCATTGCCGTGAGGCTTGCTTCAACCCATATATGGACTTCTTCAACTTGCAGACCATGTGCTCTTTACCTTTAGGAATGAATCCTTCAGGTTGCCGCATGTATACGTCTTCATGCAAGTCTCCATTTAAGAAAGCAGTTTTGACATCCATCTGATGTAACTCAAGATCAAAGTGAGCTACAAGTGCCATAACAATCCTTAGGGAATCTTTACGAGAGACAGGAGAAAAGGTCTCTTGATAATCAATTCCAGCCTTTTGAGTATAGCCCTTCGCAACCAATCTGGCCTTATAGCGTTCGACGTTTCCTTTTGGGTCTAATTTGGTTTTGAAGACCCATTTACAACCGACAGTTGTGGATCCTTCAGGAAGTTCAACCAATTCCCAAACGTCATTATGCTGCATGGAATTTAGCTCCTCAATCATAGCCTCATTCCATTGAGTGGCCTGATCACTATTAATGGCTTCTCGATAAGAGGTGGGATCAACAAGCTTTCCAATGTCCTCAACTTCAGTCAGATAAGTTATGAAATCATCAAAATTAGTGGCCCTGCGTTCCCTTGATGATCTCCTGAGTTGATTTTGGGGTTGAGCAACGTGAGGCTCGGCAACATGAGGTGCTTCTTGGTTTTGAGGTTCTTCATGGTTTTGATTAAGAGGATTTGGATCAGTGACTTCAGGAGCAGCATCGTGTACAAGAGGAATTATCGGAGGAATCGACGAGTGGTTCCCCCTTGCTTCTTGTACTTCATGCAAATCGAAGTTAGGATTTGTTGTGCTCTCACTGATCTCTGAGTTCTCGAGAAACGTCGCATGCTGCGTGTCAACGATGGTAGTAGTATGGGAAGAACAGTAAAACCGATAACCTTTTGAGTTATCAGGATAACCGATAAAGGAACATGAAATCGTTTTAGGATCCAGTTTCTTTAAGTTAGGGTTATAGACTTTTGCTTCGGCAGGGCAGCCCCATACTTTCATATATTTTAGACTCGGTTTCTTACCTGTCCAGATCTCATGAGGAGTTTTAGGGACAGATTTTGATGGAACCCTATTGAGTATATGAACGGCTGTTTTTAAGGCCTCAGTCCAAAGAAAGGTAGGTAGGTTAGTGTTGGCAAGCATACTTCTCACCATGTCCATTAAGGTTCGGTTTCTCCTTTCAGCAACACCATTTTGTTGAGGAGAACCAGGCATGGTGTATTGGTTAATAATGCCATGTTCCTTACAAAAATTATGGAAAGGACCAGGAGCTTGACCAATGTCAGTATGTCTACCATAATACTCACCTCCTCTATCTGATCTCACAACTTTTATTTTACGATTAAGTTGGTTTTCAACCAAAGTTTTAAAATCAGCAAAAGTTTGTAAGGATTCAGATTTTTCTTTGATCAAATACAGGTGCATGTAACGAGAATAATCGTCAATGAATGTAATAAATGATGTATGTCCCGTGATGGATGCGGATAGGGGCCACTTATGTCAGTATGAATTATTTCCAACAAGTTGGAACTTCTTGTGGCTCCTTTCTTATTCCCTTTAGCCATCTTCCCTTTGAGGCACTGTATACATGTTTCAAAATCACTAAAATCAAGAGAGGGTAAGATTCCATCCTTTACGAGTCGTGTCATGCGATTTCGTGAGATGTGGCCAAGACGTTTATGCCACAACATGGAGAAATTCTCTCGTTTAGGTGATTTTGTCTTTGTTTTAGTTATATCATCAACATTAAGAGATAACAAAGAATGTGAGAAATTATGATCTAGTTCTAACTTATACAGCAATCCATCCAAAAAACCACGACCAAGCAATTCATTATTACGAGTTATGGCAATCTTGCCGAAACCATGAATCGTTACATAACCTTCAAGGTCTAGTCTAGAAATAGATACAAGGTTCCGAGTAATTCTCAGTACAAATAAGGTATCTATTAGTCTAATGCCTTTTCCGGTGCTCATATGTAAGACATAAGTTCCAATGGCTTCGACATTTAAGAGATCACCACTTCCAACTCTAAGCTTTCTTTGGCCCTTTGGTAGCTTCTGGATTGTAAGGAACCCCTGTAATGAGTTGGTTACATGAACCATAGAACCAGAGTCACCCCACCATGTATTAACAGGTACATCAGTAGTAAAGGAATCAAATATTACATAAAGTACGTTACCTTTCTTAGCTAGCCACTCCTTGAACTTAGGGCAATCCTTCTGACGGTGTCCTTTGTCACGACAGAAGTTGCATTTAAGTTTGCCAGTCGAGGAATTAGAGCCAGAGGCAACTGCACCATGATTAGTCTTTTGGACTTTGTTCGCAGTTTGTTTACCGTTGTTTCCCTTCCTCTTCTTGGAGTTAGCAGTGGTGGTCAGGTGAACAGCTTCAGGTTGAGCCAGCTTAAGACGCTCCTCCTCATTAACACAGTGCCCAATAAGTTCACTCATTGACCATTTATCCTTCAAAGCATTGTAGTTAACCTTGAAGGTGTCAAAACGAGCAGGCAGGGAGGTCATGATGAAGTGCACCAGAAAGTTATCGGAGACTTCCATCTCTAGAGTCTTAAGCTTATTGGCCATGTCCGTCATCTTCATAATATGCTCACGGACACCGCTAGTTCCTTCATACTTCAATGTAAGCATCTGCAACATCAAGGCACTTGCATGCGCTTTAGACGATCCCTTGAAGTGGTCCTCAACAGATTTGAGGTAATCCTTGACTTTTTCAGAGTCAGGGATGGCTCCTCTAATAGTCAGATCAATGGAATTCTTGACTAACATTAGCGACAGGCGATTCGACTTCTCCCACTTTTCAAAGTTCGCCTTCTGATCAGCAGTGGATTCAGCAGTAAGGGCAGCGGGTTCATCATGACAAATAGCGCAGTCAAGGTCATACATTCCCAAAGTCAGATCTAAGTGACTTTTCCATGAAGCATAGTTCGTACCATTGAGCGTCATAAGGCCAAGGTTAGGTACTACTGTGGAATAAGAAGGATGTACATTTAGGGCATAAGCGATAGAAGATTATTATAGTAATGCCTAAAATAAGTAGGCCCAATAGTAATAGTGACATTATCAGCCGTGTTATGCAGACAAGGTAATCTCTCCTAAAGTAATGCCTAAAATAAGTAGGCTCAATAATAATAGAGAGATGATAAGTTATATAAGGCAGCCTAAGTAATCTCTCTAGAGTAATGGAACTAAAGTAATGACTAAAATAAGTAGGCCTATTAGTACTGTTCCTTAGAGTAATAAGACTATGACCATTATAGTAATGAAGCTAGTGATAAGTAAGCCTATTGTAAACACCAAAACAATAAGCTAAAGTAAGGCTCTACTTAGATGTTACATCACCTTTGGGCAGAAGTAACTAAGATCTAAGCAAACATGAGCATTAGGTCATGCAATACAACGCTTATCTTTTGACCTTTGGGCACAAAATTAAGAATCGTGTATTTTAGGCATGAAAAGAATCCCTTTGCTACACAAAACATATTAAATCACCTTTGGGCAGAATTAATATACTAAGTGTTAATTATGCAAAAGAGAAAAGAGCGCAACATGAGAATCACATTTGACCTTTGGGCGCAAATGATGAAACCATGTACATTAGTGCGAAGCCCCCACACATTACGGGGGTCCGGGGGCAGCGCCCCTGGAAAGCGGGGTCCAAGGGGCGGCAGCCCCTGGCGGGGTCCAAGGGGCAGAGCCCCTGGCTGGGGTCGAGCTGTGGTAAAAACGCCTCAGAAAAAATTATTTTCTGAAAATAAGGGTCATTTTTTCCATTTAAACTTTAAGGTAAAACATAAGCACGAACTTGATAATCAACTAAGTTAATCAGTAATCCATGAAAAAAATAAGCATGGTACGAAGATAGTTAAGTTCGTAATAAGGATTAACTTCGTAAGTAGTGATTATCTTCGTAAGTAGTGATTATCTTCGTAAGTAGTGATTATCTTCGTAAGAAGTTATTAACTTCGTAAGAAGTTAATTATCTTCGTAATAAAAGTAAATTCGTAAGTAGTTAACTATCTTCGTAAGTAACTTACGAAGATAGCTTACGAACATAAGCAACGAAGATAGCTTACGAAGATAGCTTACGAAAATAGCTTACGAAGATAAAGTTCGTGAGGAAGTAAGTGCGAAGATGAGCAGAAGTTTCGTACACAGTTAAGCCTTACGAACTTAGAGTTCAAACGAATTTAGAGTTCAAACGAATTTAGAGTTCAAACGAATTTAGAGTTCAAACGAATTTAGAGTTCAAACGAAGTTTAAGTTCGTAAGAAGCATACGAACTTAAGCTTCTGCATTTTTTTAGTTCGCGAATTAGGGTACGAAAACGAATCAAATCAAGGGATAAATTCGTAACCTGGCTTTGATACCACATGTTGGAATATAACATGATTCAATTCGTAATAAACACGTACCGGTTGATCCTGAGGAACCTGTGAGGGCATTAAACATTGATGTCATTGATTCGGGTTCCCAAAATAAGATGATTGAATAAGGATGGAATGATGAATTCTGAATTTATGAATTCAATAGAGGATTAAGGACGAATTGGGGTGTTTAGGGAGGCTGTGATTATGTGTGTGATTAACCTAAAATTAGGTTAATTACTCTCCATTTATATAAGAGCATATTTTCACATTTAGTCCCTCTGGTGTTTAATTCGTGCCTCATTAGTCCTCTTAAGTCCAATCACCTAATGGGAAACCCTATAATACGTCTTTAAGAGTAAATACGTCCATCGAATATTTACTAGACATAGGGATTTCAGTTATCGTCAATTATCATATCAGGAAGGATAGATGATCAGTGACGGTCACACTAACGTGGTTCCAACATTCCATCAGCAGAAGGAATGAACTCAACGTGAAAAGGGGCGTTGTCGATTTTGCCCAACAAGGTGTCACCCTCAATGATAGTGTAGCTAACAGTGAGCTTTTCTGTGTCCATGGCATCAAACCTGATCTTAGCACTGTTGAATTTGCACTCTGAAACACGTGTTACGAAAAACAGTTAGGATATTATAAGACGCGATAATTAAAGCTATCGACATCTATAAACGAATCATGCATCCATTTTTGGAATGGTAACATTCAGAGAATTTTTTTTTTTTTTTTGAACTACATATTATATATTCTCTACTCCTACTACTAAATATTTAATGACGTTGCTTACCGTCACTGAATGTTACGTGATTGACGCCATCGATGGTGGTTACAGATTTGTAAGTCTGTGGTTCGGCAATAGGTGCAAGTTTGGTGAAGTCTGTAATTAAAATCTTGAAAAGTTTAGGGGCGGGAAGAGAAGAAGGGACTTCAATCACAGCAGTTACAACAACCATTATATATCAACTATATATTTTCAATATATATATATGTAAGTATATATGTATGTATATTACTATATTTGATAAAGATGGATGATTTTGTTGTGATGAAATATAAGTGATAATAGAGGTATTTATAGTGGTAGAAGGTTGCTTAAAATAACATATGTAAGAGTTGATTAGAATTGGATCAATGGTGCACATTCAGTCAAGAAATGACAAATGCATTATATTTTCTGCATTCTATTATTGATTCATTAATATGCATTCGCGTTGAAAGTAGATGGTTAACGAACATGCGAAAGCATGACTTTTTCATTTTTTAAGGTCAAGTCAATATTTACAACTAAACTATCCTAAATAATCTAACTATACCCATGGCCATGGATAGATGTATACACTACAGATTTTACTCCTAAAACAAAATCTGAATAAGGAGGAAAATTTTCATTAACATAATAATAATAATAATGACCAGTAAAAGTACAATATGCTATTAAATTAAGTCCTTAGTAAGCCCCATCTTCGACACGTGTCCTACGAAGACATTAGGAGGAAGACCTTTGGTCATTGGATCCGCTAGCATATCATTTGTACTTATGTACTCAATACAAAGAACATTTTCCTCAACTCGTTCGTGTACAAACAGATACTTTGTATCGAGATACAGACCAGCGCCAGTCGAACTGTTACTGTTCGAGAAAGTTACGGCAGCTGAATTATCACAGTAAAGCTTCAATGGTCTAGAAATAGAGTTGACGATTTTGAGTCCACCGACCAGGTTCCTTATCAACATCCCATGACAAGTGGCATTGTAAACAGCAATATATTCAGCCATCATGGTGGACGTTGCAGTCAGTTTTTGCTTATGACTCCGCCAAGAGATAGGTCCGCCAGCTAACATAAAAATATACCCAGAAGTAGATTTCTTATCTTCCTTGCTTTTAGCAAAGTCGGAATCAGAGTAACCTACTACTTCTAGATTGTCACTTCTTCTATACGTTAGTTTGTAGTCTTTGGTCCCTTGCAGATATCGTAGAACCTTTTTAGCCGCTTTCCAGTGTGCTAATCCTGGGTTAGATAAGTAACGCCCAAGCATACCGGAGATATAAGCGATATCTGGTCGAGTACAGACCTGAGCGTACATAATGCTCCCAACTACAGACGAGTAAGGTATCATCCTCATTTGCTCCTTCTCAACTTCAGTGCTTGGACTTTGGAAAGTACCAAACACGTCTCCTTTAACTACTTGGAGCTACAGTGGGTGCGCATGATTGCATTTTATAGCGTTCTAAGATGCGGTCAATGTAGGCCCTTTGAGAAAGACCCAGAACACCATTACGCCTATCCCGGTGTATTTCGATACCTATGACATAAGAGGCATCACCGAGATCTTTCATGTCAAAATTCTGCGAAAACATTCGCTTCGACTCATGCAGCATATCCAAGTTGTTACTTGCAAGCAGAATGTCATCCACATACAAAACAAGGATTATAAAGTTACTCCCACTGATCTTGAGATAGGTGCATTGATCCACTTGATTCTTTAAGAAGTCTTGTTCTTTCATGACTTCATCAAACTTAAGGTACCATTGCCGTGAGGCTTGCTTCAACCCATATATGGACTTCTTCAACTTGCAGACCATGTGCTCTTTACCTTTAGGAATGAATCCTTCAGGTTGCCGCATGTATACGTCTTCATGCAAGTCTCCATTTAAGAAAGCAGTTTTGACATCCATCTGATGTAACTCAAGATCAAAGTGAGCTACAAGTGCCATAACAATCCTTAGGGAATCTTTACGAGAGACAGGAGAAAAGGTCTCTTGATAATCAATTCCAGCCTTTTGAGTATAGCCCTTCGCAACCAATCTGGCCTTATAGCGTTCGACGTTTCCTTTTGGGTCTAATTTGGTTTTGAAGACCCATTTACAACCGACAGTTGTGGATCCTTCAGGAAGTTCAACCAATTCCCAAACGTCATTATGCTGCATGGAATTTAGCTCCTCAATCATAGCCTCATTCCATTGAGTGGCCTGATCACTATTAATGGCTTCTCGATAAGAGGTGGGATCAACAAGCTTTCCAATGTCCTCAACTTCAGTCAGATAAGTTATGAAATCATCAAAATTAGTGGCCCTGCGTTCCCTGATGATCTCCTGAGTTGATTTTGGGGTTGAGCAACGTGAGGCTCGGCAACATGAGGTGCTTCTTGGTTTTGAGGTTCTTCATGGTTTTGATTAAGAGGATTTGGATCAGTGACTTCAGGAGCAGCATCGTGTACAAGAGGAATTATCGGAGGAATCGACGAGTGGTTCCCCCTTGCTTCTTGTACTTCATGCAAATCGAAGTTAGGATTTGTTGTGCTCTCACTGATCTCTGAGTTCTCGAGAAACGTCGCATGCTGCGTGTCAACGATGGTAGTAGTATGGGAAGAACAGTAAAACCGATAACCTTTTGAGTTATCAGGATAACCGATAAAGGAACATGAAATCGTTTTAGGATCCAGTTTCTTTAAGTTAGGGTTATAGACTTTTGCTTCGGCAGGGCAGCCCCATACTTTCATATATTTTAGACTCGGTTTCTTACCTGTCCAGATCTCATGAGGAGTTTTAGGGACAGATTTTGATGGAACCTTATTGAGTATATGAACGGCTGTTTTTAAGGCCTCAGTCCAAAGAAAGGTAGGTAGGTTAGTGTTGGCAAGCATACTTCTCACCATGTCCATTAAGGTTCGGTTTCTCCTTTCAGCAACACCATTTTGTTGAGGAGAACCAGGCATGGTGTATTGGTTAATAATGTCATGTTCCTTACAAAAATTATGGAAAGGACCAGGAGCTTGACCAATGTCAGTATGTCTACCATAATACTCACCTCCTCTATCTGATCTCACAACTTTTATTTTACGATTAAGTTGGTTTTCAACCAAAGTTTTAAAATCAGCAAAAGTTTGTAAGGATTCAGATTTTTCTTTGATCAAATACAAGTGCATGTAACGAGAATAATCGTCAATGAATGTAATAAATGATGTATGTCCCGTGATGGATGCGGGATAGGGGCCACTTATGTCAGTATGAATTATTTCCAACAAGTTGGAACTTCTTGTGGCTCCTTTCTTATTCCCTTTAGCCATCTTCCCTTTGAGGCACTGTATACATGTTTCAAAATCACTAAAATCAAGAGAGGGTAAGATTCCATCCTTTACGAGTCGTGTCATGCGATTCGTGAGATGTGGCCAAGACGTTTATGCCACAACATGGAGGAATTCTCTCGTTTAGGTGATTTTGTCTTTGTTTTAGTTATATCATCAACATTAAGAGATAACAAAGAATGTGAGAAATTATGATCTAGTTCTAACTTATACAGCAATCCATCCAAAAAACCACGACCAAGCAATTCATTATTACGAGTTATGGCAATCTTGCCGAACCATGAATCGTTACATAACCTTCAAGGTCTAGTCTAGAAATAGATACAAGGTTCCGAGTAATTCTCGGTACAAATAAGGTATCTATTAGTCTAATGCCTTTTCCGGTGCTCATATGTAAGACATAAGTTCCAATGGCTTCGACATTTAAGAGATCACCACTTCCAACTCTAAGCTTTCTTTGGCCCTTTGGTAGCTTCTGGATTGTAAGGAACCCCTGTAATGAGTTGGTTACATGAACCATAGAACCAGAGTCACCCCACCATGTATTAACAGGTACATCAGTAGTAAAGGAATCAAATATTACATAAAGTACGTTACCTTTCTTAGCTAGCCACTCCTTGAACTTAGGGCAATCCTTCTGACGGTGTCCTTTGTCACGACAGAAGTTGCATTTAAGTTTGCCAGTCGAGGAATTAGAGCCAGAGGCAACTGCACCATGATTAGTCTTTTGGACTTTGTTCGCAGTTTGTTTACCGTTGTTTCCCTTCCTCTTCTTGGAGTTAGCAGTGGTGGTCAGGTGAACAGCTTCAGGTTGAGCCAGCTTAAGACGCTCCTCCTCATTAACACAGTGCCCAATAAGTTCACTCATTGACCATTTATCCTTCAAAGCATTGTAGTTAACCTTGAAGGTGTCAAAACGAGCAGGCAGGGAGGTCATGATGAAGTGCACCAGAAAGTTATCGGAGACTTCCATCTCTAGAGTCTTAAGCTTATTGGCCATGTCCGTCATCTTCATAATATGCTCACGGACACCGCTAGTTCCTTCATACTTCAATGTAAGCATCTGCAACATCAAGGCACTTGCATGCGCTTTAGACGATCCCTTGAAGTGGTCCTCAACAGATTTGAGGTAATCCTTGACTTTTTCAGAGTCAGGGATGGCTCCTCTAATAGTCAGATCAATGGAATTCTTGACTAACATTAGCGACAGGCGATTCGACTTCTCCCACTTTTCAAAGTTCGCCTTCTGATCAGCAGTGGATTCAGCAGTAAGGGCAGCGGGTTCATCATGACAAATAGCGCAGTCAAGGTCATACATTCCCAAAGTCAGATCTAAGTGACTTTTCCATGAAGCATAGTTCGTACCATTGAGCGTCATAAGGCCAAGGTTAGGTACTACTGTGGATATAAGAAGGATGTACATTTAGGGCATAAGCGATAGAAGATTATTATAGTAATGCCTAAAATAAGTAGGCCCAATAGTAATAGTGACATTATCAGCCGTGTTATGCAGACAAGGTAATCTCTCCTAAAGTAATGCCTAAAATAAGTAGGCTCAATAATAATAGAGAGATGATAAGTTATATAAGGCAGCCTAAGTAATCTCTCTAGAGTAATGGAACTAAAGTAATGACTAAAATAAGTAGGCCTATTAGTACTGTTCCTTAGAGTAATAAGACTATGACCATTATAGTAATGAAGCTAGTGATAAGTAAGCCTATTGTAAACACCAAAACAATAAGCTAAAGTAAGGCTCTACTTAGATGTTACATCACCTTTGGGCAGAAGTAACTAAGATCTAAGCAAACATGAGCATTAGGTCATGCAATACAACGCTTATCTTTTGACCTTTGGGCACAAAATTAAGAATCGTGTATTTTAGGCATGAAAAGAATCCCTTTGCTACACAAAACATATTAAATCACCTTTGGGCAGAATTAATATACTAAGTGTTAATTATGCAAAAGAGAAAAGAGCGCAACATGAGAATCACATTTGACCTTTGGGCGCAAATGATGAAACCATGTACATTAGTGCGAAGCCCCCACACATTACGGGGGTCCGGGGGCAGCGCCCCTGGAAAGCGGGGTCCAAGGGGCGGCAGCCCCTGGCGGGGTCCAAGGGGCGGCAGCCCCTGGCGGGGTCCAAGGGGCAGAGCCCCTGGCTGGGGTCGAGCTGTGGTAAAAACGCCTCAGAAAAAATTATTTTCTGAAAATAAGGGTCATTTTTTCCATTTAAACTTTAAGGTAAAACATAAGCACGAACTTGATAATCAACTAAGTTAATCAGTAATCCATGAAAAAAATAAGCATGGTACGAAGATAGTTAAGTTCGTAATAAGGATTAACTTCGTAAGTAGTGATTAACTTCGTAAGTAGTGATTATCTTCGTAAGTAGTGATTATCTTCGTAAGAAGTTATTAACTTCGTAAGAAGTTAATTATCTTCGTAATAAAAGTAAATTCGTAAGTAGTTAACTATCTTCGTAAGTAACTTACGAAGATAGCTTACGAACATAAGCAACGAAGATAGCTTACGAAGATAGCTTACGAAGATAGCTTACGAAAATAGCTTACGAAAATAGCTTACGAAGATAAAGTTCGTGAGGAAGTAAGTGCGAAGATAGCTTACGAAGATAGCTTAACGAAGATAGCTTACGAAGATAGCTTACGAAGATAGCTTACGAAAATAGCTTACGAAGATAGCTTACGAAATAGCTTACGAAAATAGCTTACGAAAATAGCTTACGAAGATAGCTTCGAAAATAGCTTACGAAGATAGCTTACGAAAGATAGCTTACGAACATAAGCAACGAAGATAGGTTACGAAGATAGCTTACGAAAATAGCTTACGAAAATAGCTTACGAAGATAGCTTAACGAAAGATAGCTTACGAAGATAGCTTACGAAGATAGCTTACGAAAAAGCTACGAAGATAGCTTACGAAGATAGCTTACGAAAATAGCTTACGAAAATAGCTTACGAAAAAGCTTACGAAGATAGCTTACGAACATAAGCAACGAAGATAGGTTACGAAGATAGCTTACGAAAATAGCTTACGAAAATAGCTTACGAAGATAGCTTACGAAGATAGCTACGAAGATAGCTTACGAAGATAGCTTACGAAGATAGCTTACGAAAATAGCTTACGAAAGATAGCTTACGAAGATAGCTTACGAAAATAGCTTACGAAAATAGCTTACGAAAATAGCTTACGAAAATAGCTTACGAAGATAGTTCGAAATAGCTTACGAAGATAGCTTACGAAGATAGCTTACGAAGATAGCTTACGAACATAAGCAACGAAGATAGCTTACGAAGATAGCTTACAAAAATAGCTTACGAAAATAGCTTACGAAAATAGCTTACGAAGTAACTTACGAAGATAGCTTACGAACATAAGCAACGAAGATAGCTTACGAAGATAGCTTACGAAAATAGCTTACGAAAATAGCTTACGAAAATAGCTTACGAACATAAGCAACGAAGATAGCTTACGAAGATAGCTTACGAAAATAGCTTACGAAAATAGCTTACGAAGATAGCTTACGAAAAAGTACGAAGATAGCTACGAAAATCTTACGAAGATAGCTTACGAAAAAGCTTACGAAGATAGCTTACGAAGATAGCTTACGAAAATAGCTTACGAAGATAGCTTACGAAGCTATCTTCGTAAGTAACTTACGAAGATAGCTTACGAACATAAGCAACGAAGATAGCTTACGAAGATAGCTTACGAAAATAGCTTACGAAAATAGCTTACGAAGATAGCTTACGAAGATAGCTTACGAAGATAGCTTACGAAAATAGCTTACGAACATAAGCAACGAAGATAGCTTACGAAGATAGCTTACGAAAATAGCTTACGAAAATAGCTTACGAAAATAGCTTACGAAAATAGCTTACGAAGATAGCAACGAAGATAGCTTACGAAGATAGCTTACGAAAATAGCTTACGAAAATAGCTTACGAAAATAGCTTACGAAAATAGCTTACGAAGATAGCTTACGAAGATAGCTTACGAAGATAGCTTACGAAAATAGCTTACGAAGATAGCTTCGAAAACTTACGAAGATAGCTTACGAACATAAGCAACGAAGATAGCTTACGAAGATAGCTTACGAAAATAGCTTACGAAAATAGCTTACGAAAATAGCTTACGAAGATAGCTTACGAAAATAGCTTACGAAAATAGCTTACGAAAATAGCTTACGAAAATAGCTTACGAAAATAGCTTACGAAAATAGCTTACGAAGATAGTTCGTGAGGAAGTATAGCTTGCGAAGATAGCTTACGAACATAGCTACGAAGATAGCTTACGAAGATAGCTTACGAAGATAGCTTACGAAAATAGCTTACGAAGATAGCTTCGAAAAAGCTTACGAAGATAGCTTACGAACATAAGCAACGAAGATAGCTTACGAAGATAGCTTACGAAAATAGCTTACGAAAATAGCTACGAAGATAGCTTACGAAGATAGCTTACGAAGATAGCTTACGAAAATAGCTTACGAAGATAGCTTACGAACATAAGCAACGAAGATAGGTTACGAAGATAGCTTACGAAAATAGCTTACGAAAATAGCTTACGAAGATAGCTTACGAAGATAGCTTACGAAAATAGCTTACGAAATAGCTTACGAAGATAAAGTTCGTGAGGAAGTACGAAGATGCATTGATTCGGGTTCCCAAAATAAGATGATTGAATAAGGATGGAATGATGAATTCTGAATTTATGAATTCAATAGAGGATTAAGGACGAATTGGGGTGTTTAGGGAGGCTGTGATTATGTGTGTGATTAACCTAAAATTAGGTTAATTACTCTCCATTTATATAAGGAGCATATTTTCACATTTAGTCCCTCTGGTGTTTAATTCGTGCCTCATTAGTCCTCTTAAGTCCAATCACCTAATGGGAAACCCTATAATACGTCTTTAAGAGTAAATACGTCCATCGAATATTTACTAGACATAGGGATTTCAGTTATCGTCAATTATCATATCAGGAAGGATAGATGATCAGTGACGGTCACACTAACGTGGTTCCAACATTCCATCAGCAGAAGGAATGAACTCAACGTGAAAAGGGGCGTTGTCGATTTTGCCCAACAAGGTGTCACCCTCAATGATAGTGTAGCTAACAGTGAGCTTTTCTGTGTCCATGGCATCAAACCTGATCTTAGCACTGTTGAATTTGCACTCTGAAACACGTGTTACGAAAAACAGTTAGGATATTATAAGACGCGATAATTAAAGCTATCGACATCTATAAACGAATCATGCATCCATTTTTGGAATGGTAACATTCAGAGAATTTTTTTTTTTTTTTTGAACTACATATTATATATTCTCTACTCCTACTACTAAATATTTAATGACGTTGCTTACCGTCACTGAATGTTACGTGATTGACGCCATCGATGGTGGTAACAGATTTGTAAGTCTGTGGTTCGGCAATAGGTGCAAGTTTGGTGAAATCTGTAATTAAAATCTTGAAAAGTTTAGGGGCGGGAAGAGAAGAAGGGACTTCAATCACAGCAGTTACAACAACCATTATATATCAACTATATATTTTCAATATATATATATGTAAGTATATATGTATGTATATTACTATATTTGATAAAGATGGATGATTTTGTTGTGATGAAATATAAGTGATAATAGAGGTATTTATAGTGGTAGAAGGTTGCTTAAAATAACATATGTAAGAGTTGATTAAATTAGATCAATGGTGCACATTCAGTCAAGAAATGACAAATGCATTATATTTTCTGCATTCTATTATTGATTCATTAATATGCATTCGCGTTGAAAGTAGATGGTTAACGAACATGCGAAAGCATGACTTTTTCATTTTTTAAGGTCAAGTCAATATTTACAACTAAACTATCCTAAATAATCTAACTATACCCATGGCCATGGATAGATGTATACACTACAGATTTTACTCCTAAAACACTAAAATCTCTAAATTTCAACCTTAAAGCGAAATCATGACTTGAAGAGGATGTTTTATTAGTATGCAACTATCAAGTTAAGATCTAAAATATGGATACGAAGAGTGAAAAGTCAATTTACATACTTATTTTTATATCTGTTTGTAAGGAATACGTAAAGTTGATAGATAAATAATAAATAAATAAATAGAAGACTCTCTAAAGTGTTGTGTTTAGGTTGTTTTTTTTTAAGTCTATGTAACGGCTCATGTTGTAAATTTCGTAATCTACGAGAGTAGA
The DNA here is from genome assembly GCA_034093135.1 of Erigeron breviscapus. Classification (NCBI taxonomy): domain Eukaryota; kingdom Viridiplantae; phylum Streptophyta; class Magnoliopsida; order Asterales; family Asteraceae; genus Erigeron; species Erigeron breviscapus. Next base: position 12,291,130 of record CM067175.1, on the reverse strand, counting down.
GCTTCACCATTAAACGGTAAGACCGTAAGATGTCCCCTAATGTCGAAAGTTAAACTATAAAAAAAACTCAATTTACACATGAAATTCAACAAGCACTGAGGTGCATAAGTTTTTTTTGTATATTGGGCCCGCATAAGTATTAAATTTTTTATTTTTTATATTGCTCAGATAATTCATACGAGATGACCCATTGATAAAAGATCATTGTTTGGCTGGTCCAGCTGCCCCAACTTACTTAAGATATGAAAACCCAATAAATCGCCTACTCGTACGAACGTACAATGACGAATTATTGACAAAACGTACTTAACTCAAGGACAATGGCAGATTCGGACATTTTCACTAGTGGGGGTTTGAATTTTTTTTTTATCGTTATAGTCATTTATAATTCTTGGGCTGGTTTTTTTTAATCTGGTCAAAATAAAGTATAAATATTTTAAAAATCCTTATTGTTCAAGGATCGAATATCGATATTCAAGAGGCAATGTCCCTATCGTTTGACTCCATGCAGATCCAGTTAAACCCAATTGACTAGTATACAGTGTTATCTTTTGATATTATCAACGGGACCCTTGAGTTAGTAAAGTATTTATGCACTAGGACCATACTGGTCCAATTGCATGCATTATATTGGTATTTTGTGTATCGTTAGAGGCCATCATAGACTCATAGTAACATCATAGTAAATATAATGTGATATTTTACAATAGACCCAAACATATACAAATAATGAAGTTTATCTTGTTAATAGGTGTATATTCATACTTTATTAATTCTTAGTTGTTAAAGAAGTTTAGTGGGGTTTTTCTTGTAAATATTGGATGCCTCCTCAACATATGAGGAAACGAGATTCAGTTAAAACAACCGATGGAAGGCGTGTTTTATTCGAAATTCGCCATTAAAACAGTTCCAAGCACAAGAGCATTTTTAAAAAATAAAACAAAAAATAATTAAATCAGCACATGTCTAAATTAATTTATACTTTTTTGTAATCTATCACCAATTTACACTCTAACTTAATGTCAAAATAGTTAATACTTTATTAGATAATGTCTATCTAATAATAAAATATACCTAAAAATTAGAGACGTTGCGATTAATATGAATTAATATTTATACCTTTATTTTATATTATATTACTTTTTATTGTAAGGCTTATATATTGTTAAAAAATACAAATAAAATAATCATGATTAACTATATTAAAATATACACAAATATTATTCAAATAATTAAATATATATAAAAAATAAATAAAATTTTAAGCATTTCTTCTATAGAAACACATCTTCACATCAAATCTTAACATGACATTAATAGTCAAACATGTAAAACACTTTCTTCAATATTTCAGTATTATATTTTTTACTTTAATTATAATTAAATTCCTTACATTAAAATTTACCGGTTTTGTTTTTTTGTATATTATTACATTTGAATTTTTAAGATTTTTTGAATTTACATATAAATAAAATCTTATTTTAAATATGTTGTAAACAAGCCGTGTACGTATTTGACACATGACTAATTAAATCCAATACAAATAATGAGGTTTGTATCATGTAAATGCATACTCTATTAATTAATCCTTAGTTGTTAAGAGGAGATTAGTGGGATTTTTCCTTGGATTCATCCACGAGTGAGCGAAACACGATTAAAACAACCGGTTTTATTTGCTGCCCGGATGGGCCTCTCTTTTGGATGATGGAGGTTGTGTTTTATTCGAAATTTTTCTTTAAAAAAATTCCAAAGCATAAGAACATTTATTAAGAAAATAAAACAATACAAATAATGAGGTTCGTATCTTGGCTAGATGTAAATTCATACTATGTTAATAATCCTTAGTTGTTAAGACGAGATTAGTGGAGTTTTTCCTTGGATTCCTCCTCGAGTGAGCGAAATCCGATTAAAACAGTCGACTTTATTTGTTGCCTAAATGGGCCTCTCGATCTTTTGGATAATGAAGGGCGAGTTTTATTCGAAATTTTTCATTAAAAACAATTTCATTAAAAACTATTGTTGCCTAACAATTTCAATCTTTGTTAGGTTGTTTAGATGATGATAATGATGCTTAATCTAGAAGAAATCTTGCTTGAAATAACAATTAATGAGGTGAAATTCTAGAGAGAGAGAGGTAATGTGTGTGTGTTTTGTTCTTGCAAAAGAAAGAAAGAAAGAGAGATAGAGAGGAGATAAGGGATGGGTGGAAGGGAAAAGGGAAGGGATAAGGTTGGGTAGGTCACGGGTCGCGGGTCGGATCTACGGATAACCCGTTTCACATTTCTAGTCCATTTAAATACCGACTATCATCGTATGACCAAATAAAACGACCAAATAAGCACATGTTCACAATTGACCTCCAAAAATGTCAATCAAATATTTTACTAACTAAATTGTTAGCCAAATTGTACAAAAATTCAATGGGTCAAAACTCACGATTGTTAAATTAAGTATGATTAAAATAATGTTCAAGATTTCATAATGTAATGAACAATACACGGATGTTTATGTTGTATAATGAACTACTCGGATGTTCAATGTATGTAATGAGCTATCAAATCCAAGTCGTTGGATGTATTTGGGTATATGTGGCAACCATATAAGTTGTCACGTTCAATGTCACATTGTTAGTTTGCAAGCTTTTGATTGGTCGGGCACATCCAATAACCAGGATTTGAATGTTCATAACATAAAATGAACATTCGAGTAGTTTATTGTACAACATAAACATTCATGTACAATACATTACATTTCGAGACCCTGAGCCCATAAAACGACATGGCCAATCGAGCTGAGCCACCGAACTCCACTCTTTTTAAACGTTTTATCTTCAGTTGCCTCTTTCAAATTCACTAGCAATCTTATCTATGAGGGATAGATTAAACTCGATTTTATATATAATCAGGTAAAAGCGGCTTAGGTCGCTAAGCCGTACATATTTCTGTTGTAACTAATTCGGGCTCCATCTCAGTCAAGTTAATTTTTTTTTTGAACAGCAAAATTATTATTTAATATAAACTTCGGCAAGGCGTCGAAGATGAGAGATATTACATCAAATAAGATGGACTAATTTGCCACAGTGGCCACACGAAGCTAAATTTATTACAACGAGATGATAACCATAAAAATGAAAGCGACAGAGTAGACTGGAAAATGGCCTCGCTTGTTTCATGCTTGGATGAGAATGCTGCTTCGTTTCTGTTCTTCCATAGTAACCACCACCAAACTGAGAGAATACCATGAATGACCAGCTTGTAGGAAGAAGCACAATGTAGAGTCTCAACCCAAGAAGACAACTCAGTGGGGTTGCATGGAGGAATATCAAGTTGCAGCCAAGAAGTAAGATATGCCCTCATTTTGCGAGCAGTCTCGCAGTAGATGAAGGTATGAATGACCATATCTAGACCCGAAAAGCATATGGGGCAGACCAAGGGCATGTTCGGGATCCCACGTAAAACCAAGTTAATTCGAGAAGGAAGACAATCACGAAGTAATCGCCATGAAAAGATGTTCACCTTCTTAGGAATCCAAAAGTTCCAAACAGTAGAAGAATTAAGAGCAGGTAGTATGAAAGTATCTAGAGCATGGCGGAAATTTGAAACTTGAAAAAGTTTTTCTCCACGATAGTTCCATACCCAAATATCGCTACTTGAAGATAATTGAAAATCGCCAACCACCGTTAACAAAGCATCAAATTCTTCCTGTTCTCTGCCTGACCTCACCATTCTTCTCCAAGACCACAACCAGTTCAGACCAACACGTTTACTAGCAATGTTGCACCCTTTATCTGTTTCTAAAGCAAAAAGACGAGGAAACCGAACTGCAAGAATGTCACCATCAAGCCAAAAGTCTGTCCAAAAACTCGTGTTGGAACCATCATGGACCTGTTTTCTAATAATATCACGAGAAATAGAAGTAAGCTCATGAACATGAGTGAATGTTTTACAAAGTAGAGCCCACGTGCCGTTACCCTCACACTTGAAATCGTCCCACATGGTAGGACCATGAATGGCACTAACGAGATTAACCCAAGGAAGCTCTGGATGAGCACGGGCACGCCATCTCCACTTGTAGATAAGTGCAAGGTTTAGTGCCTCTAAGCTACCAAAACCGAGGCCTCCAACTGCTTTGCTGGATAAAACCGTTGTCCATTTGACCCAAGCCATCTCTTATTATCTTTGTTTCCGCCCCAAAAAAATTCATTCGAATTGATTCGAGTTTGTTGATCACAGAACGAGGCATTTTAAACAGAGAGCAATAATAAGTACCAAGTGAACTAAGTACAGAAGTAAGGAGAGTGGCTCGTCCTCCAATAGAAAGAAGGCTCGCGTTCCACCTAGAAAGTCGTTTATTAAACTTATCTATGATGGGTCTCCACCCATTAATTCTCGTCATTCTTTCACCGACAGGAATGCCAAGGTAATTGATTGGTAAAGATTCAGCTTTACACCCAAACATTACAGCCATCGAGTCAACATCTTCTTGTAATACATTCACCCCAATGATGGACGATTTGTTGTTATTAATTCTTAAACCCGAAACCAGATAGAGAGTTTTGAGGGCCGTACAAATGACATCCAGATTTAAGGAAGACCAGTCACATAAAATTATTGCATCATCCGCATAAAATAGATGAGAGATAGAGATACCTTCAATCAAAGCACAAGAGAGCAAACCATTATTAATAAGTCGGTTCAATGCAACATTAAATCCCTCCAAAGGATTAATAAATAAAAATGGTGCCATAGGGTCTCCTTGTCTGAGCCCTCTCTGAATATCAAACTCCTTTGTAGGACTGCCGTTTATGAGAATAGAAGTGCGAGCCGATGATAAACAATCGTTAATCCAACCAATCCATTTCTGGCTAAATCCCATAGCCTCCATAACTTTAAAGAGAAAATTCCAAGATAACGAGTCATATGCCTTTTCAAAGTCGATTTTAAAAAGAAGAAGTTTCTTGTTTTTTCTCTTGTACCAATCTATCACCTCATTAAGCATTAAAGGGCCATCGAGAATTTGAAATTTCTTCACAAAAGCAGACTGGGTAGGTGAGATAATATGCTGAATGATCTTTGACATACGACTAGCTAAGATCTTGGCTATGATTTTATACAACGTTCCCACCAAACTGATGGGCCGATAATCTGAAATCAAAAGGGGAGAATCGACTTTGGGGATAAGGGAGACAAATGAAGAGTTACATCCTGCCTGAAATGTAATATTGATGAAAAAATCAGACACAGCTTCAAAAACATCACCACTAATAAGGTCCCAATAATGTTTGATAAAACCGAAGGAGAATCCATCACAGCCAGGAGCCTTCTCAGACCCGCAGTCCCACACTGCCACCTTTATCTCCTCCAAAGAGATGGGAGAATCGAGAAACAAGACTTGCTCATGTGACAAGGACGCATATCCACTTCTGTCAATAGAAAACTTAACGCCATCAAAACGTTTGAACTTTTTAGAATAAAAGTTAAAAAATGATTCCTTAATGCGTATAGGGTCGTCTAGCCATGAACCGTTTACTCTAATTCCCCTGATAGAATTCTGTTTGTGCCTCCAATTCACAACCGAATGGAAATACTTAGAATTTCGTCACCTTCAATTGCCCAATTGACTTTGGCCTTTTGTTGAATATCAAGATTTTCACGGTGTTCGAGTTCTCTAATATGATTAAGCAAGAAGGTGCGCCGACCCTCTACGACACTACTATTAATAATATTGCCACATTGTTGATCTAAATTGTTGATCTCCTCCAAGGCTTCTTTGCGCTGATGTGAGTAACTGATGAGAGTAGATTTCCAAACCTTGATATCCTGTTTATGCTTTTTACATTTATCTTTGAACTTAACCATGTTACTTCCAGTAGAGTACACGGGGGTAGACCAAGAATTTCTGACACACTGATCAAAAGAGGCGTCTCGCAACCAAGAGTTGTAAGTTTTGAAATAAGTGGGACCGAAATCCCTAACCAATCGACGGAGAAGAATTGGTCGATGGTCTGAAATAACATCATCTAAAACGATCGCCTCGAGATCTGGAAGAATTTGTGAGATGTTAGTCGATAAAAGAAACATGTCTAGCTTGCTTGCCTTGGTACCGTTGGAAGAAAAACAAGTAAATTGATATCCATCCATAGGAAAATTAATCTGTTAACTCAGCACTTCTAATAAAGGAGTTGAAGTTTTCCGCATTTAACTGAGAGAAACCTGTTCCGAATCTTTCACTTTCAGCACATACCGAATTGAAGTCACCAAAGATAACATAGGACCCTGGGTGATCCAACTTAAAATGTGAAATGAAGTTCCACAAGTCGAGTTTATCATTCTCTTCTTGGGGAGCATACACATTTGTCATAAAACAATGAAAACCCGATACCTTCCAAACACCTTCCACAATCACAACGATAGGGAAGCAAAATCAAGACTTAAAAACAAACGATTCGGGATCCCATAAAGAAACTATCCCACCTGAGCGACCCATAGATAGAGATTCTGCGAAACTGAAACCTTGATTACCCCACAACGCCGCAAGTCTGAGTAAATCGAGATGAGCCATTCGCGTTTCTTGAATTCCAAGAAAATTTATTTTATGTTTGTTTAAGATAGAACGAAAAGACTTACTTTTACCACGACTCCCACTTCCACAAATATTGATGGACAAAATATTCATGTCTGACCATCTTTCTCTCGACCCCTAATAAGAAGTTTGTGAATGTTGTCTTCTGAATCCTTAATGTAAACTCCTATATTGTTTCCCATTCCTTTCACCTGTTCTACCTCCACACTTTCCGAGGATTGTTGTTGAGGTTTTGGAATATTGCAATCAGAGGTATGTGGCGTGAAACCAGGGGAATGACGGACCTCTACACTGAAACCTGAAATTGTATCAGAATGTGCTTTGTTATCATCTGATGTTGGAACATACTTGTTCAATATTTTATCTATTGAAACCAAGTCGTCGTCCACCCCCTTGTTGAGGATATCTTGCTTGTCTAGAGGCGTTTCATTAATACAGGGAGTTTTGGAACAATTGTTGATAGAACCCTTTACATTTGCATCATCATTAAAACCCTCTACATTTGCATCATCACCCACGTCTTGAAAAACACGTTCATCACCATTAATAGAATGCTCGTCTTTATCAGAGTCTGGGTTAGAAACCTGATAAGAAGAACCAAATGAAGGAATCCACGACATTGTCTCGCGAGCATGAATGTCAAAAAAGGTACCATCAAACTCTGCCTGAATAGTCTCATTAATGTACTGCTGGTGTGAAACCAAAACGCGTACTTTTGAAACATAACCAAATTGCTCTACATCGTCCCCAAATTGAATGTATTTACCCCATATATTCGCTACATGAGAGATACTAGCACTGTTCCAAGCTCCCATAGGAAGGCCAGAGAATTCGAACCAAGAAATCCTTTCATCAACTACGAAACTAGGCGATGGGGGTGAAGAGCAGAGAACAACTTAACAATCCTTGGACATGCTAAAAAGTTATTTTTCGAGTTGACATCGGGGAAGTCAATTCTAATCCAACGACCACCAAGGGATAAAAATGAAATACCTGAAAAGCCTTCACATTTGCAAATACCACGAATATGTAATAAGGAGTTAGGATCAATTAGCTTACCACATAAGGAAATAAAATCCAAGTTATTCCCTGTCATGGGGATAATAACTTTCTTCTTTTGATTGAGGGGAATAACCCCCTTGACAACATCAGTATAAGAAATAGGAGTAACAGGATTTGCCATGGGAGAGACAACATTGGATTTAGATATAGGGTTATGACTTTTAGGTTTAGCCACTTCGGCGAATAGATGGTGATTATTAAACCAGATCGTGTTAAGATTACTTACCAATCGGCGAATATCATCAACCCTTATGAATCTGACGAATCCAAAACGCTTCCCAATTAAAGAAAGACGGTTCGAAATAAAAGTATCGACAATGGTACCCCATTCTCGCATCTGATTCCAAAGCTCTTTAGCTGTTAGACAGGGCGGCAGATTAGTGACAAAAATTGAAGATGCCAGCTTCTTCAGATCTGCGTCCTTTGAAGACCTAACCCAGTTGTGCCCTTCGTTTCCACGAGATCAGCTATTGGAACTCCTGTTGTCGCCCCTCATGATCATCACCATGTTGTTATTAGAGTTTATGTTCAGAATTCTTTGATGCGGAGTGTTGATTGGTTGGCTAACACTCTGATGTACTGCGTTGCGTTGCTTCCTCTGACCCCTATTGACCTGAATCCAGCCTCCATCATTGTCTTCTGATTCATTAATTGTAGTGTTTCCACCAATTGATTGATTTCTAAACCTAATCGCCATTTGGTACGTACTATATTACAAAAATGACTTATAATAAATCAAACTTGCAACATAGTGTTAGTCAAGTTAATTAATTACCGTATAATGAATACATGAATGTTTAGGATTTCAGAATGTAACGAATTATACATAAATGTTTATGTTGTATATGAACTATTCGGATGTTCGTTGTATGTAGCAAACTTTCAAATCCTTGTCATTGGATGTACCTGGGTATATATGGCAACCATATAAACTGTCACACACGTCCAAGTGCATATATCAATTATACTGGCATTTACTTTGTGTAGTCCATCATAGCAAATATAACATGACAATTTATAACAGAACCGTCCTAGAAACAATACAAATAATGAGGTTTGTATCTTGGCTAGATGTAAATTTATACTCTATTAATTAATCCTTAGTTGTTAATAGGAGATTAGTCGTGTTTTTCCTTTGTAACCTAAGGCTAAATTGTGATATGTATAAGTGTGAGAGAGAGAAAGCTAGAGAGAGAAAGGGAGAAAGGGAAATCTATTATTAAAAGGTTAATTACAAATGAGAGGTGAGGGGGTTTATATAGGCTTGACATTTGCATTAAACCCCCTCCCTAATTACACACTAGTCCTTGTCTAATTACACTAACAACCTTACACATAAACAAGATTAGACACAAGGACAATTCTATTTACATTGTTACAAACTAGCACTAACTATATTTTTAAAGCTAACAATCTCCCCTTTTAGTGCTGTTTGTGAACGATCACTTTCTTGATCTCTTTCTCTTTCTCTGTCTCCGATTCCTTATCTTTGTGGATGATTCAGACTTATCATGTTGAACTGATTGAGATTTGAATGCGCGCTTTCTGTACTTGTGATAATTCTCCTTCCAGAACCTTTTAGGAACAAAATGGTACTTTGGATCTTCAGGGCGATTGGGTGGTTCAATGATGTTGTCAGCAAAATCAACAGGAGGCATGTTATGAGGACCTTGTTCATTATTAGGAGAATATCTGACCCAAGTACCTTCTGGTACATGAATTACTCCTTGTATTTCTTTTGGAAGCCTAGCCTCAATGATCTGTCTTGTTCTATCTCTGTGATCCAATCTTGCCTTGATCCTATTAATCACTTTCATCAACCTCTTCTTTTCCTTTACTGACTCTTCGAACTCAGCAAGACTTTCAAAAACAGCCAAACATTGCATCAGTGTGCCATCAGAATACTTGGAGAGTTCGTCTAGTCTTATAAAAATCTTGTGCCCTTGATCACTTTCAAATACAAACCCTCGAGGATTATCAAATACAGCTCCAGTGTTAAAGTTCTCGAGGTTGATTCCTTGAATTCTTTGATTAGGCAAGGTAAGGTTCACTTTCTTTCTTTTCTTTTCTACCGCCAATTGGAAGTCTTTTTGAGTTTGACTCAAAACAAGACTATCCAAATATCTCTTAACAGCATAGTAGGCTTCATGATTCTCTGGATCAGGCTGAATAAGTCTGCTAGCAAAGTGATGGAGGAGGAAAATGAGATCATCAGCAGACAGCAGATTGAACCTGGCTTCTCCAAACAAATACCGACGGTTATCATCACGTCTTATTATTAACCAGATCAAGCCAGGAGGTCTTGCAAACCCGGGATTACGCCATTCTTTGAAGTGAATGCTGACAAGCTCTACAATCTTCAATTTGAACTGATTCTTCCACACTTTGTTAGCTTTATGGCTTTTGGCTTCTACGAGATCCTTTAAGTATTTTGCCCTTTGGTGATCAACATCATAAGCTCTCCTTGCCCGTAATTCATCTACATCAATTTTTTTCAACTCTTGTTCCTTTGAGAAGATCTCATAAGCTTTTTCTTCAAGGAATTTAGTGGATTTGAAGAGTCTGGTTGGTATTCTGAGGTAATCAATCTTTCTTTCAACATTTTTTCTGAAACCACCTTCATTTATTCGAACAATAGGAGCTCTGGTGATATATTGGAGATGAGGGTTGTTAAGGTGGTGGATTAAGTTATGGAGGTTCATTTGATTGAGGGCAGGGTTTGGTTGAGGAATAGATTGGTAAGTATCAAAGCCTGGAGGAACATCATCATCATTTGAGGAATCATTATCGTCTCTTGGATCATTATCTCTAAGATCATACTCAGGAAAATCTGTTTCACCAAAATCTTCGCCAATAATCAAGGGATCCCGAGGTGATCCTTGAAAGTGCGCATCATCACGAAAATCTGAGCCAAAAACAACATCAGTAACGGCACTGGCTCGAATAAGAGATTCATCTATACAAACTACTTCTGTGTGATCATCCTTATCAACCACGTGCTCTACAATATCAACATCTTGAGGAGGATCTCTTGATTGAGCATCATCAGCAACATTTGTGTCATCTATAACCTCAGTAGCAGCACTGGCTCTTACATTAGCAACATCTTCATCCATATTCTCCCCCTCGTGTGGATCTTGATCATCAGGATCATCACGTCTTTGTAGAACAACAGGCTGCCTGCAAGTGGCCTCAAGTTCAACTATTCTTTTCTGAGCCGCTTCAAGTGCTGCATCGGCTAGAAACTTGTCCTGTTCTTTTTGTTGTTTTATGTCATTTACAAGATGATGATGATCAAAGCGGGCTTGGACAGATGCTTGAATTGCTTTATCAAAAGAATCTGTTTGACCTTTGAGAGAGATAAGAGTGGCAAGTAGCTCATCATAAAGAGAATCAAGACGAGATCGGTTTTCAGTAGACATGGAACCAGGAAGTTTGGTAGGATGAGAAGCGAATGAGGAGGAAGAAGATGAAGAAGAAGATGAATGTGATTCAGATGAAGATGGAGTGAAAGGAGAAGGAATTTCAAAGGATTGATCAATAGGAGGTGAAGGTTCATCACGAAGAAGTGTTTTCGATTTAGATTTAGATTTGTGATGTGTTTTTTGTTTCTCGGTGGAGCGGAAGTTGATGAGGATTGAGCAGATGTGCTTGGTGCCTCTTCTCCGACTAACCCCTCTTTTCTTTTCTTAGACCTATTACCCTCACTAGGCGACCTATGTGGGGGAGCGGTAAGCGGCTCTCGGCGTTGAGCAGCCATACCCCCTCCTAAAAACACTCTGTAATTCATGAGGTCACTATCCTCATGGGGCACCAAGCGAAGAAGCGAAGCAGGAATAGGCATAAAAGGAATATTTTCAACTCCTGAATTTCCATACACTGTTTGATAGCGAGGAAAGCGAATTCGGTGGGAAGCTGGAAAATGTTGGATGTTGTCATGAGAGCTAAGTGTTCCCTGAAGAATAACTGTCAGGAAACGAATGAAAGGGATATATTTCTTTGTTGCATTGTACTTCCCTTTGACGTTCTGACGAAGATGATCCCAAGCAATGAAGATGAAGTGAAAGGAGAAGGAATTTCAAAGGATTGATCATGAGGAGGTGAAGGTTCATCACGAAGAAGTGTTTTCGATTTAGATTTAGATTTGTGATGTGTTTTTTGTTTCTCGGTGGAGCGAAAGTTGATGAGGATTGAGCAGATGTGCTTGGTGCCTCTTCTCCGACTAACCCCTCTTTTCTTTTCTTAGACCTATTACCCTCACTAGGCGACCTATGTGGGGGAGCGGTAAGCGGCTCTCGGCGTTGAGCAGCCATACCCCCTCCTAAAAACACTCTGTAATTCATGAGGTCACTATCCTCATGGGGCACCAAGCGAAGAAGCGAAGCAGGAAGATGACCGACGTAGATGTCGTTGTCGCAACTGTAGGCTCCGAAAGGTTTACAGTGCGGCCTGAAGGTTGTGAACCAACAGGGCTTCCCAGTGATTTATGTAGCAAAAGCTCTACATTGGTTGTTGCAGAACGAATTGGCTTTGCGCGAACGCACAGCACAATGTTCCGGTAGGTGGGACTTCCGGGATCCCCTGGATTGCCCGTTGAACTGGAAGATGGGCTAGGAGGAAGCCAGGCGAGCCTAACCTCCTCAAAGCTTCTCTCCGCAGCTCCTGTATCCAGTGCTTGCTTGATGATGGCACCGACAGGTATTCCATACGGTCCTGGAAAAGGTTCACGAACCAATTCTCTGTATGTTCTGGCAACGTCCAAAGGACGTGCGTGCTCAAGATCCAGTGACCTAATTGGTGATCTAGACTCAATTGTGTCAACAAGAAAAGTCGGGAGAGAAGGCAAGAGTCTCCGCACCTTCAATATCGGCTTCCTCCGAATGAGGAATCGATAGTGGACGTGGTTGGTGCCTGTGCAATGATGCATCTGAATCCTGTGGAGAGGATCCAGAGCGGCGAGGAGGTGAAAAATGCGAGGGTGGGGAGTCCTCGTCTTCTATCCTAAGGTCGTCATCCCAGCGTATAAGTGGTTCAACTATCGGAGGGCCAACGTTTTCTTTATGCCCTGTACCTAGCCCAGACCGCTCATTCTCTCCGTTTTGTTTTTCAACCACTCCCTCCAATCCACCTTGTCTCTCCGGAGATTCTAATGTAGCCTCTTCCTCAATCGGTGGAAGAGTCTTTGAATATTTGAATCCGATTTTGAGAATTTTCTTCGATTTATGCAGAGATGGAGAAGATGAATGTGATTCAGATGAAGATGGAGTGAAAGGAGAAGGAATTTCAAAGGATTGATCAATAGGAGGTGAAGGTTCATCACGAAGAAGTGTTTTCGATTTAGATTTAGATTTGTGATGTGTTTTTTGTTTCTCGGTGGAGCGGAAGTTGATGAGGATTGAGCAGATGTGCTTGGTGCCTCTTCTCCGACTAACCCCTCTTTTCTTTTCTTAGACCTATTACCCTCACTAGGCGACCTATGTGGGGGAGCGGTAAGCGGCTCTCGGCGTTGAGCAGCCATACCCCCTCCTAAAAACACTCTGTAATTCATGAGGTCACTATCCTCATGGGGCACCAAGCGAAGAAGCGAAGCAGGAATAGGCATAAAAGGAATATTTTCAACTCCTGAATTTCCATACACTGTTTGATAGCGAGGAAAGCGAATTCGGTGGGAAGCTGGAAAACGTTGGATGTTGTCATGAGAGCTAAGTGTTCCCTGAAGAATAACTGTCAGGAAACGAATGAAAGGGATATACTTCTTTGTTGCATTGTACTTTCCTTTGACGTTCTGACGAAGATGATCCCAAGCAACTGCAGCAAAGTCGATGTGAACGTCATATGCAATAGCAAACAGGTATGTCAATGTTTGGGATGTGATCGCCTCTTGTCCTTTTCTTGAAGGCGATAAGCAGTAATTGATGATCGAGCAAAGCGGATACCACAATCGATGAAGATTTTTCTTCTTGAAAGCACCTATTGAGTTGAGAGGACCATTATATCCCAGTTCTCTGACTCGTTCAAGCATCTCACGAGTTGGGGGTGGATCAAAAAATTCTGTGGCTCCCTCGCGAGAGTTTGCTGTGGGAAAGCCAATTGCCCTTCGGAAGTCTTCAAGCGAGAATGTGAATGCTTGAGTTGATCCATCAGTTGTTAGGAGCTCAAATTGAAAGTACGGAGTGCTCGATCTTCCTCTAGGTGAAATATACTCGATGGTTCGCCACATTTGAAATAGCAGTTCTTCTTCAATACCCGGAGCAGTAACAGTCAATACATGATATAGAGGGTGGTATGTGAGTATAACCGGTATTATCCCATGATGACATGAAAAGGGTATGATTAACTGGTAGTTGTTAGGCATACTTTATGTAGCACCATCTTTGAGGAAATTCATTCTGCGGTTAAGAAGAAGACGAATGGGAAACATCGTTTCCAAGGTTAATTTACTCAAAAAAATAAATAATCGTACATTGTTTTTCACAGAAGATGCGAAGGCAGTACAACAAGGCGTTCGATACCTTGCTTCTTGGGGAAAACCAATGTAAGATTGAACAGAATTTTAAGAAATTAATAATACATGAAACAAGTTTTATCACTCAGTTGCCAAAGGACACACAAAGGTAGTACATCAAGGCGTTCGATACCTTGCATCCTAAGTAAACTGAGAGATAGAATTTTGAAAAACAAAGCACAATTTGACAGAAATATAGGGACAAATGTTTGTGGAGTCAAACAGATCAATGAACATGGAATTTTGTTCAAGAAAGAGTATTTGACTCACAAAGTTGGTATAAGAAAAGTTTCATTAAAGATCAACCTTGAAAGAAAATGAGATGTTGATGGTTGATTAAATATGAAAAATTTCTTAAAAATATTGAAATACCGGTTTTAGAGAAGACATTTAGGAAAAAAGTGAAGTAAATTCGGTTTTCAGAAAAAGGTATGTAAAAACCGGTTTTAGAAAAAAGTTATGTTAAAACCGGTTTTCATATATTTAAAAATGAATTTTAGTTTGAAAACCGGTAATCAAGTGGAAAACCGGAATTTGTGAAGAAATTACCTTTATAACAAAGATGATTAAAAGATAACTGAAACCGGTTTTCGAAAACCGGAATTAACAAAGCATCAAGATACTTGGATTGATTCCAAGTATCGATGCACTTGTTTGGGACAGACAATCACAATATCAAACAATCACAGACAAAAAATTCATGCATTCACATTTATTCAAGCAAGTAAGGTAATTTAAAGCACGTACGAATATTATCAAATCAAAGCATATACATATAAATGAAGTATTATGAAATGACAATATCGAAAAAGAGATTATACCTGCTATAAGGAATGACAAGTAATGACAAACAAATCAGAAAGACACAAATAGATCAATCCTGGAAAGATAAGCACACGATATACTATTAAGGAATGAAAACCGGTTTTAGTAAGGAAAATACTAAAAGCCGGTTTTTGACAAGAAACATGAAAACCGGAAATACTGAATAAATAAATGAAAACCGGAAATAGAAAGTAAAATACCTGAAATCCGGTAATGAAGAATTGAAGAACTAAATCCGGTATTCAAAATGAAGAAATTATTATGTAAAACCGGTTTTCGTTTTTGGAGAAAGTTTTGAAAAAAGGAAAGCCGGTAGGAAAGCCGGATTTGATTGAGAGAAAACCGGAAATAGAGAAGATTTAAAAATACTTAGAAAAATTTCGAAGAAAGTCAAATGAAGGTCAGAACCGGCTATAAATAGTGGTCAGACCCGGGTATGACTTCCGGTTTTTTTTTTTTGGGTATAATGATTTAATAGAAAAAGGTTTAAGGACTTTAGAAGATTTGAAGGTAAAATGGTTTTAAGGACATAAAAAGAAATGAAGCAAATGAGTAAAGATATATACAAACTCCCCCTAGGAACATGCAGACTCAGATAAATTCTACAAACTCCTCCTAAAATCATGCATTCTACCCTTGTTCTCCCCCTCAAACATTGCATGTAAGAGCACACAAGCACACATCAATGGTTTGACCAGGAAAATAAACACAGAATACATGGCAAGGAAGCATTTACGTTTGTAGATCAAGCATACCCAACTTGGTTTTCAAGAAGTTGAACCTTTGTTCATCTAAAGGTTTTGTGAAGAGGTCTGCAAGTTGGTAGTCAGTTGGTACAAAGTAAAGTTCAATATTACCTTTCTCAACATGATCTTTGATGAAGTGATACCTTACATCAATATGCTTTGTTTTAGAATGCTGAACAGGATTGCAAAAGATTGCAATGGCACTTTTGGAGTCACAATAGATGGGTATTCTGTCATACTGGAACCCATAGTCAGAGAGTTGAGTCTTCATCCACAGAACTTGAGAGCAACAACTAGCAGCTGCTACGTACTCAGCTTCAGCAGTGGATGTGGAAACACAATTTTGTTTCTTTGAAGACCAACCAACCAACTTGTCTCCAAGAAACTGCACACTTCCTGAAGTACTTTTGCGATCCAACTTACACCATGCATGGTCAGCATCTGAGTAGGCGGTTAGTTCGAAACCGGTATCTTTCGGATACCATAAACCAAGGTTGATAGTTCCCTTAAGATACCGAAAAATACGCTTAACCGATTGAGCATGACTCTCCATAGGGTTTGCCTGAAATCTAGCGCACATGAATGTAGCAAACATAATGTCCGGTCTACTGGCAGTTAAGTACATGAGGGATCCTATCATACTGCGATAAAGTTTTTGATTGAAAGGTTTGCCATTAAGGTCAGCATTAATTTTCGTTCGAGATTCCATGGGAGTACCAATTGGTTGACAATTAAACATATCAAACTTTTTCAACATGTCCGAGATGTATTTATTTTGACAGATAAAAATACCATTTGACATTTGTTTGACTTAAAGACCAAGGAAAAAGTTTAATTCTCCCATCATACTCATTTCAAAATGTTTGACCATTAAGGCAGAAAAGTTTTTGCAGTACTTAGGATTTGTGGACCCGAAAATTATGTCATCTACATAAATTTGGATTAAAAGAATGTCACTACCTTGACGTTTGATGAACAAAGTAGTGTCGATTGTACCTTTACTGAATCCAGATTGTAATAGATAGGCAGACAGAGCATCATACCAAGCTCGAGGAGCTTGTTTGAGGCCATACAAAGCCTTGTCTAACCTGTAAACATGATTTGGACGCTTAGGATCCACAAAGCCCTCGGGTTGACCAACATAGACTTCTTCTTTCAGTACTCCATTCAGAAAAGCAGACTTGACATCCATTTGATAAACCGTGAAGTTTTTGAATGCTGCATAAGCCAGGAAGATTCGAATGGCTTCAATGCGTGCAACAGGAGCAAACGTCTCATCATAATCAACACCGTCTTGCTGAGAAAAACCTTTGGCAACCAATCTAGCCTTGTTTCGAACAACAACACCATTCTCATCTTTCTTGTTTTTGAATATCTACTTTGTCTTGATTGGTTCTTTATGAGTATATGGATTAGGAACAAGTTTCCATACTTCAAGGCGCTCAAACTGAGATAGCTCTTCTTGCATGGCTTTTACCCAATCCGGATCATGAAGAGCCTCATTGACATTACTGGGTTCAACCATGCTCAAGAAGTTGACGAATAAACATTCATTTGCAGAGGCAGCACGTGTAGTTGGGCCAGCGTTTGGATCCCCAATGATCTGAGTGGGAGGATGAGGAAGCATGGAGCGAGACCATTTCCTTGAGTGAGGAAGTGGATCAGCAGGTTCATTATTTTCATCAGAATTGATGAAACCTGGAGAATGTTGTTCAGCGACTTGCTCAAAGCTTGGTTCTTCTGGTAGGACAAATTCTGCTTCATCAGAGTCAGCATCAGTTGATTGATTGGATCCTGGAGAGTATTGCTGAGCAGGCAATAGTGTAGAGTCCTGTGGTGCTGGAGACAAGTTAGAAGAGTCAGGGGAAGATACATTTGAAGACGAAGAATTGACCGAAGGTGGGGAAGATGATCCATTAGATGAGGTGGCAGAGGATGAACTTTGTTGATCAGCTGATGAGCTCTCAGGTTGAGATGGATTGGAAAACGATTGTTCAGGTGAATCCAAGGGATGGACCAAAGTAGTAGAACGATCATGATAAAATTCTTCAAACAAAATGTTTAACTCCTTAGCGGTTGGTTTGGAGAAAATCTGTTTATCAGAAGTTTTGTTCTGTGTAGCGGAAGCTTGTGGAAATTGAAGATCGGGTCTTGAACCGTGTTGTTCAAGAACCATCCCAGAGAGTTCATCAAATTTAACATTCATACTCTCTACTATTTGTTTGGTTCTACGGTTATAGACACGATAAGCAATGGATTCTCTTGAATAACCAACAAAATAACCCTCGTCACCTTTTGGTTCAAATTTTCCAAGATTGTCTCTATCATTCAAGACATAGCAGACGCACCCAAAAATGTGGAAATAGTTCACATTTGGTCTTCTCTTGTTGATGACTTCATAAGGAGTAATGTCAAACCTTTTGTTGATTATAGATCTGTTTTGAGTAAAGCAGGCAGTTGCAATGGCTTCAGCCCATAGATTTGGTGGTAATCTAGAATGGGCAAGCATAGTACGAGCAGCTTCAACAAGAGTTCGATTTCTTCTTTCAACGACTCCATTTTGTTGAGGTGTTCGTGCAACTGAAAATTGATGAGAGATACCGATAGAAGAGAAGTATGATCCAAGAGTAGCGTTCTTGAATTCGGTACCATTATCAGAACGTACAATCCGAACAGAGGTTTGAAGATTTACTTGTGTCCTTTTGATGAAATCAATGATTACGTGGGGAGCGTCACTCTTTTCACGAAGAAAATAGACCCAAGTATAGCGAGAGTAATCATCAACAATGACAAGAATGTATCGTTTAGCATGAATGCTTTGGACACGCATAGGGCCACATACATCCATGTGAAGAAGATGAAGAGGAGCATCAGTGCTGAGATGCTTCTTTGGTCTATGTGACGCTCGCTTGAGTTTTCCAATTGAACATGCAGAACAAACATGGTTGGTGTCATACTTGAAATCAGGAAGGCCATCGACGAGTTGTTTATCAACAAGGGTATTAATCGTATGGAAATTAAGATGAGAGAGACGACGATGCCATAGCCAAGATTGCTGAGCGGAAGCTTTAGATAGAAGACAAATATTGGAAGATGGTGTTGGAATATTGTTGAGATCAATGGTGAACAAGTTGTTATCTCGTGAACCAGTGAGAATATCGACACCATCTTCGGTTTGAACTTTACATTCATATCTTCTAAAGAGAACTTGCAGATCATTGTCACAAAATTGTCCAACACTAAAAAGATTATGGCCCAAGCCTTCAACATATGACACACGTTTGATGGTGATGCCATTATGAACAATATCTCCATAGCCAAGATTGCTGAGCGGAAGCTTTAGATAGAAGACAAATATTGGAAGATGGTGTTGGAATATTGTTGAGATCAATGGTGAACAAGTTGTTATCTCGTGAACCAGTGAGAATATCGACACCATCTTCGGTTTGAACTTTACATTCATATCTTCTAAAGAGAACTTGCAGATCATTGTCACAAAATTGTCCAACACTAAAAAGATTATGGCCCAAGCCTTCAACATATGACACACGTTTGATGGTGATGCCATTATGAACAATATCTCCATAGCCAATAATGGGAGCAAGATGATCATTTCCAAATCTCACTGTTCCCATGAAACGTTTAACAAAGTTCTTAAGCAGGGATTTATCACCAGTCATGTGTCTAGAGCATCCGGAGTCGACATACCAGACACAGATGAGAAATTCCTGTAAAATCAGGAAGTAAGGTTTTAGGTACCCACTTAGACTGGGTCCATGCAAGGTTAGGGAGTCATCAGCAATCATATTTATTAGAATAACAAGTAAGAGAAAGACGAACGAAGGCATAAAATAAACATCAACATTTAAACATATAATAGAACAATCACACAATCCAAGTTGGAATTTTATTGAAAGCAAGTAAACACACCCACTTAGTTCAAAAGTAACGATACGAAATACAGAACAAAACAGTCATTACAAAGTTTTAGAACAAGATGCACTAGTCCTAGAAGCATTTGATCTATCTAGAACACTAGGTCTATGAACTATCCACTCTTGTTTAACAGTTGTAGCATTTCCAGCAAGCTTGACTGTCCTAGTAGCATGAAAGTATCTATCCTAGAACACTAGGTCTATGAACTATCCACTCTTGTTTAACAGTTGTAGCATTTCCAGCAAGCTTGACTGTCCTAGTAGCATGAAAGTATCTATCCTTAGAAAGCCATTTACTTTGACAATTTAAGCACACGTGACCTGAAACATGAACATTTTTAAGGTTAGTGGAAGACTGTGTGTTCTTGAAAAGTTTCTTTTGGATGGACTTTTTGGCAGGTGGTGTTTGCTTTTTGTAAGAGGAAAAAAACCAACCATACTGATCTTGATATCTAACTATTCCAACAGCATCATCTCTAAATACCTTTAGGACATTTTTAGGTGTAGCTGTAGATTGCTTAGGAGGGCTAGAATACTTGTGATATCTAGGTTGTGCAGAAGCATGTTTACCATCAGTATGGTGTTTCATCTTATTGAGTTTGGGTTTTGGGGTAGGAGTCTTTGCTGTTGTAGAAGTTTTGGGTACTTGATTGGTCTTTGGTCTCTGAAACTTCTCATGGACAGTGGTGTGAGTCGTAGAGTGTGATTTTGGAATCCTTTTGAATGAAAATTCAACCTTTTCTTCCTTTGGAACAAATTGTTTTTCAAAGTCAGGATCATACGAATGATCTTCTTCTAAAAAGTTATTTAGATTAGGAAGATTTGAAAAATTCATTTTGGAATATTTGACTTTAGGTTTGGATTCCAATTTCACACTTGAGACATTTGGGTCTTTGGGACAAGAACTTTCATTGGGTGAGATTGATACATTGGTTTCATTTGACAACTTTGGGTGACTTAATTCACTGAATTTGACTGGACAATGACTTCCTTTGAGTAAATTTGACGCTTTTTCAATCTTATTATCTGCGAAAGCTTGAATAACAATATTTTTGTACGCCACTTCCATCTTAATTTTATTAAGTTCAGCGAGTACATTTAATCATTGTTCTCTTTCGTTTTCAAACTTTTTAGACAAAGTATCAAAATCATTCAAGTAAGTTTGGGTTTCCTCAGAAAACTTGAAAGGTTCAGTATCAAAAATGTTTGGAAAGAACTGATCTTTTTCAATTTCGTGTTCACAATCTGTTTGAGCAGAAACATGAACATCATCAAAAATTTCCTTATTGAGACACCGTTCCTTTTGTAATTCAAGTTTTAATGCAGTAATCTCACCCAAGTAAATCTGGGGGTCGATTGGGTTCACATCAGTGGGAATGTCAAGGTCTGTTTGGATTGAAACGTTATATGTCTTAACAGAATCCCATTCAGTTTGTACAGCAGCATCAACAAGATCACATGCAGAAATATAGGAAAGAGAAGAAGAAGACATGATATCTTCACATGCAGAGCAATTAGGTTCAGCACAATCATAAACAACACCAAATGGTGTGGTAGGAATGACTGGCACAACTTTGGGACAGTGATTTTAGGCATTAGATTATCTAGCAAAATTTGTTGTTCATCAAGTGTTCTTTTTAAATCTTCAATTTGTTTTTCCAAAACACTTTGTGGAATGTATGGTCTACCAGAAGCAGGTTTTGGAACAGAACTTTCTTCTACTTGTTTAGACTCATCAGAAAGAACCACAAGTTGTTGGTCACTCGAGTTTTCATCAAGTTCAACAATAGTAACAGAGTGAGTTTTTCTTTTAGGAACAAATGGTAGATTAAAAAGATCATTTGACTCATTAATTTGATCATAATTGCATTGAATAACACATTTTGATAGATAATAATCTGTCTCAATATCTCCATAACTTGTTCTCACAAATTGGGTGGTCATGCCATACCTCATTAAATTGGCGTCATACAGAGATGGGACTTCATGATGTGCTTTGAGCAAATTCTTTGGGTTCTCAAAACCTAACCCTTAAGTCAACCCATATTCAAAATCTTTAGGCTTGTTTAAAAAGATTTGTTTATTAGATCGATCGATCCTGTAAACCTTTTCTTGATAAAATTTGATTTCTTCCTTGAGTTGATCAATTTTCTTATCAAGTTGTTGATTATTTGAATCTTTTATATAGCAAGCATAGTTTAAATCAGAAATTTTGTTTTCTAATTCTTTCAAAGCCGGGTTGGACTCTTTTAACTTAAGTTTCAAGGACTCAATATCTTCAGCCAAAGCATTTGCTCTAAGCGTTTCATTGGACTTTGCAATTTGTACTTCTTTCATGGTATTGGTTAATTCAAAAACTTTGGTTTCAAGTTCTTGATTTGCAAGTTGCAGCACAGAAGAAGAGGTAAAGGAAACAGAAGTCTGATTAGCTGTCAATTCATCAAAATCTTTTTGAAGTTTTTCATGTAAGGTTTGAAAATCAAACAAAAGTTTTTCTTTCTCTTGTAAAGATTCAGTTAAGTTAGAAACCTCAGTTTTCAAAGATTTATTTGTTTTGACAGCTTTATTCATGTATTCATCGAGTTCACGTTTAGGAATAGTACAAACCTCATCATCTTCAGATTCAGAACTGATACCACCTTCATCAAGTTCAACAATAGTAACAGAGTGAGTTTTTCTTTTAGGAACAAATGGTAGATTAAAAAGATCATTTGACTCATTAATTTGATCATAATTGCATTGAATAACACATTTTGATAGATAATAATCTGTCTCAATATCTCCATAACTTGTTCTCACAAATTGGGTGGTCATGCCATACCTCATTAAATTGGCGTCATACAGAGATGGGACTTCATGATGTGCTTTGAGCAAATTCTTTGGGTTCTCAAAACCTAACCCTTAAGTCAACCCATATTCAAAATCTTTAGGCTTGTTTAAAAAGATTTGTTTATTAGATCGATCGATCCTGTAAACCTTTTCTTGATAAAATTTGATTTCTTCCTTGAGTTGATCAATTTTCTTATCAAGTTGTTGATTATTTGAATCTTTTATATAGCAAGCATAGTTTAAATCAGAAATTTTGTTTTCTAATTCTTTCAAAGCCGGGTTGGACTCTTTTAACTTAAGTTTCAAGGACTCAATATCTTCAGCCAAAGCATTTGCTCTAAGCGTTTCATTGGACTTTGCAATTTGTACTTCTTTCATGGTATTGGTTAATTCAAAAACTTTGGTTTCAAGTTCTTGATTTGCAAGTTGCAGCACAGAAGAAGAGGTAAAGGAAACAGAAGTCTGATTAGCTGTCAATTCATCAAAATCTTTTTGAAGTTTTTCATGTAAGGTTTGAAAATCAAACAAAAGTTTTTCTTTCTCTTGTAAAGATTCAGTTAAGTTAGAAACCTCAGTTTTCAAAGATTTATTTGTTTTGACAGCTTTATTCATGTATTCATCGAGTTCACGTTTAGGAATAGTACAAACCTCATCATCTTCAGATTCAGAACTGATACCACCTTCATCAAGTTCCTTGGACCGCTTAATCTTCGTCATGAAACAAACATTTGCAGCAAGCTCTTCAGTCTCTTCATCAGAAAGGTGCAACCATTCGTTGTTTTCAGCAAGAAGAGCAATACCACTTTCTTGTTGTTTCACAAGCAAGAGCTTGTTCTGGTAGTAGGTGGAATTCTTCTGACGAGGTTTGGTGCAATGGATAGCAAAGTGACCAGTAAGACCACAGTTGTAACATTTCTTGTCTTCGATCTTCTTCTCAAGAACCCTCTTCTCAAACTTCTTTGGAGCTTCATACTTCCTTTCACCACCAGTATTGTTGTAGTGATTGTCAAACTTTGGAGCTTGTGAGTTCTTGACATAGGAAGACACTGATGAAGTGCGAAGTTAGTTGTTGGTTGGTTTCTTTGTGAAGAATTTTTTCTTGAAGGCTCTTGTGAAGTAGGCTAAGTCTTTGTACATTTCTTTTTCCTTGTCATCCATGTCTGGGTCACTGGTGTCACTTGATTCATCAGCATCAGCAGTTTCAACAACCTTCTTCATTGACGATCTGGATGGCTTTCTATCAGCAACAAGAGCAAGTGGGTCTGATGAGGAACTTCCATCAGTCTTCATTTGTTGCTTTTGAACAGCTCGCAGGTTTATCTTCAACTTCTCATACAAGGTATGGATAGAGAGTTTGCCAAATTCATCTTGCTGGTTGAGTTGAGCACCAAAGACCTGCCATTCTTCATGAAGATTTCTCAGAAATTTGATGTTTAGTTCCAAGTCAGTCTTTTTGATGGCATTCTTTCTGAGTTCATTGATCACGTTACAGAAACGTGTATACGCTTCTTCTAACGTTTCACTTTTCTCTTGTTTGAATGATTCATACATATCAAGAACATTGGATAGTCTGATCGTTGAAGACACCTCTGACCCTTGCAGTTGCTTTTCAATTTCGTCCCAAATCTCTTTCCCAGTCTCATATGAGTCAACATTGGAATAAATATCGTTGGGAAGAGCCATGTAGAGATGAGATCTTGCAAGATTATCAGCCTGAGTGCGGTTCTTTTGAGCTGTGCTCCAGCTTTCTTTTGGAATAAGTTCTTTGGTGACAGGATTTGTATGAACCGCTGGGCCTTCTTCATAAGACGCTTTGATGTCATCTCCAAGAGGTTGTCTTTCAATCCAATCCAAAAACCGTTTTTTCCATTGTGGATATGACCCACGATATAAAACAGGAGGTCTTGAATCGGAACCGAGAATCAAGGAGTCAGAAATCGACATTCTGAGAAAAATGTGAGAAAAAACGGTTTTCAGAAAAAAATACTAAAATCGGGATTCAGAAATGAATACTAAATCCGGTTTTCAGAAAATGTATACAAAATCCGGTTTTCAGAAAATGAGTACAAAATCCGGTATTCGTCTCGAAACTTGGACAGAGTAACTTTTCACAAAGTTAAAGAAATTAAGAACTAAATACCGGTTTTGTAAATTTAGTACTAAAACCGGTTTTCAGAAAAATGAGTACTAAATCCGGTTTTCAGAAAATGTATACAAAATCCGGTTTTCAGAAAATGAGTACAAAAACCGGTATTCGTCTCGAAACTTGGACAGAGTAACTTTTCACAAAGTTAAAGAAATTAAGAACTAATACCGGTTTTGGGGTAAACCAGGTATTAAAATATAGTAAAGCCGGTTTTGAGGAGTAATTCTATACAAATACCGGTATTGGTAAAATGTATGGAAAATCCGGTTTTCGAGGGAAACAATGGGCAGAATTTCGACTTGAGAAATGAAGAAATTAAGAACAAATACCGGTTTTGGTGTAAACCAGGTATTTTCACACACAATATAACTTTAAGTCACAAAACTTCACTAAATCCGGTTTTCAGAAAAATATTCACAAAAATCGGGATTCATGAAATACTATACTAAATCCGGTTTTCGTGTGAAAAATTGGTTATTATCACGAGTTGGAAAATGAAGAAATTTAGTACAAATATCGGTTTTGGTGTAAACCAGATATGTTAGAATATAACAACGAAAATTGAAAATTTTATCAAAATGAAAACCGGAAGGAATACCGGTAGGAAAACCGGAAGGAAAACCGGAAGGAAAGCCGGTTTTACAACAGAAATTCAAAGGAAATGAAAACCGGAAATGAAAACCGGATTTCAGATCAGAAAACTAAAATTTCAATTTCAAGCCAAACGGTTTTGAATTGGGATTTGAAACTTCTTGAAGATGATTATAGGAAGGTAATGAGTGGAATAAAACTAAAAAGGAATAAACTTTAACATGTTAGGAGGGTAAAGATAGGATTTTTCGGTAAAGTTGGAAAAACACAATTTAGCACAAAATTGAACAAAATCAAGCAATGGATCTAACACAAGTTGTGATTTTGCTCTGATACCAAATGTAACCTAAGGCTAAATCGTGATATGTATAAGTGTGAGAGAGAGAAAGCTAGAGAGAGAAAGGGAGAAAGGGAAATCTATTATTAAAAGGTTAATTACAAATGAGAGGTGAGGGGGTTTATATAGGCTTGACATTTGCATTAAACCCCCTCCCTAATTACACACTAGTCCTTGTCTAATTACACTAACAACCTTACACATAAACAAGATTAGACACAAGGACAATTCTATTTACATTGTTACAAACTAGCACTAACTATATTTTTAAAACTAACATCCTTGGATATATATATATATCTTCCTCAGCATAAGACGGGGCGAGACCTGATTAAGACAATTAACCGAATTTCTTTGCTGGCGTGATGGGCCTCACCTTTGGATGATGGAGGGTGTATTTTATTCGAAATTTTTCATTAAAATTAAAAAAATTCAAGCATAAGAACATTTGGAGTATAAAGAAAATAAAACATACTGTATATAATTGACTAAGTCACAGCATTTAAACATTCGTTGTTATTACATGCAACTTGTTTATGAGAACGTACATAAAAAGGTTGAAAACATACTAGTGGAAACAATTTTCATTATTCAGCACACACATTAATTATAATTGAAACAGAAGTTGCTCTGTTAATTCAATAAGAATTAATTAGCAAACTTCAGGATGGGCAATGGCATAAGCCTCAAACACCTTTATTGTGTTTGTATACCATTCTTTAGTTTCCTTTATTTCTTCTTCAGACAGCTTAGAATCACCTTTGCAATTAAACACCATTGTCTGCTTGTATACCGACCCTCCATCAGCAGAAGGAATGAACTCGACGTGAAAAGGGGCTTTGTCGATTTTGCCCAACAAGGTGTCACCCTCAATGATAGTGTAGCTAACAGTGAGCTTTTCTGTGTCCATGGCATCAAACCTGATCTTAGCACTGTTGAATTTGCACTCTGAAACACGTATAACAAAAAACAGTTAGAATATTATAAGACGCGAATACGCGATAATTAAATTAGCTATCAACATCTATAGAAGAATCATATCCATTTTTGGAATGGTAACATTCAGAAAAAAAACAATTTTTTTTTTTTGAAATACATATTATTCTACTCCTACTTCTAAATATTTAATGACGTTACTTACCGTCACTGAATGTTACGTGATTGACGCCATCGATGGTGGTAACAGATTTGTAAGTCTGTGGTTCGGCAATAGGTGCAAGTTTGGTGAAATCTGTAATTAAAATCTTGAAAAGTTTATGGGCGGGAAGTGAAGAAGGGACTTCAATCACAGCAGTTACAACAGCCATTATATATCAACTATATATTTTTCAATATATATATGTATGTATGTATATTTATGAAGATGAATGATTTTGTTGTGATGAAATATGAGTGATACTAGAGGTATTTATAGTGGTAGAAGGTTGCTTAAAAGAACATTATATATTGGAGTTGATTAGAATTAGATCAATGGTGCACATTCAGTCAAGAAATGACAAATGCATTATATTTTCTGCATTCTATTATTGATTCATTAATATGCATTCTCGTTGAAAATTGATTAACGAAAATGCGAAATCATGACTTTTTTCTCTTTTTAAGGTCAAGTCAATATTTACAACTGAACTATCCTAAATAATCTTACTATACCCATGGCCATGGATAGATGTATACACTACAGATTTTACTCCTAAAACACTAAAATCTCTAAATTTCAACCTTAAAGCGAAATCATGACTTGAAGAGGATGTTTTATTAGTTTGCAATGATCAAGTTAAGATCTAAAATATGGATACGAAGAGTGAAAAGTCAATTTATATACTTATTTTTATATCGATCTGAATTACCATTTAAACTCTTTGTCATTTTTGTAAAAGTTGATAGATAAATAAATAAATAAATAAATAGAAGACTCTCTAGAATGAGGTGTTTTGGGGGGTTTTTTCTTTTGAAGTACTTGTAACGGCTCATGTTGTAAATTTCGTAGTCTAGAGTACATGTAGAGCTTCACCATTAGATCTTAAGGTGTTCCCTGATGTCGAAAATTAAACCAGTTGACTATAAATAATAAAAACACTTTTCACATGAAATTTCAACAAGCATTGAGGTGCATTAGAATCATTGGTGAACTCTTATTAGGCAAGTTTATTTTGTATATTGGGCCCGCATAAGCATTAATTTTTTATTTTTTTTATATTGCCCAAATACTTCATACAGGATGACTCAATCATTGATTAAAAAAAAATCAAAAAAAAAAAAAAAAAAAAAAAAAAAAAAAAAAAAAAAAAAAAAAAAAAAAAAAAAAAAAAAAAAAAAAAAAAAAAAAAAAAAAAAAAAAAAAAAAAAAAAAAAAATTTTATCAAAACACAAAGACCACTAGCTGGACAGAGCTCTTAGTCGCCCAAATTACTTGAGATATGAAAACCCAATAAATCGTCCACTCGTACGAACGTACGACGACGAATTATTGACAAAACGTGCTTAACTCAAGGACAATGGCAGATTCAGACATTTTCGCTAGTGGGGGTTTAAAAAAATTTAGTAATTTATTCTTCCTGGGCTGGTTTTTGTAATCTGGTCAAAAGAAAGTATAAATATATCAAAATCCTTATTGCTCAAGGATCGATTCTTTGGTATTCAAGAGGCAAGCTCCCTATCGTTTGACTCCATGCAAATCCAGTTAAACCCAATTGACTAGTATACAGTTTTATCTTTTGATATTATCAAACCCTTAAGTCAGTAAAGTAGTTATGCGCTAGGACCAAAGTGGTCCAATTGCATGCATTATATATTGGAGTTGATTAGAATTAGATCAATGGTGCACATTCAGTCAAGAAATGACAAATGCATTATATTTTCTGCATTCTATTATTGATTCATTAATATGCATTCTCGTTGAAAATTGATTAACGAAAATGCGAAATCATGACTTTTTTCTCTTTTTAAGGTCAAGTCAATATTTACAACTGAACTATCCTAAATAATCTTACTATACCCATGGCCATGGATAGATGTATACACTACAGATTTTACTCCTAAAACACTAAAATCTCTAAATTTCAACCTTAAAGCGAAATCATGACTTGAAGAGGATGTTTTATTAGTATGCAACTATCAAGTTAAGATCTAAAATATGGATACGAAGAGTGAAAAGTCAATTTATATACTTATTTTTATATCGATCTGAATTACCATTTAAACTCTTTGTCATTTTTGTAAAAGTTGATAGATAAATAAATAAATAAATAAATAAATAAATAAATAAATAAATAAATAAATAGAAGACTCTCTAGAATGAGGTGTTTTGGGGGGTTTTTTCTTTTGAAGTACTTGTAACGGCTCATGTTGTAAATTTCGTAGTCTAGAGTACATGTAGAGCTTCACCATTAGATCTTAAGGTGTTCCCTGATGTCGAAAATTAAACCAGTTGACTATAAATAATAAAAACACTTTTCACATGAAATTTCAACAAGCATTGAGGTGCATTAGAATCATTGGTGAACTCTTATTAGGCAAGTTTATTTTGTATATTGGGCCCGCATAAGCATTAATTTTTTATTTTTTTTATATTGCCCAAATACTTCATACAGGATGACTCAATCATTGATTAAAAAAAAATCACTGCTTGGCTTGTCGAGCTGGACAGAGCGCTTTTTTTTTAGATATATTTACTTTTAAATCTATATTTTTTAATGCTTATGTGGCACATCATTTGTCTACGTCATCATTTGTCTACGTGGACATTTGTGGCAATCATTTGTCTACGTCATCATTTGTCTACGTGGACATTTGTTCTTTTTTTTATCAATTTTAAATAGCAAATAAAAAAGTCAAATACAAGATTAGAACTCATGACCTCTAACTTTTAATATTATGCACAAACCACTTGATCTAACTTGATATTTGTTTATTTTTTGCAAACTACGGTAGATATTTAGTGAATATTAAAACTAATTAAAAGACATTGATAATATAATTATCAATCTTTGTAACTTATCACTTTCTATTTTCCTTTTGTATTTAATTATCTGTGTACATGGAATATAATTTACTTTAATATAATATAAAACTAGATTATATTGATAATTTTATCTAATATTTTACTATCCGATTATAATATCAATGTTAAATTAGATATTTACTTTATCAATTTCACACACATATTTTTGATATTTGTTTTTATATTTGATTTAATTTCTTATCTTCGCCTTTATATCTTCTTTTTCCTCCTTTTTTTCTTTCTTTATTCTACTTTATATATGTTCCTTTCAGATTTTACATGTATAATAAAAATATAATATTATTAAAATCCTTTTAGTTATTATTATTATTATATAACATTTATTAATACTTTGACATATATATGTTAATCATTGTTTTCAAGTAATACTACTTAAAGTATTATATTTGTAATCAATTTAATGTAATGTGTATATTATCATGTATCACATGGAGCATAATCTAGTAGTAAATATAACATGATGTTTTACAATAGACCCCAAACATATACAAATTAAATAATAATGAAGTTTATCTTGTTAATAAGTGTATATTCATACTTTATTAATTCCTAGTGGTTAAAGGGAGTTTAGTGGAGTTTTGCTTATAATTGGATGTCTCTTCAGCATATGAGGAAGCAAGATTCAATTAAAACAAACGACTTTGCTGAATGGGCCTCACGTTTTAATGAGGAAGGTGTGTTTTATTTGAAATTTTTCATTAGAAAATTGTAACACCCACGAGATTTGACTTATTTGACTAGGTTTGACTTTTGTTGACTATGTGATTAATTGTGAAATTATGGGGAATATCGATACTTGAGGACTTATGTGATTAATAAAAGTCGGATTAAGTTTTATGAGACTTGGTGTAATTTTGTGATATGTAACATTTACGTGTTTAGTCTGGGTACCGTTTGGTAACTAGCTAGTAGTATGGGGGTGTAAGAGTCTTGTGAGTGTGCGTGTGTGGTGACCCTAGTTCCCTTCCCCACCTCCCATTTCCCCGTTATCTCTTCACACACACAAAACACACTCTCTCTTTCTCTCTCAATCTCAAGAACACACACAAACATACACTAATCATATATTCTTCAAAAATTCGGATCTAAGGCTAAGGGTAACTTCAAAAGTGTGAGAATTTAGTTAAACAATAATTTTTCCCTCCAAAACTTCAAGATTTTTGGTCTGAGAAAGTATTCTTCATCCTCAAGAGCTCCAACACCGGATTTCGAGCTTCGGGACGAATTGGTAAGTGATATTTAGCTCAAAATGTTCCTTTTAACTAGTAGATAACTTCCTTGTGTTTGATCTAAACGATTTGGGGTCGATTCGTGTGTAAAATGGGTGTTTTAGCTCAAAATGTTCCTTTTAACTAGTAGATAACTTCCTTGTGTTTGATCTAAACGATTTGGGGTCGATTCGTGTGTAAAATGGGTGTTTTAGCTCAAAATGTTCCTTTTAACTAGTAGATAACTTCCTTGTGTTTGATCTAAACGATTTGGGGTCGATTCGTGTGTAAAATGGGTGTTTTAGCTCAAAATGTTCCTTTTAACTAGTAGATAACTTCCTTGTGTTTGATCTAAACGATTTGGGGTCGATTCGTGTGTAAAATGGGTGTTTTAGCTCAAAATGTTCCTTTTAACTAGTAGATAACTTCCTTGTGTTTGGATCTAAACGATTTGGGGTCGATTCGTGTGTAAAATGGGTGTTTTAGCTCAAAATGTTCCTTTTAACTAGTAGATAACTTCCTTGTGTTTGATCTAAACGATTTGGGGTCGATTCGTGTGTAAAATGGGTGTTTTAGCTCAAAATGTTCCTTTTAACTAGTAGATAACTTCCTTGTGTTTGGATCTAAACGATTTGGGGTCGATTCGTGTGTAAAATGGGTGTTTTAGCTCAAAATGTTCCTTTTAACTAGTAGATAACTTCCTTGTGTTTGATCTAAACGATTTGGGGTCGATTCGTGTGTAAAATGGGTGTTTTATTTTTTGAATTTACATATGAATGAATCTTTTTTTAAATATGTTGTAAACAAGCCGTGTATTTAACACGGGACTAAATCTAGTACAAATAATGAGGTTTGTATCATGTAAATGCATACTCTATGAATTAATCCTTAGTTGTTAAGAGGAGATTAGTGGGATTTTTCCTTGGATTCATCCACGAGTGAGCGAAACACGATTAAAACAACCGGCTTTATTTGCTGCCCGGATGGGCCTCTCTTTTGGATGATGGATGGTGTGTTTTATTTGAAATTTTTCATTAGAAAATTGTAACACCCACGAGATTTGACTTATTTGACTAGGTTTGACTTTTGTTGACTATGTGATTAATTGTGAAATTATGGGGAATATCGATACTTGAGGACTTATGTGATTAATAAAAGTCGGATTAAGTTTTATGAGACTTCGTGTAATTTTGTGATATGTAACATTTACGTGTTTAGTCTGGGTACCGTTTGGTAACTAGCTAGTAGTATGGGGGTGTAAGAGTCTTGTGAGTGTGCGTGTGTGGTGACCCTAGTTCCCTTCCCCACCTCCCATTTCCCCGTTATCTCTTCACACACACAAAACACACTCTCTCTTTCTCTCTCAATCTCAAGAACACACACAAACATACACTAATCATATATTCTTCAAAAATTCGGATCTAAGGCTAAGGGTAACTTCAAAAGTGTGAGAATTTAGTTAAACAATAATTTTTCCCTCCAAAACTTCAAGATTTTTGGTCTGAGAAAGTATTCTTCATCCTCAAGAGCTCCAACACCGGATTTCGAGCTTCGGGACGAATTGGTAAGTGATATTTAGCTCAAAATGTTCCTTTTAACTAGTAGATAACTTCCTTGTGTTTGATCTAAACGATTTGGGGTCGATTCGTGTGTAAAATGGGTGTTTTAGCTCAAAATTGGGTTTGAAATCAAAGGTTGAGAAATCGGAAGTGGGTTTGTGAATTGGTATGTTTTTATGTTGTGGTTATACTTGAATTTGGTTGTGTTAAAGTTTGGTAACTCGATTTGGCTCCTAGGTTGGTCGATTTTGATGTGAAAAGCCGTTTTTGGTTTGAAATCTGGGTTGGTGAGGCTCATTGGTTTCCAGTGCTGCCCACTAGTGCTTTTCTGTGGTCAGAGTTGTTCTAGTGCGCCCCACCAAATTTCTGGTGAGGCTCACTAGCTGCTGGTGTGTGATGAGGGTTGTTCTAGTGCACCCCACCAGGTTTATGGTGAGGCTCACTACCTGGAGTCCACCTTTTCGCATCGTTTAACTTTCGTACTTGGTCGGTTGGGTACCAATGGGTTGCGGGAACTTACTCAAGCTTTCTTTGGGGTTATGGAATGGTGTCGCTAGTTAGACCTTATCGTTTGGGATACCGTGTTACGGATTGATATCGTGTAACGAATTGCTAACGTGATATGCCGTAGATTACGCTTGTAGTATCTTCGTGCATATGTTTTTGTGTTATTACATGTTTATAGGTAGACATGTAACTTGATGGTAACAATGTGAATATTGTTGAACTTATAAGATTGTTGTAGCCTATTCTAGGATGATCTTTTGATGTGGCATGTGATACTTGATTGTTTGATTGTAACTTCGTATATGGAATATATTATATTGTGAGTTGGGATAGTTGTGCATACATGGAAGACGGTAATGCCTTTGAAGGGTTATAGATGTGGTGGGAAGGCTGCGGGTGACCCTATATATAAGCATCTATGACCCCTCAAAAGTAGAATCGTATGAAGTGTATGTACTTGACAAATGATTGTTGTGATTCTTGGGCGTAGTTCCCATGGTGATTATTGGATTTTTGGGCGTAGTTCCCATGGTGATTATTGGATTTTTGGGCGTAGTTCCCATGGTGATTGTTGGATTCTTGGGCGTAGTTCCCATGGTGATTATTGCGATTCTTGGGCGTAGTTCCCATGGTGATTATTGGATTCTTGGGCGAAGTTCCCATGGTGATTATTGTGATTCTTGGACGTAGTTCTAATAGTGATTCTTGGTTATTGGGTTGTGTTCCCATTGTAGATTATTTGTGCGATACTTGATTCTTGGGCGTAGTTCCCATAGTGATGCTTGGTTATTGGGTTGTATTCCCATTGAGATACTAGAAATGTTAGTTACGTGCCCTCAAGGGTACAATCTACTAGAAACGTATAAAGGATTCCACGTGGTTATTCATTTGATATATATGTTATATTGGTTTTCGTATCCTTGTGTGATCTTGATGTTGATAGATGTTGTATGTCGATTATTATTGTTGTGATCTAGACATGTGATGTGTTATATGTTGTATGATTCTTATGATTTTGGTGTAGCTTTCGGATGAGAAACTTGTGATATACCAATGTGGTGGAATATCTCCCGGTGCAGGACTTCTGTTGCTCAGT
Organism: Erigeron breviscapus; assembly: GCA_034093135.1. NCBI lineage: Eukaryota > Viridiplantae > Streptophyta > Magnoliopsida > Asterales > Asteraceae > Erigeron > Erigeron breviscapus. The sequence continues at coordinate 12,257,181 of CM067175.1, read as the reverse complement.
TATTTGATATTCACTTATCTATGGATATAATTATGTATATAGGTGTATATACACTAGTATTGAATCTATGGCTCAATTTGAAACTATGTGATCCTACGAACTCACTAACCTTGTGTTGACTTTTTGAGTATCTTTTCAGGTATACAAGAAATTGCTTGCAAGCTAGGAGTTGATGCCTATAGTTGGACTTGTGGGACTTGTTGGTTGCATTGTAGATTTTTAGACTCGGGCACGATGCCTCGGTTGTTTTTCCTCGTATGGGACTTATTGTTGTATCTTGATTTGTATTTGGCGATTTGTAGCTTTGAATGGACATCATTTAGTTTCCGCCACTAGTGGGGTGTTGTTAATTGATATGAATAGAAAATGAGCTTAATTGAGTAACAATGGTGAATTCTAGGGTTTAGTGTGTGTTTGAGTGTGTGTGGAGGGAGGAGGAAGATGATGGAGAGGAGAGAGAAAATATCTTAAGTGTGTGTTTATTATCCAAGGGTTATTACAAGGGTTAGTTACAAATGTAATTACAAGGGGTTTATATATGACTAACACAAGTTTCACCTAGACCCCTTGTACTTTATCAAGAATAACAAATGTAACTCCATTTACAATTTAACACCACTAATTTAAATTCTAACAATCTCCCCCTTGGTGTTGAATTGTAAATGTTGTATCGTCTTCGGTCTTTAAATAAGCATGATGAGCCCATTTGTTGAAAATCTTCAATGTTGAATGGACTTTGAAGCTTTCTCATTATCTTCAACGTCTTGTATCAACCTTGACTTTGAATCTTCTCAACAAACATATATTCTTGACTATGTCTCTCTAAAACTTGATCTTCTCTTGCAACTTTGAATACTTTGGAAGCATCTTTGAAATCTTTGTAGCTTTTGAGCTTTCACAACTTGAACTTTTGAATGTTGATTTCAACTTAATGTTGCTTGGAGAAGTAACTTGAATCTTTGAGTAGCATGCGGAAGCTTGGTTTTGACTTTGAATTCTTTGAATTCTTTTGGATGCGGAATCTTGGTTATCTTTGAATTCTTTTGGCAATGCGGAAACTTGGTTTTGGCTTTGAAACTTCATTTCTTGGTTTAACTTGTCTCTGAATCAACAATCATCTTGGAGCATTTGATCCTTTGATCAATTAACACTTGCTCCCCCTCAAACAATCAACTATCTTGGAACAACTTTATCAAATAAACGAACTATTTTCAATTTCTTGCTCCCCCTCATACAAACAATCATTTCGGAACATCTTTAACACTTAAGCAATTCATGAGTTCACTCTTGCTCCCCCTTAAATGAACAATCTCTTCAAACTATGAACAATCTCTTCAAACTTTGATCAAGTGTTGAATCTTATCAAGGCATTGAACAAACTTAACTATGTAAGTTAGCTTTCTTTAAGTATCAACAACAGGTTAAACTCCATTCAATCTCAAACTCTTCTTATCATCAAACAATGGTCATTTTAGCAATAAATCTTTCAATTATCGACCATGTACTTTCCACAACTAAAATCATCTTGAATATTATCTTCTAGGCACAATCTTTCAACTTTCTCGAAACAATATTTCAACTCTCAAGATATCACGATAATTATTCACTCCCTTCACCTAAACTAATGTGAGCTTTCGAACAATCAAACAAACACGATTATCAACGATTATCATCAATCAATATCTACCAATCAAATTTTACCTATAACCTTGAAATCCATTTATCAATCAATCATCTAATCATTTATCTCCCTTATGATGAATATGTGAAACGTGTTCATCATACAATAATGATTGATAGCATAAACGGTAGATGAAAGCAATCAACCCAACCCTTTTTCACAAAGACATGTAAAGACTCATTGTGTCCTAGTCAAAGAATAATATTTCAAGTACACTCTAGACTCGATTAGTGATCAAATGAAGTCGGGGACCGGAGCAGAGTGTCACCCTTTTTCAATATCAACATCTTCCAAATGAAGAGTCGATAGAAATGTGAAAATCTCCGTGAGAATAAAACAATCATTTGTTAAGAAATACTTGAGTGGTTAGGTAAAGATGTGCATTGCTTCACTGGGTCCATGAAGTCTTATTCAATATCGAGAAATCAACGAATGAAATCCGATAGAAACGTGTTGACCCGGCTTTTTGAGAATTTTGGGGAGGGCTTTCATTTCTTTTAGCCCTTTCTCACATCATCATTTCACCGTAACCTCTCACTTTTCGACTACTCCCTCATGTCCTATTTGCACAAACATCATCACACTCATATACCCTCACAATCTAGAATTGAGAATATAACTCAGGGGTTAGATCTCATCAGCGATGACAAGATCATGGAGTTTTTATGAGTGGCCTAAACTCTCGTGTGCAAATCTAACACCGAACTTCAATAAAGATGATCGAAAATGGTTTGAAAAGCATCCAAAGTGTTTGAAAATGACAAACGAGTTTGAACACTTGAAAGACCAAATGTAAGTCTCATCGATTTGATGAATTGATGTTGCATTCCACGGAGAACTAAAACCCGATGTTTTAGTTGAAAAGATTTTACGTGGAAGCAATGGTGAAAAATCATTTTTGTTCTTGGAAAGAGAAGCAATCTTTTGAGATTGATTTGAAAAATGATTTTTTGAAACAAAATCATTCACTTTTTGCACAACTGCTTTCACAGGTTTTGGTGCAAGATTAAAAAGCTCAGAAAATGAATATTTGAATGATTTTGACTCAGTTGACTTAGCTTTTAAAATCGGTTTCCATTTTGATTTTGTCAACTGAGATTTAGCTTGCGAAATATGTTCAGAATTATCCTCGAAGGATAGAAAAGAGACAAAAGTAGTTGTTTCATCAAAATTTGGTTTCTTAGCGTACTTCTTACCCTTTTGTAAGGAGTAATTAGTAAACTGAGAGACTTTTCTTTCAAAAAGTTTTGAAGATTTACCCGTGTAAACCCTCTTTGGAACATCAACTTTAGAAGATGGACAAATGAGTTTGAACACTTGAAAGACCAAATGTAAGTCTCATCGATTTGATGAATTGATGTTGCATTCCACGGAGAACTAAAACCCGATGTTTTAGTTGAAAAGATTTTACGTGGAAGCAATGGTGAAAAATCATTTTTGTTCTTGGAAAGAGAAGCAATCTTTTGAGATTGATTTGAAAAATGATTTTTTGAAACAAAATCATTCACTTTTTGCACAACTGCTTTCACAGGTTTTGGTGCAAGATTAAAAAGCTCAGAAAATGAATATTTGAATGATTTTGACTCAGTTGACTTAGCTTTTAAAATCGGTTTCCATTTTGATTTTGTCAACTGAGATTTAGCTTGCGAAATATGTTCAGAATTATCCTCGAAGGATAGAAAAGAGACAAAAGTAGTTGTTTCATCAAAATTTGGTTTCTTAGCGTACTTCTTACCCTTTTGTAAGGAGTAATTAGTAAACTGAGAGACTTTTCTTTCAAAAAGTTTTAGCATATAAAGGGTGAGTAAAAGGTTTGAAAGTTGCTCACAAATATTAAAAATGAGACTACAAAGGCAGTACACAAAGGCGTTCGATGCCTTGCATCTCATCCTAATACTTTGTGAGAAACTAAAAGACAAGATATATAAAACAAAAGATGAAAAGATAAAATCTTTTTAGTTTTTTCAAAAATAAGAAAAATAAAATCTTTTTGTATTTTTCTAAAAATGATAAAATTATAAACACGGTTTTGGAACGGGTTATACACTGAAGTGTGCATAAGCCACTTTTCATCAAATCACTTAGAAATCACTTTTGGAACCCATTTGAGATTGGGTCCAATGGTTTTTGAACACTTGAAAGACCAAATGTAAGTCTCATCGATTTGATGAATTGATGTTGCATTCCACGGAGAACTAAAACCCGATGTTTTAGTTGAAAAGATTTTACGTGGAAGCAATGGTGAAAAATCATTTTTGTTCTTGGAAAGAGAAGCAATCTTTTGAGATTGATTTGAAAAATGATTTTTTGAAACAAAATCATTCACTTTTTGCACAACTGCTTTCACAGGTTTTGGTGCAAGATTAAAAAGCTCAGAAAATGAATATTTGAATGATTTTGACTCAGTTGACTTAGCTTTTAAAATCGGTTTCCATTTTGATTTTGTCAACTGAGATTTAGCTTGCGAAATATGTTCAGAATTATCCTCGAAGGATAGAAAAGAGACAAAAGTAGTTGTTTCATCAAAATTTGGTTTCTTAGCGTACTTCTTACCCTTTTGTAAGGAGTAATTAGTAAACTGAGAGACTTTTCTTTCAAAAGTTTTGAAGATTTACCCGTGTAAACCCTCTTTGGAACATCTACTTTTGGTTTGGATGTAATAGATTTTGGAAAACTTTTGGACACCTCAGTCTTGTCACAAACACAATCAAGATCAGTCTGAGTTGAGGACTCGGTAGTCTCAACACGTTCATAAAATTCATCATCACATTGAGTTTGCACAGAAGAATTCACAAATTCACATATAGGACTATCAGTTTGAATGCAAACTTTAACAACTTCAAATAGAGAACAATCAGTTTGAGTGCAAACTTTAACAACTTCTTTGGGTGGGTCAAAAGAGACTGAACAATGATTTTCAGTTTGAAAAGTTTTGGTTTGTGTTTGCAGTTCCATCTCAAGGTCGGAGATTTTCTTTGTCAAAAATGTTTCGTTTGATTGAAATTGCAAACACTTGTCTTCAAAACACTTGATCTGAGCACAAAGATTCGTTCTTTCTTTTTCAACCTTGCTCACATCAATTCGAAGTTGATCAAAAATTTGAGAAAGTTTCGCTCTTTGCTCACAAAAATGGTGGACTTATTTTGCAACTCAAGATTAAGTTTAGAAATACTTTGTTGCAGAACAAGTTCTTTCGATTGACTGTCCAAAATGTTTTTATTGAGCTCTTTGGAAGAATTGTCCAACTCATTTGTCAATTTGGAAATCTTTGATTGCAAATGATCATTTTCTTTTTGAATACTTTCCATGTTTGACAAAATGAGATCATTTGCAGAATTGAGCTCTTTGTTCTCAGATTTGACTCGGTCAACTTTAGATTGAAGATTTTCCATGGCAGGCAAACTGAGATTATTAGCAGATTTGAGCTCTTTGTTCTCAGATTTGATTCGGTCAACTTTAGATTGAAGACTTTCCATGTTAGACAAAATGAGATCATTTGCAGATTTGAGCTCTTTATTTTCAGATTTGAGTTGGTGTTTGTCAAGTTTAATCTGCTCAATTTGTTTCTTGTAGTGTGTTATTAGAGATCTATTTACCGACTGAAGGCAATGGCCCTAACCCTTACGATAGGAAAATGGTTCTACAACTGCTAGCACGCGAACTCGCTCTCATAGACAGACTACGGGATAGAGAGGCTGGGTAAAAGGTCCTAGGGTCCTTGTAGGCTAAAAGCATGAAACTCCTATCATAATAAATTTTCATCATTTCTATGTGTCCTTCATAGAAATTATACTCAACATGACTTGACATCTTTGACACAAAAAAAAACCTTTTAGCCCAAAAAAAAAGTTTTAGCCTTAAAGACCAAAAAATAAGTCTGTAGCCAAGAATAAGTCTGTACCCCTGAAGAACAAAAATAAGTCTATACCCTTAACGATCAACAATAAGTCTGTACCCTTAACGATCAAAAATAAGTCTGTACTACCAACTCTTTCTTAAAATAAGTCTGTAAAGGTATACAGACTTAAAATAAGTCTGTACTACCAATTCTCACTTAAAAATAAGTCTGTACTACCAAACACGACTACAGACTTAAAAAATAAGTCTGTATCCACAAAATTTGAATTTCAACTTCATCTTCTTCTTTTACCCATACAGACTTATTTCTTCTTCATTCACACATACAGACTTATTTCTTCAGAAACTTAAAATCACCAAATCTTCTTTTTAACACTGAATTAGAACACAAATTTGATATCGAAAGACTCAGAATCGAATTCCGAACTCAAAAACATAGGTTTTGAAGAAAGAAACAGATACAATAAGAAACCCACACTTTGTGAGACTTCAAAATTCGGTAAAACACGAACTATAAATTGAAATATTAACAAAACAAATCTGAATCAGTTTCTGGATCGATCAACAGATGTTGTTTTGCTCTGATACCAATTGATATGAATAGAAATGAGCTTAATTGAGTAACAATGGTGAATTCTAGGGTTTAGTGTGTGTTTGAGTGTGTGTGGAGGGAGGAGGAAGATGATGGAGAGGAGAGAGAAAATATCTTAAGTGTGTGTTTATTATCCAAGGGTTATTACAAGGGTTAGTTACAAATGTAATTACAAGGGGTTTATATATGACTAACACAAGTTTCACCTAGACCCCTTGTACTTTATCAATAATAACAAATGTAACTCCATTTACAATTTAACACCACTAATTTTAATTCTAACAGGTGTTACAAAAATACTCCATGAATAAGAACATTTATTAATAAAATAAAACAATACAAATAATGAGGTTTATATCTTGGCTAGATGTAAATTCATACTCTATTAATTAATCCTTAGTTGTTAAGACGAGATTAGTGGGGTTTTTTCTTGGATTCCTCCTCGAGTGAGCGAAATTCGATTAAAACAGCCGACTTTATTTGTTGTCTGGATGGGCCTCTCGATCTTTTGGATAATAGAGGGCGTGTTTTATTCAAAAATTCTCATTAAAAACAATTTCAATCATAAGAACATTTATTATCAAAAATAAAATATATGTATTGATAATTATAGCAAGGTGACAATAAAACCATATATAATTGACTAAGTCACAAAATTTAAAACATTCACTATTATTACATGCAACTTAATTGGTTATGAGAACGTACATAAAAAGGTTAAAAGCACACTAGTGGAAACAATTTCCATTATTCAGCACACAAGACAACATAATTATAATAGAAACATAAGCTACTCTGTTGATTCAATATAAGAATTAATTAGCAAACTTCAGGATGGGCAATGGCATAAGCCTCAAACACCTTTACTGTGTTTGTGTACCATTCTTTAGTTTCCTTTATTTCTTCTTCAGATAACTTAGAATCACCTTTGCAATTAAACACCATTGTTTGCTTGTATACCGACCCTCCATTAGCAGAAGGAATGAACTCGACGTGAAAAGGGGCTTTGTCGATTTTGCCCAACAAGGTGTCACCCTCAATGATAGTGTAGCTAACAGTGAGCTTTTCTGTGTCCATGGCATCAAACCTGATCTTAGCACTGTTGAATTTGCACTCTGAAACACGTATAACAAAAAACAGTTAGAATATTATAAGACGCGAATACGCGATAATTAAATTAGCTATCAACATCTATAGAAGAATCATATCCATTTTTGGAATGGTAACGTACATTCAGAAAAAAAACAAATTTTTTTTTTGAAATACATATTATTCTACTCCTACTTCTAAATATTTAATGACGTTACTTACCGTCACTGAATGTTACGTGATTGACGCCATCGATGGTGGTAACAGATTTGTAAGTCTGTGGTTCGGCAATAGGTGCAAGTTTGGTGAAATCTGTAATTAAAATCTTGAAAAGTTTAGGGGCGGGAAGAGAAGAAGGGACTTCAATCACAGCAGTTACAACAACCATTATATATCAACTATATAATTTTCAATATATATATGTATGTATGTATATTTATGAAGATGAATGATTTTGTTGTGATGAAATATGAGTGATACTAGAGGTATTTATAGTGGTAGAAGGTTGCTTAAAAGAACATTATATATTGGAGTTGATTAGAATTAGATCAATGGTGCACATTCAGTCAAGAAATGACAAATGCATTATATTTTCTGCATTCTATTATTGATTCATTAATATGCATTCGCGTTGAATATAGATTAGCGAAAATGCGAAATCATGACTTTTTTTTTTTAAGGTCAAGTCAATATTTACAACTAAAGTATCCTAAATATCTAACTATATCCATGGCCAACGAGATAGATTTCTAGAGCTAGATTTTACTCCTAAAAGACTAGAATCTCTACTAATTAAGTTCGCTAATTTCAACCTTAAAGCAAACACTACTAGAAAATCTGTGTATACCCACGGATTTTCCCACGGCATAAAATCCGTGGGAAAGTTTCCCACGGATTACCCACGGAATGGAGTTGAATTTATGAAATCAAGTTATCTTAAAATTTTGCCACAGATTTCCCACGGAATACCCACAAAAAAATATCCGTGGGAAATCCGAGGGAAATCCAAGGAAAATAAGTAAGTATCCCAAATATTTCCCACGGAATTCCCACAAAAACGAAGGTCGTAGGAACTTCCATTGAACAATTTTTTTGTGCCCTCCGCGGGTAATCCGTGGGAAATATTTCTCACGGATTACCCACCGATTACCCACAGATGAAGTAAATCCGTGAGAAAGCCGTGGGAAATATTTTTGAAAAATATTTAGATAATCCGTGGGAAGAATCTTACATGGATTACCCACAGATAAATCATATCCGTGGGAAAGCCGTGGGAAATATTTTGACATAAGAATGTTTAGATTATCCGCGGGTAATCCGTGGGAAATTGTTCTCACGGATTACTCACCGATTACCCACAGATGAAGTAAATCCGTGGGAAATATTTTCGAAAAATGTTTAGATAATCCCTGGGAAATCCGTGGAAATAATCTTACATGGATTACCCACGGATTACCCACAGATAAATCATATCCGTGGGAAAGCCGTGAGAAATATTTTGACATAAGAATGTTTAGATAATCCGCGGGTAATCCGTGAGAAATATTTCTCACGGTTTTCCCACGGATTACATTCTTCCGTAGGTAATCCGTGGGAAATCCATGGGAAATATTTTAAAAAAAGATTTTAGATAATCCGTGTGTATTCCATGGGAAATATTTTCACGGAATTCCCACGAAATTCCCACGGATTTTCTTATTCCGTGGGTAATCTGTGGGAAATTCATGGGAAATTTGTAAGAAACTCTTATAATTGTCATTTTTTAGTGTGTATAGTGTATGTATAGATGTGCATTTTATATAAGTATGTAAATGTAATACTCAAACACATATATACACACACATACATACATATAGACATACTGTACATATGTATCGTTTATATGTGCGTATGATGCATGTGTATGAACGCATATACTACTGTATATCCATCCATACATACATATACTGTATCTAAGTATATTACATTATTACATGCATACATAAATACATAGTACAAACGTATATTACCTGCGTGTATTTAATACAAACATATATAGACGATATATTGTAAGTCCCAACTCGATAGATGGTACTACTGAAGACACCTCTATGTCGATGGTGGAGTTACTTTGCAATATATGCACTGAACTGGAGACGACCAGTTGCAGTGTGTATATACCAAGTTCTAGATAGATTACTTATATAAAAGACAATAAGTAAAGAACAATGCAATAATACAAATAACTTGTAATATAACTTGATGAGACAATATGTATTTTTCAATGTGTAATTTATTTATTGATATTAAACAAATTACAAGGTTGATGCGGAACCAAGATAATACACGAATGTAAATATCCTAACAACCTATGAAATACAATTGATCTATACTCGGAATTTCTCAAGACAATCGAAACACTTAAAGTTGTGAAATGTCCCTTTTAGCGATTGAGAGAAGATTGCACAAGTTCACCAAGAATATTGCAGGTTTGCAAAGTGTGAAGTTTTTCTCGTCTTTGTGAAATAACTTAAATTCTTGGTTGTGCAATGACTTGTATTTATAGGCAAAGTTAACATTGGGATGTTAACTTTAGTCGTACAAATGTGGTTGAGAGCATTTAAGGAATAACATTTAATTCCTTAAAAAGCAGTGTAAAGTCGCATGATAAAGCAACTTTACACAACCACCTTTATGTACCTTATATTACTTAAATAATAAGACAAGGCTTATTATCCGGGTAAAGGTACATAAAGTATACAAGTCAATTCCTCGTAATCAGTGTAAAGCTTTGTAAGGGCTTTCCACTGATGGTCTCCAGTTTGTAACTGACTAGAATGCCAACTGGGCTTCGCTGCCATTGCCATTCTCTATCTTCCATTTGTTGTCTTCGACTTCAACTGGAATGATTCTTCAACTGGTCAGTTCTCAACTGGAGGAAGTCTTCAGTTGCGTTGACTGTACGGTGCAACTGGACTTCAATATATTTCTGGACAAATCTTCTTGGTCACCAGTTTTACTGGGCCACCAGATGCAACTGGTGACTGGTCAGTGTGAACTGGTGACTGGCCAGTTCCAGGTGAACTGGTCCTAACATATATATCTTTAAATTACCCAATCCTTTAAATATCCACATTACACTCTTCAATAACATTACCTAAATACTTACATTACCTGGATCTCTTGGAAGCAAGCACCACAAACGTCGTGCCTCTAATGGAATCACACCCAACAACTCAAAACAGTAAAAAGATAACTAAGTGTGGATGAACTATAGAAGAGTTCTTCCAAAAGGAGAAAGAAGGAGGCGAATACTCAAGCCAAAAATGAGCAAAGAGAATGAATCCATAAGGCCCTATTTATAGCCTTGGATATCCTCTATGGTTTTTCTATCCCACCCATGTGGGACGAATTTCTCAAAGGAAATTTTGTTTTCCTTTATCAATTCTACTTATTTTAAGTCTCGAGGGCAACCCAAAAGGACTATGATGCTATCAATTATAGTTATGGCTTAGACACCTAATCCAACAACAACCTCCCCCCATACACCGTCGAGGTATTGGGACCCAAAACCCATGGAAGACGACACATTAATAAAATTATTTACAACATATACCTCTCAACTGATAAAAAAAAACTACATTACCCTCTTTTACATTAATTACCTTACTGTCACCACCTCATCGCCGCCACCGTCGCCACCACTATGTGTCATTGTTATTGCTGCATCGCGCGGTTACCCTTCTAGTTATTTAATATTCATTCTAAGAATTAGCTTTTATATTTTGAATCAAGAGAATTTTCATGCACAAACTATCTATACTACTATTTATAAGTAACATATATACCTAAAATACCCTTAATTAAATAATTTACAAAATCTATTTCTCAACTCTTAAAAAAACTACACTAGCGTTTTTATATCAATTACCTTTATATCAATACCACACCGCCACCACCACTCGTCGCTGGCAATACTTCACCGCTATCACCACCACTACTATCGCTCTCGCTGCATCGTGCAGGATTTCGTCTAGTATTTATGAATTGTTTTGGTTTGGATTTGTACCCGTACATTCCAATCAATTTAAATTTTATTAATACTAAAATAAATATTATATTATAAATGGAATATTTTTTAGAGTTCATGATACCAATGATGCTACAAATTATTATAATAGTCTCGATACTTTTATGAATTAACTAACTATTATTATTATTCCGATTCAAATTAATTTCGGATCTATCCACACACATACATTTATCATCTCCTTCTATCTATTAACTAAAACCTTTAATTTATTATCCTATGGATTAATATAATCCGTTGGAAATCCGTGAGAAATCTATGGATTTATATATATATATACGTTTTAGGTAAAATAAAACAAGTATTAAAGAAAAACAAATAAAACAATAGGTTTTTCTTCATTGAAGATCACCGTGCATCATGAAAATCATCGTTCATCAATTGCTTCGTGAATCTTCGTGCATTAATTTAACCATGATCTAAGGGTCAAGATGACGTTATTGAAATCCCAGATGGAAGACTACACTTCGAACTTGTAACATCCGTGAGTTTTGACCCGTTGACTTTATGTGTAATTTGGCTAACAATTTAAGTTAATGAAATATTTGGATCATTTTGTGATTAAATGACAATGTGGTATGTTCGTCGGGTCGATAATATGTTTAATCGGTGTTTAAATGCCTAACGTTTTGTAATTTGGCTTGAGAAGGAAACGGGTCGGCCCGTGGGTCATCCACGACCCACCAGCCCCTTTATGACCCATTTCCTTTCCTTATCTCATTAGTTCACCACATATCTCTTTCTCTCTTCTATTTTCTCTCTAAGTAAAAAGCAAGACCATCCACCTCTAGTTCTTCATTCTCTAGCATCATTTGGCGTTTTGAAACTAGTTTAACTCGAGAATCATCATCGTCTTCATCTCTTTATCATCATATCGAAGAATCAAAGGTCAAAGTTTACCCATTTTACCCATTTTGCCATAAATTGGGTTCTAACTCGGAAAGGAAGTTTTGGTAAATCTAATTCATCCCATTTACTTCTATTTATGTTAGTTTACTCATTTCTAGTCATCTCGTACATTTACAGGTTCTAAATCGACTTAAAATGAGTTTTGGGTCAATTTAGGGTTTGGCTAGGGTTTGATCGATTTGGAAGATTCGATGATGTTATGGATGGAAATATGGGTTTGGGTAAGTGTATTTAGGTGTTAGGAGGTCATATGTATCATCAAAACGAGTCCCACGACCTCTTATATCAAATTAGGGTTTTAGGGTTGAAATTAGGGTTTTGATTAGGGTTAGAATGATTTGGAAGTGATTTTGATGTTTTGTGTCATATTTGTGGATTGGGTTATGTGTACTTATGTTGAATGGTGCTTATTTATGCTTCAAAACAAGTTTAAAGCTCTTGTAAATCGTTTTAGGGTGATTTGGGTCGAGTTTAGAGGTGTTTGGTTCGGATTTTCTGCAGGAAACAAAACTGCTGTTGCTGGTGTATGGTCTCACTGCGGCGCAGTGGCAAGGCAGGGCCTTGACTGCATCGTAGTGGTTTCCCCCTGGTTTGAAGCTCACTTCCTGACTGCGGCGCAGTGGATGAAATGCATCCTGACTGCGGCGCAGTCATGAGGCCCTGTTTCGCGCGTCAGTTTTCAAACGTTAATAACTTTTGAACCGTAAGTCCGTTTTAGCCGTATGACCTATCGTTGGAATCGTGAGAGAGTCTACTTTATCTTGGTATTACCCTAATATCTTAAATCCATCATCATTTCCGAAAATTTCGTGTTAAAGTGTCCTTGTTAAAATCGGTTGAACCATTTAGATGCTTGAGAGTTGTGACGAGACCGAATTGAGTCCCAATTACCATCCAAAGTTGATTTACTCTTCTAAAACCTAGATAGGGCTTGACTCGTGATTTGTAATGTGTATGTTAATGTGTATGTATATGATCGATATTTAGGTTTTGGACGCGAAGCGAACATCGAACGACTGTAACGCAACTTTATATCAAACTTTACTTCTTTGCCGATCAGGTGAGTTCCGTAGCTCCCTACTCAATTGAGATTCGGGCCGAAAAGTGTACACATACCTGTTTGTTTGATTGTTTGGTCGATTTGATTGATGGCTTATTGATTGTTTTATTGATTGTTGATTGATGGATGATTTTGATTGATTGTTGGATGGTTTACGTATATGATTGTGATATTTCGATTATTTAGGATAGTCGTACATACATGGAAATCGGTTATGCCTTCAAAGGGTTTTGGCTGTAGTGGGAAGGCTGCGGGTGACCCTATATATAAGCATCTGGACTCGTTGAAAGTAGAATCCTCCTAAGTGTATGTACGTATTGATTGATTGGTTCATGGATTGATGATTGATGGACTTGTGGTTTATACGGGTACTATACGTACTTGATGACATTATACGGGTACTATACGTACTTGATGACATTATACGGGTACTATACGTACTTGATGACATTATACGGGTACTATATGTACTTGATGACATTATACGGGTACTATAAGTACTTGATGACATTATACAGGTACTATACGTACTTGATGACATTATACGGGTACTATATGTACTTGATGACATTATACGGGTACTATAAGTACTTGATGACATTATACGGGTACTATACGTACTTAATGACATTTGGAGGACATGAGAACATTTGGAGGACATTGATGGGCATGTTTGACATTATAGAACTTGCACGATACCTTGTTGATATCATTATTACTTGTTATTGCATATTATGCATATTCTAACTACCCTGAGTAGTTCATTATGTGAATACATGCGTGATGGACTTTGATGGACATGGTTGATATGGTGACATTATTAAGCTTGTACGATACTTTTGTCATCGTCATTATTTGTTCTTGTTTATTGCGTGTATCCTAACTATCTTATGTAGTTCATTACGTGACTACATGTGTGATAAGATTGTGCTATAAGCAAACCTCTATTGCATGCATTATACTTTTTTAAGGGCTTATTGTAAGTGTTTTACTTGCCCTTTTTATGCTTGATCATATTGTGATTGCTGACGATGGTTCCTTGTGATCCATTACTACGAACTCACCAACCTTGTGTTGACTATGCTTAGTACACTTTTCAGGTAACCAGGTTAATCTAGGGCGTGGAGTTTGATTGTTAGCTTGCTGTTGAACCCAGACTTGGACTTATATGGATCAAGGATCCATTTGCCTTCTTTTGCATTGTACTTAGAACCGTTAGCCATCTTATGATGTTCTGTTGTAATCTTTGATGATGACATGCTCTTTATGTATTTTGATGATTGTTTATCTTACTGTATGGATTCACTGAATCCTTTATTTGCATTTAGTTCATGTTCTACATTAATCCCACCCTGTGCTATATGATTTCCGTGATATTCTGAGCCTTGGCTTGGGGTGTTACAGAATGGTGGCCCATGCGTGGTCGTAGAGAATTAGGCGGTTTGACCTAGACTACGGCTTAAGTTAAAACTCTTCATATAGCATGCATGGTTAGGAAATTGTGTGCAATGTGAATTATGTGAACCCTAGAAAGTGTATATTATGAGTTCGTAGTTAAAACCACTTATGTGATGACTTGAGTTTAATGTGATGAATGTGGATTGAGTACAATGTGGTTAATGTGTGCATTGATTGAAGTGATTGTCGTTGATATGGATTGTTACTATTGATTGGTGCTAGTTGGATGATTTAGAGCAAAATGAAGTTATGTTATTAACTTAGTATAATATTGTGGCAACCCTAAAAGAACCCGATCAACTCTTTTATGGTCACCCAATATTATAACAAGTTAATAACATCATGGATTGCGCATGCATTGCTTAGAGTATAATAAGGAACCGATATGCTTAATGGAAGTTGATTGGGTGGAGGGTTAGCTGTTGGTACACCCTATATACATACCCGGTCAATAACTAGAGAGCATATCGAATTCGAATTATACTTTAAACCACTCGTGTTAGTTGACTTGTTTTAGTTGCTTGTAATGAGATGTGTTGAATACGAGTATTTGGTTTTGATGGTGGATAATTATTGTGAACTTAGCACGAGGACATGATAGATAACGATTACTTGAGAACTTTGATATGTTGTCCTTAGCATAGTGAAATGAAACACGTATGATATGCTGGTATGATAACACGATATATGACAATTAGTTGAGAATATTTATATGTCGGCTTTAGTAAAAGACAGTGAACGTGTGTAGTGTGTCGGCGTTAAAACAATAACTACTAATGCGGCTAACCTGGGAGAAATTGTGAAGCAAACCCCCGGGTCATAAACTTTAGAACTATTACTATGATCGGATTTGGTAGTGGAATGACATGTTGTCTAGTATGATTAACATATAGATTATGCATGTGTGATGTGTATGTATGTATGCCCTGTAGTGGTCACGTTGATGCTGTAAATGTTTTCGTTGTTGTCCGACTTAAACGTGTTGATAAACGGTTAGAATACAATGTGATAAATATGTTGATATGCACCCTACGGGAGTGTCAAGGTTATAAGCATCTTAACTCCCATGTATTATAAACGGATGATATTCCAACACAAATGATGTTAATTGTAATCGGTGAACAATAGGGATATGTTGCTTAATAGTATGTGAAATTGAACATGTATGAGACATTGTTAAACTTGGTTGTAAGCATGATATAACGTAGTTGGTAATACACGTGTAAAAATGTATTAGTAGATGGACGATTGTATGAATGAAGTTAATAAGTTAGTTTATTTGTATGATGTATTGACATGATTACTTGAATTAACGATAAACGACTGTAGTGAACTTGACATGATAAAATGATAAGTAACAATCCCATAGGATTCTAGCACTCTTACCTTAACTTAATGATATGAAATGAGTATATTACATCGGTTTGAGAGCATTAACTACTTGTGTGACTAATATGTGAGCATTGTGAGGCTAACTTTCGGGTCAACGTGTTACTTATCTTATAGATAATGGTGGGACCAAGAAGGAATGCGACTAGCCATAGCGATGAGCCGGATTTGGCAACCGTGATTGCCCAAGCAGTGGCAAACGCCATACCTACTATCGTAGCCCAAGTCACGTCAGTCTCCAAAGAAGCAATGAAACACGTGAAGCTAGAGTAAATATGGGCAACGAGGAGATGTTAAGTAAAGCCTCATCAAAAAGGAAAGAAGTTGGAGAATCTAGTGAGGCAAGGAAGGCGGGTAGGTTTAACCCCAACGGTCATAATAAAGGTAGAGTCAGGGCGACAGTGAAGCCGGCAAGGAAAACTTACTTGGGACCTCACCCCTTATGTGGAAGATGTAATCTTCACCACTCTCCCACTAACCAATGTGGGACTTGTTAAATTGTAATCGGCGCGGGCACGTAGCTAGGAATTGTAGAGCACCGAAAGCGGCACCAGTGAATGTAACATCTCTTCAAATCATTTATCCCCAAGCCAACCACCCTCGGAGCCAACAGAGTGTTTGTTTTGTGTGTGGTAGCCCCGATCACTATAGAAATGCTTGTTCAAGATGGTTCGGACCACAAGCCCAAGTAGCGACTTCTCATAATCAACTTCAAGTTGCCATTCCTACCCAAGACCACGACGAGCCAAGCCGTCAGGTGCAACCTCGAGGACGAACCTTGGCGGGAGATGCTAATGAAGCCCGCAACGACCCGGAAGCGGCGATAGGTACTTTCCTTTCTCCTCGACCACTACAACTCAATGTTATTCGATTCTAGGACCGGTTATAGTCTTACTTTCTCTTACTAGACTTCCTTCATTAACAAACATCCGTAGGCTTAGATCTGGGTCACGATCCTTTAAATGGTTTGTGATGTGCTAGGTAGGTCTAGTTGAATTACCTGGTAATGATAGTTGACTTTAAATGATATTAAGCTCTTCATAAGCCCTATGCTCCTGGAAATTTGGAACTTTGAAAATTTTTGCAAGTATGGATTGGATGACGGTGATAAATACGGTTAGTAGTAGTGGTAAAGAGTTAACTAAAAACGTCTTTGTGTAACGGTAAGGTTCTTAGGGTCCCATGTAAGTCTTCAAACTCAAGCGTCCTTAGAGCTACCGTCTCAAGAATCTGAAAGCTAACGTCGTCTTTGTTAATCTTGAGTCTCCCGAGGCTTTTCCGGACGACTTACCGGGCTTGTCCCATCTCGATAACTTAAATTTCATAAATGCTTAACTTCCTAACATCGCGCGCGTAGTCAAAACCCTTATAGACTTCTGAGACGTGAATAAGTGTGTAGTGAAACACGGGAGAGAGATTTGAAGGAAAACAAATTGGAATGGACTTCGCCATGAAGTCGCCGACGACAAGAAGTGATCACGATACGACGAGACCGGTAAAATTTGACAACTTGGCACATTAGTATGTAGAAGAAATGGGTTAGGTGCACGAAGATTCGATTTCTATCATTTCAGATAAAGAAAGTCGCTTAACTCCAATTCTGGGAGCCATCCAATGAGCAACGGATACTCAAACCGAATTGAGACTTGATCACATTTGAAGAGAATGTGCTTATGACCCTGGCGGAAATCTTGTGCAATGACGGGTGTTACGCGAGTATTCGAATGTCACCGACCGAAGCACTGAGTAGTAGAGATGTTACTCTCCACTGGGACGAACCAAGAATCGAAGAAAGCCAATGTAGCGGGCCGGGAATAGTAACTGGAATGACAAGAACAACTTCTCAAGCTAAGAGAATAGGCCCACTAGCTCGCATGCTACGAAAGAAGTATGCCGATGTGAGGCGGAGACCGTTAGAGTTTGAAGTGGGTGATTTTGTACTTTTGAAAGTATCACCGTGGAAAGGCGTCATCCGATTCATGAAATGAGGCAAGCTCGGGCCAAGGTATATTGGTCCTTCCAAGATCCTCGAACGGGTTGGAAAAGTTGCTTATCGATTAGAATTACCACAAGAGCTTAGCGGTGTACATGATGTGTTTCATAATTGTAACCTACGCAAGTGTTTGGTGGACCCTACGCATCATGTGCCCATGGAAGAGATTAGAGTGGATTCTAAGCTTAAATTTTGTTGAAGAGCCGGTAGAGATATTGGATCATCAAGTTAAGAAACTCAAGAATAAGCGCTACACGATTGTTAAGGTTAGATGGAATGCTAGACGCGGAGCCGAGTTCACTTGGGAGCGAGAGGATCGTATGAAGTCTAAATACGCGCATTTAGTAATTAGTGTTTTGTTGAATTTCAGGACGAAATTCTTTCAACGGGGGAATAATGTAACATCCATGAGTTTTGACCCGTTGACTTTATGTGTAATTTGGCTAACAATTTAAGTTAATGAAATATTTGGATCGTTTTGTGATTAAATGACAATGTGGTATGTTCGTCGGGTCGATAATATGTTTAATTGGTGTTTAAATGCCTAACGTTTTGTAATTTGGCTAACAATTTAAGTTAATGAAATATTTGGATCGTTTTGTGATTAAATGACAATGTGGTATGTTCGTCGGGTCGATAATATGTTTAATCGGTGTTTAAATGCCTAACGTTTTGTAATTTGGCTTGAGAAGGAAACGGGTCGGCCCGTGGGTCATCCACGACCCACCAGCCCCTTTATGACCCATTTCCTTTCCTTATCTCATTAGTTCACCACATATCTCTTTCTCTCTTCTCTTTTCTCTCTAAGTAAAAAGCAAGACCATCCACCTTTAGTTCTTCATTCTCTAGCATCATTTGGCGTTTTGGAACTAGTTTAACTCGAGAATCATCATCGTCTTCATCTCTTTATCATCATATCGAAGAATCAAAGGTCAAAGTTTACCCATTTTGCCATAAATTGGGTTCTAACTCGGAAAGGAAGTTTTGGTAAGTCTAATTCATCCCATTTACTTCTATTTATGTTAGTTTACTCGTTTCTAGTCATCTCGTACATTTACAGGTTCTAAATCGACTTAAAATGGGTTTTGGGTCAATTTAGGGTTTGGCTAGGGTTTGATCGATTTGTAAGATTCGATGATGTTATGGATGGAAATATGGGTTTGGGTAAGTGTATTTAGGTTTTAGGAGGTCATATGTATCATCAAAACGAGTCCCACGGCCTCTTATATCAAATTAGGGTTTTAGGGTTGAAATTAGGGTTTTGATTAGAGTTAGAATGATTTGGAAGTGATTTTGATGTTTTGGGTCGGATTTGTGGATTGGGTTATGTGTACTTATGTTGAATGGTGCTTATTTATGCTTCAAAACAAGTTTAAAGCTCTTGTAAATCGTTTTGGGGTGATTTGGGTCGAGTTTAGAGGTGTTTAGTTCGGATTTTCTGCAGGAAACAAAACTGTTGTTGCTGGTGTATGGTCTCACTGCGGCACAGTGGCAAGGCAGGGCCTTGACTGCGGCGCGGTGGTTTCCCCCTGGTTTGAAGCTCACTTCCTGACTGCGGCGCAGTGGATGAAATGCATCCTGACTGCGGCGCAGTCATGAGGCCCTGTTTCGCGCGTCAGTTTTCAAACGTTAATAACTTTTGAACCGTAAGTCCGTTTTAGTCGTATGACCTATCGTTGGAATCGTGAGAGAGTCTACTTTATCATGGTATAACCCTTATAGCTTAAATCCATCATCATTTCCGAAAATGTCGTGTTAAAGTGTCCTTGTTAAAATCGGTTGAACCATTTAGATGCTTGAGAGTTGTGACGAGACCGAATTGAGTCCAATTACCATCCAAAGTTGATTTACTCTTCTAAAACCTAGATAGGGCTTGACTCGTGATTTGTAATGTGTATGTTAATGTGTATGTATATGATCGATATTTAGGTTTTGGACGCGAAGCGAACATCGAACGACTGTAACGCGACTTCATATCAAACTTTACTTCTTTGCCGATCAGGTGAGTTCCGTAGCTCCCTACTCAATTGAGATTCGGGCTGAAAAGTGTACACATACGTGTTTGTTTGATTGTTTGGTCGATTTGATTGATGGCTTATTGATTGTTTTATTGATTGTTGATTGATGGATGAATTTGATTGATTGTTGGATGGTTTACGTATATGATTGTGATATTTTGATTATTTAGGATAGTCGTACATACATGGAAGTCGGTTATGCCTTCAAAGGGTTTTGGATGTGGTGGGAAGGCTGCGGGTGACCCTATATATAAGCATCTGGACTCGTTGAAAGTAGAATCCTCCTAAGTGTATGTACGTATTGATTGATTGGTTCATGGATTGATGATTGATGGACTTGTGGTTTATACGGGTACTATACGTACTTGATGACATTATACGGGTACTATACGTACTTGATGACATTATATGGGTACTATACATACTTGATGACATTATACGGGTACTATATGTACTTGATGACATTATACGGGTACTATAAGTACTTGATGACATTATACGGGTACTATACGTACTTGATGACATTATACGGGTACTATATGTACTTGATGACATTATACGGGTACTATAAGTACTTGATGACATTATACGGGTACTATACGTACTTGATGACATTATACGGGTACTATACGTACTTGATGACATTTGGAGGACATTGATGGGCATGTTTGACATTATAGAACTTGCACGATACCTTGTTGATATCATTATTACTTGTTATTGCATATTATGCATATTCTAACTACCCTGAGTAGTTCATTATGTGAATACATGCGTGATGGACTTTGATGGACATGGTTGATATGGTGACATTATTAAGCTTGTACGATACTTTTGTCATCGTCATTATTTGTTCTTGTTTATTGCGTGTATCCTAACTATCTTATGTAGTTCATTACGTGACTACATGTGTGATAAGATTGTGCTATAAGCAAACCTCTATTGCATGCATTATACTTTTTTTAAGGGCTTATTGTAAGTGTTTTACTTGCCCTTTTTATCCTTGATCATATTGTGATTGCTGACGATGGTTCCTTGTGATCCATTACTACGAACTCACCAACCTTGTGTTGACTATGCTTAGTACACTTTTCAGGTAACCAGGTTAATCTAGGGCGTGGAGTTTGATTGTTAGCTTGCTGTTGAACCCAGACTTGGACTTATATGGATCAAGGATCCATTTGCCTTCTTTTGCATTGTACTTAGAACCGTTAGCCATCTTATGATGTTCTGTTGTAATCTTTGATGATTACATGCTCTTTATGTATTTTGATGATTGTTTATCTTACTGTATGGATTCACTGAATCCTTTATTTGCATTTAGTTCATGTTCTACATTAATCCCACCCTGTGCTATATGATTTCCGTGATATTCTGAGCCTTGGCTTGGGGTGTTACAGAACTGGCTTAGAGGGGTTCCGATCTCTGATTAGTTTTGCTATAGTTAGAGGTGTGGGAGCCCAGATAGTACTCGGATTCCTACTAATTTCTTGTTATCCTATTAATTTGTAATGGAAGTGCTATTTTTTATTTTTTTTACAAAAATGTTATAATAACAAAATAACTAAAACACTTATTACATGAATTAAAAAAAAACTTTCAAATATCTTTTTTTTCCTACGAAAAATTTAAAACCCATTTCATAAACCCTCCATCTTTTCAAACCAAAAATTGAAACCCAATTCTCCCAAAAAATTTAAAACCCTCTCATAGATCCCTCCTATTTTTTAGAACGGCGCCATATCCATATCTATCATTCCATATTATTGAAACCCACCAAAAACACCATTCTCGCCCTCTCATATCTCTTCTTCTTCTTATTCAAAGCCGCCGGTCAGAAAAAAAAACTCATCAAAAAGCTTACCTTCGATCTCTCTTATCTTTATATTATTGAAAACCCTCTTATCATCTTCTTCAATATCCATAGAAATTGATGTTGCCGCCACCATCAACAACTCCAAAGAAGCCAACACCTAATTTAAATGTTGTTGCTTTTGCTGTTTATATTCATGTTTAAACGCTTTTTATTTGTTTATTGCAGATCTGAACTCTTTGTGAGTCACTACCGTTTGCTCTTTCTGCTTTCTATTTATTCAGGTTTTATTTATTTATATATTTATTATAGATCTAATAGTTTTTGGCATTTTTCTTTTAAATTTAAAGCTTTATGACTTTAGTTGTTCTTATTATTTAAATCTATTAGATCTTGTTTATCAATATTATCAATATTAGTGTGTTGAGCGGAATGAACTCTCGTATGCATCAAAATTTGTATCTATTAGATCTTGTTTATGAATATTATCTAGATTTAAGGTACTTTAAGTTAAATTAGCTCAATAAAAATTTGAATACATCATGTGTTGTTGTATCTTTTGTATTGTACTTATGTCAAAACAAGGTGATTATAGACTTTAGCAGTTTCTAGTGAGACTTAGAATTGTAAAATGTCAGCTGATTTAAACATTTGTGTGTGTGTGGGCATGGGGGGGGGGGGGGGGGTAATGTGTGTGCTAATTTGATTTATTGTTGAAATGTAAGCTTAGATGACTATTGTAAGTTGATGTTGGTTTTTTGCATATGAACTTGATATGCATGACTCTGTATGTATATCTGTGTTCTTTTTTTGTAAGCTTCAATGAGATGGCTATCAACTTATTGTACATTTGAACCTTTAATAGATCATGTAGAGTTTCTTGGTGAACTATATTCATAGAAGGTAGAACCTCATTATGTGGCTGTTTTGTGCAAAAATAAATTGTCGATATATGTTAGTTTGTATCAATTTTAACAGCCAGACTTGTTCTTGTAATATGTTAATGTGTATCATTTGATATATTGTTTGATTCATTTGCTTTTTCTTCTAATAGCTATTGTTGATTGTTCACATTGGCATTCATGTGCAAGTGCACGACTTAAATATTACTTATGCTTTTGTATCTCACAAAATTTAGATAGATGCGTGATATCGATTGTACTTTGTATTGTTTATTAGTGATAAATTCGGTCTTTCAAAAGAACTTGTGGGTTTTCTAGGCTCGGTTTATGCTTTAGCAACTCATATGTATAGATTACAATATCAAGTCATTAAGGTGTTTAGTATTAGATTTCTAACTTCTAAGCCTATTGCACAAATGTAGGATCTTATTAGCTACCGTGCATGCTGTTAGAATATATGACTTGTGCATTATGCATCCTTCTCATGTAAATCCTAAATAGTCTTGACTTGCATTGTTGGTTTTCAATTTCTACAAGTATAGGTTGGCTGCTGTGATGGCTTACTGTATATAGTTATTTCCTAGCATCTTAGAAAACAACCGCAACGGTATGTGTACTTTGATTTTATGTTGTTTGATCTTTCACATTTTTGTTTCACAGCCCATATCATGGAATTTACTTAAACTGTATAAAATATGAGGGCTTAAGTTTAGATTCGTGTTAAGCCATTAGGCCAAATTGTGGGTTTTTTTTATGTTTGACGCCATATGGTACAACTCTTATCGTGCTACCAGTTTACTTGTTACAGATTTCTACAAGATAGTGCGCTGCTGTGATGGCTTACTGTATATAGTTATTTGCTAGCATCTTAGAAAACAACCGCAACGGTATGTGTACTTTCATTTTATGTTGTTTGATCTTTCACATTTGTTTGTTTTTTATTTGTTTCACTGCCCATATCAAGGAATTTACTTAAACTGTATAAAATATGAAGGCTTGAGTTTAGATTTGTGTTAAGCCATTAGGCCAAATTGTGGGTTTTTTATGTTTGACGCCATATGGTACAACTCTTATTGTGCTACCAGTTTACTTGTTACAGATTTCTACAAGAAGTCATGTTGATATACTGCATATTAAAACTTTCTTGTCTTTGATCTGAAAGTAATAAAACCAATGTGCATGATTTGTTGTCTTTCTAATGGTTGATTGCTTTTCAAATGTATATGCAGATTTCTTATGTTGAGTGACGTGAAGAAACACAAAGAAGGAGCTAAAAGATTTGAATGCAAAAAATGTAACCAAATCACAAGAAATGAAAGCAACCATTTCCGCTATGATGAAGTTTTTACCCAATATGATGTCATCGTCTTAAATCTCAAGATTTACATTCTTCCGTCTGTAAATTATATACAGATGAAGTTCTTACCCAATATGACGCTACCGACACCACCGGCCTAAATCTTAGGATTTATTAAAAATTTGTTAGTTTGAATTATTTCAAAACTTTAACTTTTAAATGATGTTTATGAATGTTTTGTTGATGGATGTATTTTGAATTTAGGTAATGGATTATTATGCATTTTAGTAGTTTGAATATTGATTGATTACTTTTGTAGTTGAATATATATTTAATTATACAGGGAAGAAAATTAATAAAATATATAAATTCTATTATTAATTCAAAAATGGCGTCCGTGGGAAATACGAAGTTAATATCTCGTGGGAAAATCGTGGGAAATTAACATGTGGGAAATCCGTGGGAAACAATTCCGTTGGAAATTCTTGGGAAACAATTCCGTTGCAAATCTGTGTGAAATAATCTAAAAAATTTCCGTGGGAAATCTGTGGGAAACGAGAAATCAGTGTGAAAGAAAATCCGTGTGAAATCGGTGGGAAACTAAAATCCGTGGGAAAAATAAAAAAACATATCGTTGAAATTCCGTGGGAAATCCGTTAGTATCGCCGTTGAAAATTCCGTGAGAATATTTCCCACGAATGTATGATCGTGGGAAAACCGTGGGAAATATTTTGTGGCCGTGGGAAAATTCGTGGGAAATTATTTCCCACGCCACTTTTAACGGCGGCCACAATCCGTGGAAAATCCGTGGGAAAACGACCATTTCCCACGGATTTCCCACGGATTTGTCCGTGGGAATACGCCAATTTTCTAGTAGTGAAATGATGACTTGAGGAGGATATTTTATGATGTATGTAATATGGTTGAAGATAAAATTATAGGATTTCCAGAATTTATAAGGATTTGTAAGGATACGGCGTGGCAGCTGAAAAACCCCTAAAAACGTCCTTAGCATTGGAGATAGCCTTATTTTTCCTATATTTTATCGAAATAAACACAAGATTAACAAGATTTTACTTCTATTACAACAAACAATAATGGTTACATTGCGATTCGTCACACACTAAAACTAAAAATGAATAACAATACATATTTATACACATTGAATTGTTGCCTCCAATAACTGTCTACTGCGGTTTGTTTGTGAACAATTCTATAAAATATTGAATCGGTGTCAATGTTTCTATCTAAAGGACACAGGGCTCTTATTCTATACGAGTCATATGTCCGCGCAATGCGGCGACAATGGTGGTAGCGGGGCGGGGTGGCGACGGCGGCGGTGGTGGTATCGGTAGTGGTGACGGGTGGTGGGGGCGGAATGTCGTGAATGTAAAAATAATTGATGATAAATGAGGTAATGTAGTTATTTTAAAGATTGAGGAATTTATGTTGTAAATTATTTCATTAAGGGTATCATACGTATATTAAGTAGAGATGTTTAAATTAATGAATAAAGAAGTGAGGTATTTTAGGTATATCAATTTATCTTTTGAGATTTTGAAGGAAGGAGTTCCTTATAAGGTATTTGCCTATGGCCCAAACATGAATAGCCGGTTTTCTAATTGACCCAATAAACTAAAGCTAGTTGTAACAATACATATTTATACACATTGAATTGTTGCCTCCAATAACTGTCTACTGCGGTTTGTTTGTGAACAATTCTATAAAATATTGAATCGGTGTCAATGTTTCTATCTAAAGGACACAGGGCTCTTATTCTATACGAGTCATATGTCCGCGCAATGCGGCGACAATGGTGGTAGCGGGGCGGGGTGGCGACGGCGGCGGTGGTGGTATCGGTAACGGTGGTGGTGACGGGTGGTGGGGGCGGTAATGCTCGTGAATGTAAAAAGTAATTGATGTTAAAGAGGTAATGTAGTTATTTTAAAGATTGAGGAATTTATGTTGTAAATTATTTCATTAAGGGTATCATACGTATATTAAGTAGAGATGTTTAAATTAATGAATAAAGAAGTGAGGTATTTTAGGTATATCAATTTATCTTTTGAGATTTTGAAGGAAGGAGTTCCTTATAAGGTATTTGCCTATGGCCCAAACATGAATAGCCGGTTTTCTAATTGACCCAATAAACTAAAGCTAGTTGTTTTTGACCCACACCCACTGATCCGTTATCTGACTTTCTATTATGTTTTGACATTATGAGTTTCCGAAATATTTCTGTTTTTTTAATGTTAAATACTCTTGGCTTGGTTGCATCGGCAAATTTTGTATACATAATGATGATCAGTTGGTAAAGTCTTAATACATTGAGATTAGCGACCCGGTTCAAAATTCATTTCTCGTATTTATGAGGGTTGGGGTGGAGGGTATTTAGGGGGTCCATTCCGAAGTTCTAAAAAGAGTAAGATATTAATATGTATTGGTCATTAACTTTTTCTCTGCATTAAGTGATTTTAGAATTAAGTTACCAATTCAAGAAAAATAGCTAACAACCCGTTATTTCTAAGAAAACCCATTGTAAAATTCGAACCCAAAAATTTATAATATTATTAAGCTTTATCTCACCACCAATACCACTTGACCTACGGCCAAGAACATGACTCCATTTAAAAGGAGAATGAAATGTGTGATCCAGAATGGTTTTGCATTGTTTTTTTTTTTTAAGAGTTCTTAGAATAACTCACCTCTACATACAAATAGATACGCCTAAATTCCTAACAATAAAATGAAGTAGTGGTGAAACTTTCTTCTTTTTCCCCCAAAGCTCCAAGCCCCAAAATCTTCAACTTTTATGTAAGAAAATAATGGAAATGATAAGAAAATTTTGGGGTTTTATGTCCCAAAATTTTCCTGCCAATTCTTGTCACATTTGGATGGAAAACAAAATATCTTTGTGTAGAATTACCAAACTAACCGTAACACCTAGGGATGGGCATGAGACTTGTACCGTCCCGTACCGGTACCGGTACCGACGGTACCGATCCCGAAATCGATCAAAAGTTGGTACCGATCCCGATCCCATTTGAATCGGTAAGGTACCGGTACCGAATCGGTACGGGACCGGGACTTCGGTACCAAATCCCGATTAGTACCGAATTTTGGGGTAACAAAACTACAAAAATAGCGTAACTCAAGCACAAGAATTTTATTGAGCTAGTTTATTTTATATGTGTCAAATTTCAGGTTTTAGTTTATGCTTACTAAAATTATCGATTTTATGTAGTTGGTTTTTGAAGAAAAGTGTTAAAGTGTTTATTGCAAGGATGTTTTTCTGACTTTGTGCAACTGAACTTTTATCTCCTAATTTTCAAGCTTGATGAATGATAGTTTAATAGGCTTAACAAGCTCTTGTTTTCTTGGGTTTTTTCGTCTTATATACTCCATATATATGGGTGTTTTATGTTTGCATCTAAACATGTTATCTTCAATAATAAAAATACTAGAGCATTACAGTGCAATTGTATGCCTTTTATCAATATGCTAATTCTTGCTTACCAACAATCTTAACTCATATCAGAAAAGATAGTTTAGTTCAAGCTACATACTATTAAGCACATATTGACATTGATATACATACTGATATATATAAAGATATAAGCATAAAATGAACATTAATATTAACTTGTCGGGACCAAATGGGACCATCGGGATTTCCTCGGTATTTTCCGATACCGGTACCGTTTGGTACCGATCCCACGAACTCATAAAAATGGGTACCGGTCCCGGTCCCGGTCGGGATTCGGTACCAATTTTCGGTACCGGGACGGGATCGGGATTTGGGACTTTCTGCTCATCCCTAGTAACACCCAAGATTTTTAAAGGTAAATAAATTAATTTATATTATATTTTTTAACAATAAAATAATTTCCTAGTAATTTG
Source organism: Erigeron breviscapus (assembly GCA_034093135.1). Taxonomy (NCBI): domain Eukaryota; kingdom Viridiplantae; phylum Streptophyta; class Magnoliopsida; order Asterales; family Asteraceae; genus Erigeron; species Erigeron breviscapus. Next base: position 12,229,153 of record CM067175.1, on the reverse strand, counting down.
TTTTTGAATATGGGGTTAATTAGTTGGAACTTTAACGGATAGCGGATATTTTACACACTTAAAAACTTGTTGGGTCGTGGCATGGGAAGGAGGTGCCAGACAACTGCCTTGCTTGATGAATCACCAAAACCCACTTCTATTCAACCCCTTTTCTCTTCTTTTCAATCTATAATTATCCTTGTTGATAAAAATGAAAGATAGTAGGATGCGCGTGCGTTTATTTCTTCGTGAGTTCAATAAAGTAACAATCGAAAACGAGTATCCATTGTAAATATTTGATGTTTTATTCGATCAATTGAAAGCAATGTCGTTTTATTCTAAATGGATTTTCGTTTCAGTTATCATCAACTTAAAGCGTGCGATGAAGATGTTCCTGAAAAGTTATCCATATTTGTTATAAGCATGTTGAATTTGTAGTTATACCCTTCTTTCACGAATCTTATGAACCGCAACTGTTGTCCGTTATGCAATAAGTCCATAATTGTTTTCTTTGACAACGTTATGTTTATTCTAAAGTCAGTTCGTCCACGACGTTCTTTTTACGAGAGTCCTGGGAGATACTATAAAAGGAAGAGTTTCATGTCAATTCATTGGATGAGCAGTCTGATTTGAACAAGTGCAATTATCTCGATAGTGTGATTACCAAAGGAGGGAATGTGGTTGACCCGGCTTAGATTAGTGCGGTGACAAAATGGGGACAACATACAAGATCAACATAGATTAGAAGTTTCGTGGGTGACGAGTGACAAATGTTGTTTTATTTTCGGCCTTTTGAAGATAGTCTCACCGTTGACCGAGTTAGTTAGAAAGAATATGAAATTGAACCCCGACAGTCACGAGAAAAAGTAAGTAAAGCCCCGATGCTAATATTACCCGAAGGCTTGGAGAATATGACAATTTATTGAAACGTTTCAACAGACGGTTTTAGTTGTGCTTTCATACAAAAGGAGAAAAGTTGGATGACACTACAAAGCATTAAAAGAAATCAAGAAGAATCGTTCCATTCACGATTTAGAGTTCATCGGATTTGTTTTTACTTTAAAATTTTTGGTGTTTTTACCTCTATAGTGTCAAATTTATCGCTTTTATTCGATCATATAAGTCTTAAGTACTTTCTTTTTCTTATCGATGAATGAAATCTCAACCATTGTGGAGGAAGTTGGTTAACTCTTTCGAAAGATTACGTCTACGATGTTTGGGTGTCGCCCCAGTAAGCCAATGTAGTGGCGGATGCTGTTAGTCTGAAAAGTTTTCACCTTTCTTTTTGTGTTTCACCGGTGTACATGCTAATCACAATTGATTTCTTCAATCGAATAGAGGAGGCTAAAGAAAAAAAAATTGCAACTAGTCATTCAGAATATATGCGAGCCAACAAGGTTACTGTTTCCTTGGAATTGTTTTAAGGACTCTCGAGAATTCGTTCTATCTTTCGTGTTCCTCGATATAGAAAGTATTATGTTATTAAGATTTCATGTGTATTTTAAAAGAAGTTGAACTTTAAAATGAATTAAAATAAGACAATGTCGAAGTGTTAACGAGAAATTTAAAATGTCTTTAACTATTACCATCGTTGGATGCGGCTTGGATCACGAGGTCGTGATCCGTTCCAAGTGGGGGAGAATTGTAATACCCCAAAATTTTTAAAGGTAAAATAAATGAATTTATATTATATTTTTTAACATTAAAATAATTTCCTAGTAATTTGTTTTTGAATATGGGGTTAATTTAGTTGGAACTTTAGCGGATAGCGGGTATTTTACCCACTTAAAAACTTGTTGGGTCGTGGCACGGGGAGGAGGTGCCAGACAACTCCCTTGCTTGATGAATCACCAAAACCCACTTCTATTCAACCCTTTTTCTCCTCTTTTTAATCTACCATTTCAATTGTCCTATTTCTTTCTTCTAAATCAAAGAAATCCTCCAAGAAAATAATATTAATAACTTCAAGATTTTCATAACAATTTGATTTGGGGATTTTGGTGTGTGGTGGTGTAAATTTCGAAACCCACAAGAAAGAAGTAAGGAAGAAATTTTAGCTCCAATCCTTAATTCTAACCCTTTTCTTCAAGGTAATGATTCCTTTAACCAAATTTTAATTATTTCAGAGATTAGGGTTCATGCAACTAGTTGAATTTGAGTTTTGGGAGTTTTCTTTAAGATAGGTTATTTTGAGTAATTTCAATTTAGGGTTTTTATTATGAACTAAATTGGAGATTTTTCTTGAAAATGAGATATATTTGCTTAAATTCAAGTTAGGGTTCTTACGACCCATCTAAATTGGTAATTTTCAATGAGATAGTGATGTTGTAATGTTTTTTTAGATTCTTACTTGTGATGACACACATGGATGTGTGGTTGTATGAATGTTTTGATAAAAGTGTTTTTGGTGGCTTTTATGGTCAAAACAAGAAAAATGAAGATTTTGAGTAATAATATAGTATGGTCTTATGGTAGATGTTATGAATAGATGAAAATAATGTTTTTTGGGTGAAATATTGTATGGCCATATTGATGAGATAATGAAATGGTGATTTTTAGTATTAAAATGAGTTATGACCATGTTTTTGTGAAAGTAAATTGAGATTTTGAAAGAAGCCAACTCTAGAGCATGATGAGAATGTAAATGGGTTAAGATGCTAGTGATTTATTTGTGTTTGGCTATGGTTAGATAGCCTTGAATTTGATGGATGACCTTATATGTGTTTTGAACTTGATTTGCTAGATTGAAAGATTGTAATGTGTGTTCTTGCAGTCATCATGGATTTGGTTGTCGCGAAGGAGGTGGGTACTCTTGCATACGATTATATGTACGCTGGGTCGATTACCATATGATGGTGGATTCTGTGTATGGTAATCGATTTGGCGTTAGGGCCGAATTTGAGGCCGGGACCTAAGAACCCCATAGTTGAATTGAGATGAGGCATGAGAACCTCTTGATGTATTGAGATAAGGCCTAAGAACCTTTGAGGCCTAAGAACCTCTTGAGTATATTGTTTAGCGTATATGGATCCATGTATGTTTTGTTAGCGCAAAGGTGAGTATGCAAGTGATGGTATGACGATGCCATTGGCTACATGTGATAGTCCTTTGTGTTTTTGCCCTCCTTCGTGTGTATAAACGTATGCAAGATTATTCATTAAGCTTTGCTTACCTTTTAGTTGTTATCTTTTTTATAGGTTGTCCCGGATGTGAAAACAAGAATTAAGTGCTTTGAAAATTTGAGTTGAATTGAATGGTGGAAATGTTATATCTTTTGCGGTAAAAAGGTTTCTCGGCTAGAACCCATAGTGACTCCCTTTGAACTAGTGGCTCTCGGTACAAAGATTTTATTTTGAGACTTCTTGGTTGCATATGGTGTATTTCAGATTTGGAAAAGTTGTTCTTTTATAAGTTAAAGGTCAAAATGTTGTTTTGAGTCATGGAGTTCTGAATTGAAATGATTTCTATGGTGTCATGGTGTAAATGTTGTATTTTGTCAAGTTGGGTAAAGGCGGATAAACGACCCGTTTCATTGTAAATGGTACACTTGATCAAATGAAAGCTGTTGAAATGTAGAGTCATGTGTCTTTAACTCATTTGAAGTTTGGCAAATTGGTTTTTAGGTGTGGAAATGATTGGAGAAAGTTTGCAAGTCTTTTAGTGTTCATCTGGGTTGTCGTTTGTTCATCTGGGTTGTCATTTGTCATCTGGGTTGTCATTTGTTCACCTGGGTTATAAAAAAAATCATTTTCGGGTCGAGTCGTTTCACTAACCCTCTGTCTTCACACACATTAGTTATTTTGAGGGTTTAGTATCCCGGAGTGTAAGTAACTTTGCAACTTTTTCTATTGTATGTATGTATCAAAAATTTTGTACAGTATATGTAAGTATTTCGCTAAATTGAACACTTCATGTAAAAGTTTTACGTTGACCAATCAAAAACTTCTACGTGGACAACTCATATGGTTGCCACGTATACATTTTTACATTAAACGTTCAATTTAGCGAGATACTTACATATATTGTTCAAAATTTTTGATGCATACACACAATAGAAAAAATTACAAAGTTACTTACACTCCAGGATACTTAACCCTTATTTTGATAGAAAATACAACCAAGAAAAATGGGAAGAACACTAAACCTGTTCTAGCATAGGGTTTAGACGAATGATATATCAGCAAATTCTCATTCAATAATGAATAAAATATAGATCTGAGTGGAGGTCATCAAATAGCCAACATATTTATTTATGAAGAACACAATGACATGTTCGTCGACGGCTTTGGATGGTCAACCATTAAGGACAAAAGACCATGTATTTTCAGCGATTACAAAGACTGTTTTATTTAAGTCGGAGGTCAACAAACATCTCTGATGAAGGATGCTGTATTGTAATACAGTGTGCCAGTTTCATCTATATGTTTATGTATAGTTTTTATTAAGTAATTTTACAAGAAGGATATAATTATAAAAGGGTTAAGTGCACGGAAATGTAATCAACTAAGGCCGAAAAGTTATTGTATACATGAACTTACAAAAGGTTTATTGTATACATGAACCCTTAAAAAATGGTTATAGAGTACACGTTTTACCTGCTATTCCCTTAGCCGGTAACCCTTGTGAATTCTTACAAAATTGCTGACGGCAGCATGACGTCAGCAATTTTGTCTTATTCTTATTTTGTCATTTTCTGCAGTTTTTTTTTTTTTTTTTTTTTTTTACGATTGTATATTTTTATAGTTTCTTATTTTTACCACTTAACTTACTTTTAAAGTTTTTAATTTTTATCAATTAACTTTGGATTTTAACTTTAATTATCAACTTTTTTTTATTTTTTTTTCTACTTTCTATCTCTTAATTTAACGCTTTTAACTTATTTGTACCACTTAACTTATTGGTTTTTTAACTTTAGTCTAACTTTTTGTATACAAACTTAATTATAGTTTAGTTTTAAAGTTTTTAATTTTTATCAATTAACTTTGGGTTTCTAACTTTAATCATCAAATTTTTTTTTTCTTTACTCTCTATCTCTTACATTAAGGTTTCTAACTAAACTATAGTAAATTTTATGTGTCCAAACTTTTAGGTACCGTTGTATGTATAAATGCTTGCATGACGCAGTGTCGATCCCGGACAACGTCCCCCTGGGGTCAAAAAACTAGTTTTAACTACACACATTCATCAGAATTTAGAACCATAAGAATTTAAAAAAAAATAAAATCGGATCTCCATATCTCGATGATGATGATGTCAAATAAGTGAATAACAAACACAATCACTGATGAAAAACGATGTCAAACCACCGCACACAATAATAGAAGTTTTGTAAGTTCATGCACACAATAACTTTTTGTAAGTTCATGTACACAATAACTTTTTGGGCATAGTTTATTACATTTTCATGCACTTAACCGGCCCACATCAAGACTTTAGCCGGTTTCGTTATACAATAGAAAAATAGCAGGGTTCATGTATACAATAAACCTTTTGTAAGTTCATGTACACAATAACTTTTCGGCCTTAGTTGATTACATTTCCGTGCACTTAACCCATTATAAAATTATATGGTTTTTATCTTATCTTTTCTTTTTTATTTAAGTTGAGAATGCAATTAGCATTTTCTTTTTTTTTTTTCTTTCAGCCTGAGAATGCCTTTTATGTATGTAAAATTTTTTCCTTTCCCTATCCAATCTTTTTCTTTCTTTTCTTTTAAAGTATTAATCTTTAAAGATGATAGAGTGAGTGACAGAGTTTTGATGGATAAGTGAAGATGGCGATGGATGGATGATGGATTTTTTATTGTGAGAGAAAAGGGTTTTTGTTTGTGATAATTTTGTTATTCGAAATTATGAAGTATGTCTTCAACTTCAACTGCTGTTGCTCGTCGCCCTCTGTCCTGATGTGCGTGTTCTGCTTTTCTGTTCTTACTCCTAAAAAAAAAAACTCACTGCCAATATATAAGATGTAGTGTATTTAATAAGTCCACGTACACCAAAGTCTAGAATAAAAGCCCACACCAAAGTCTAGAATAAAATAATAAGTCTTGGGTCTTCCTTGGGCTCGTGAGTGGCTCAGCTCCAAAACCAAATAATATGAGATCAGTCGATCACATTCTTTGTGATTGGCTAGTCAACTAAATCAAACTTCACAATATAATGGAAAATGGGAAACACATGAAATAAGTTTGACTTTGTTTCATTTCGCCGCATATTTCTTGCCTTCATTTTGTCATTAATCAAACTTTAACATAACCGTTTGACTTGATCTTCCTTCTATGTCGTCATTTGCACATTTTAGCTACATTTTATTCATGGAAGGTGTAAATTATACTCTATTTAATCCCTAGTTGTAAGGATGAGCTTAATTAGTGAGGTTTTTTCTTAGATGCAGCGAGAAAGTGGGGCCCGATTAAGAAAATTGACTCCCCTTGTAGGGTGGAAGCTCACTTTTAAATTGTAGTGGCGGATCTTGAAGATTATATTGGCCGGGACCGGCATAATAGCTATAAATGTTTTCAAACGAAATACGAATAAATTACCACTATTGAGCTAAAAAACGTGGGGACCCTGGCCCCCTGGGCCCCTAAAAGAAGACCCACCCATGTTTAATTAGATGGTGAGGACGTGTTCTATTCGAAAGTTGTCATTCAAAAAAAACCCAAGGATAAAAACATTTACTTTAAAAACATAACATATATAACTGACTCAGTAACAGCAATTAAACATTTGCTGTTATTACATGAAGCTAGCTAATGAGAACATAAGAGGACATATACATATGTCCATTATCTTGGTAGAAAAGGTTGAAAGCACACTCGTGGAACCATTTCCATTATTCAGCACACAACATTAGAATTGAAACAACAGAAGCTGCTCTGTTGATCATTCAATGAGAATCTAACAAACTTCAGGATGGGCAATGGCATAAGCCTCAAACGCCTTTACTGTGTTTGTGTACCACTCGTTGGCTTGCTTTACTTCTTCTTCAGACAGCTTAGAATCACCTTTGCATTTAAACACCATTTTCTGCTTGTATACAGATCCTCCATTAGCAGAAGGAATGAAGTCAACGTGAAGGCTGGCACTCTCGAGTTTGCCCAACAAGATGTCTCCCTCAATGATAGTGTAGTTTAGAGTAAGCTTGTCCTTGTCCATTGCATCAAACCTGATCTTAGCACTGTTGAATCTGGATTCTGGAACATGTGTAATGAAAAAACAATTAGGAGATATATAAGACGTGATAATTTAAGCTATCGACATCTATATATAGACAACGTACAACAACTGAACCCAATCCCTGCATGAGCGGGGTATGGGGAGGTAAGATGTAGACAGTCTTGCCTCTACCCACAGGTAAAGAGACTGCTTCCATAAGTACCTCCGACCAAACGAGAAAAGAACAAGTGAATGTATGAGGTAAGTAACTATATCTGTCAGCCAAGTAACGAAATCTATATATAGAGACGAATTGTCTATTTTTGGAGTGATATAAAACAAAAAAATATTTACATGTTATCGAATTAATTAATGACGTTGCTTACCATCACTGTAGGTTACGTGATTGACACCGTCGATGGTGTTTACAGATTTGTAAGTCTGTGGTTCGGCTTTAGGTGCAATGTTGTTGAAGTCTGCATAAAGCTTGAAAAGTTTAGGAGCGGGAAGTGAAGAGGTGACCTCCATCGCAGCATTTACAACAGCCATTATATATATGAATCAAATGTATATTTTTCAAAAGAAATATATGTATGTATATATATGAAGAAGAATGATTTTGTTGTAATGAAATATGAGTGATATGATAGTGTATTTATAGTGGTGGATATGATCAGATTGTGAAATGGTGCACATATAGTCAAGAAATAAAAAAGTATGTACTCGTACTATATTTTCTGCAATCCATTATTGACTCATTGGAGATATTTGGAAGATATTTGGATGGTATCGACATATTAGGACTTAATTCATGGGATACTAATTCCAAATTAGGGATGGCAATGGGGTGGGTATTGTCGGGGATCTCTATCCCTATCTTTGTACCCGGTTTTCACTTGTAATCCCCATCCCCGTCGGGGAATTAAATTACATCCCCATACCCGTCTCCATCGGGTATCGGGGATACATTTTTTGAATGAACATAACTTTATCGTAGTAGAAGATATGTAGGAGAATGTGTATTTCGACATTTTCTTTCTATGTATAAACTAATATATATGTTAAGTAAATGATTAATAAAGTATAACACATAAAAAGTATTAAACAAAAGCTCTAAACTTAAAAATGATTCTAATATATAGAAAAGAACTTAAAGTGATTCTAATAAATATATATAGTATTTTCGGGTTCGGGTACGGAGATCGGGGATTTACAGTTTCCCATCCCCGTCCCCATTCTCACCGGGGAATAGATTTACATCCCCATATCCGTCCCCATTTCCGATCAACTCGGGATTCCCCGGTCAAAGCGGGTGCGGATATCGGATTCCTCATCGGATACGGGAATTTTTGTCCCCCTATGTATGTATAGTTGATGGATTCGAGAATTAGTGAAAAAGTCAATCGATCGATATTCTAATTTTTCCTATATTTCCGTTTTGTCATTGTTAGTTATATACCGCTAGTTTGTTTCTTTTAAGGGCAAAATAATAGTCGCTGGCTTTTAGTTTTCTCAACTTATATGTAAAAGTTTAAATTTCAACTCAAGTCTGCAAGGCCTCTAGAGAATTAGCAAAATTTGTAAAATATATACTACTAGATTAAACTTGGGTAAAAAAATATAATATAAGTAAAATATCATTGGATAAAATCTATACAATATCAACATAATAAAATTTCATAAAAAGAATGACAAATGATTTTTGATAAAAATAATTCTAATTTTACAAATTCATTATCAAAGAAACACTTTAACAAAAAAAAAATTAACAAAAAAACATTAAAGTAATCTTACAATTTACAAAGCTACTGACACATGTAAAAAACATCTACCAATAAACTAAAACAGGATTGAGATGTTCTTGAAATGACACGTGGCGTAATCCTTGATCGACATGTGTCCTTTTAATTTATTTATTTTATTAAATTAGCTTTTTTAATTGTATATAGATTCAATTTTCTTATTAGACTTGGAATTAAACTCTAACTCCTGACTTATAGATACAAAACACATTATAACCTTATTTAATTGATCGTTTTCTCAATAAAAATTGTCTCTTTTTCTTTATCAATTCTTCAACTCCTATTACTTATATTACTTATAATAATAGGTTATCAATATGAAGACTCCAAAAACTTGAGTTTACGATCCAACATCACAAGGTTATTTGCCGTCATCCACTATGTTTACAAGTTCCGATTTTGATGTGATTGTAAAAATTTAAGGTAAATCCAAAACTTTAACTAAACATATATTATATTTATCATTACTCATTACTGTTTATTATAACTTAGCTTCGATCATCGGTTTACTTTAACCACAATTTATTTCATACTCACGAATCATGTATAAGGCATTTTGAATTTTTTATGATACAATCTATATAACTACCGTACATCGTACGGGTATTAGGACTTCTAGTTGTATATATGATAACGATCTCCTTTTTTATTGAACACCAAAGTTTTCAAACCTTTTTTATCGTAAACTCTTGGAAAAAAACGTACAAATAACCATTAATTCGTGAATAAAACGAAGATTTTAAATACATTTTCAAAAGAGTTGCATATATCATTTATTGAATTGGTGATATTAGAAAAGGATATAAGCATATGTTTTCGCTTAGTTGACATTTGTGAGAGAATGTCATGTAGGATTTTGTATGATGTGTCATTTTTTCATTAATTTTTCTAATTTTAAGTTGTCATATTATTCTTAATCATTAATCCTAATCATAATTAATTAATAATAAAAATAACATATCTATATCTATCTATAATATAACTAAAAGAGAAGGTTGGGGGTACACTTGGCACCCCTAAAATCTCTTTTTAGGTCTAATACTCTCTCCTAATTACTCTAGAATTTATATTAATATTTGTAGAAAAAGTCTCATTAATTTACACTTTTTTATTTTTCATCAATAATTTACACTTTTTAGCCCTGAATACTTAATTTATATTTATTTTTAGCCATCACTTGAAAAGATTTTAATCATTTAATTAATTAAAAAAAATTCAACATATGAAATATTGTCTACAAAAATTATTTCAAAAGATGAAATACAATATATGTATTCAATGTAATTTTGACTTTTCTTGACTTTTTATCTTATAAATAAATATAGATTTACACATATAGATATCAATGTCGACAACATGACTAAAGATAAATATTAGCTTATAAGTAAACATTATAAAATATTATAAATTGATACCTATAGATGTCGTACATTGGTATGTCAATACAATTTTGATAATGTCGTCCAATTTAATAATATATTAGATTATATTTTTATAAATTTATAAATATTAATAAATTTAATATTTAATATAAACACAATATGAACTCTAGATACCTATCCCAAACACAATAACAGATGACGATATACAACATCCTTATCCTAAACACAATAGGTTTCACAGAACATGGGACGATCACTAAACAAAACACGATTTACAACAGAGGGTTACTTGAATACTAAATCCAAATCAATATGAATTCCATTCAAGATTCATTCTACCTCTCAATCAAAAAGGAATAAATATTTCTCCCTGTTTATATATTAGTTTTGCGTATTAATGTTTAAAGTTACAATTGTCACTCAAAAAGAGTTTTAATTGTTATCAAAGAATATGAAAACAATCCTATTTGGTATCTATTTATCATAGGACAAGTGATTGAAAATAAACCTATTCGTGTTATGGGCCCATATCATGAACAAAGACATATACTTGAATGTCAAGTACAGGATTACAAGTATGTTTATATTTTAATTCTTAATTATCTTTCTGTTAGGACCAGTTCTGTTGAAACTGGCCAGTCTCCAGTTGCACCTGGAGACCAAGAAGATTTGTCCAGAAATATATTGAAGTCCAGTTGCATCGTACAGTTAACGCAACTGAAGACTTCCTCCAGTTGAGAACTGACCAGTTGAAGAATCATTCCAGTTGAAGTCGAAGACAACAAGTGGAAGATAGAGAATGACAATGGCAGCGAAGCCCAGTTGACATTCTAGTCAGTTACAAACTGGAGACCATCAGTGGAAAGCTCTTACAAAGCTTTACACTAATTACAAGGAAAAGACTTTTATGCTTTATATGCTATTACACGGATAAAAGGATTTATCTATGTATAAAGTACAAAATGTACATAAAGCAGGTTGAGTAGAGTTACTTTATTCAGTAACTTTACACTGCATTTTTAAGGAATTAAATGTTATTCCTTAAATGCTCTCAACCATATTTGTACGGCCAAAGTTGACATCCCAATGTTAACTTTGCCTATAAATAGAAGTCATTGCACAACCAAGAACACACATTTCATACTTTGCAAACCTGCAATATTCTTGGTGAACTTGTGCAATATTCTCTCAATCGCTAAAAGGAACATTTCACAACTTTAAGTGTTTCGATTGTTTAGAGAATTTCCAAGTGTAGATCAATTGTAGTTCATAGGTTGTTAGGATATTTACATACTTTGTATTATCTTGGTTCCGCAACAACCTTGTAATTTATTTAAAGTTAATAAATAAATTACACTTGAAAATTATATATTGTCTCACCAATTTACTTTACAAGTATTTTATATTATTGCATTGTTTTTACTTATTGTCACTTTAATAAGTAATCTATCCAAGAACTGAGCATATACTCACTGCAACTGGTCGCCTCCAGTTCAGTGCTTATATTGCAAAGTAACTCCACCATCGACATTGAGGTGTCTTCAGGTAGTACCATCTATTGAGTTGGGACTTACAAGTGGTATCAGAGCAGAAGGCTAAAATACTTGCCTATATCTGCTTAGATGACTACTACTGAAGGTGGAGATGGTTCTGGTCAAGGTGAAAACCCTCTGAATACTAATACACCACATGTTCAAAATGTTAATACAAACCCTCCTCCTACTGCCCCAAACCATGTCCATGTACATTATTCTAACACTCCTGTTCTCAAATTTGATGGTAACAGTGAGACCTTCGGTACATGGAAGGCCAGAATGCTCTTGCATTTTGGTGGGATAGAGAGATAGATGCTGAAAATCCTTAAGGATGGACCGTATATACCCATGTCTCTTGGGGTAAGTCCTCTTCTAGATCCAACTGGAAGAAGAGGTTCCAGAGAAAAGCTCGAAGACCACTGGTCTGATGAGGATCGTAGACTTGTAGATTTGGACACCAGACTCAAGACTTAATTCCAACACTTGTGTTGTTCCCCAGTGCCAAGTCAATGTGGGATGAATTAGTCATTCAGTTTGAAGGAGGTGATGACACCATTGTCACCAGAAAGGTTGCCCTGAACAAGAAGTATGAATCCTTCTTTGTTTTACCCAATGAAAGTCTAACTGGTACTTACACCAGGTTTTCTAGCCTCATTAATCAGTTGAGAGGCTTGGGTGTAGAGAAGGATAAGGATATTCTTCTTGAGAAGTTTTGTGATATTCTTCCTTACAAATGGGAAAATATGGTTCTTGTCTTAAGACAAGGTAAAACCCTGCACAGTCACACTCTTGCATCGCTCTATGGAGCCTTCAGATTCACTGAAGATAATAATGCAGCAAGACTGGTGGCTGAGCAGGATGCCATGAACCATGCCCAGAGTCCCAAGGTTGCTAGTGTAACTGAGCGACCTTGTGCTGCTTTAATGTATGCAGAGAGTGTCCAGTCACACTCAATGAAGGAGATGTTAAACAGTTTCTTGAACTCTGGCCTGACCACTGAAATTAGTGATGGTTGTGATGAAACTGACGATGATGATCTGGTAGCCATGATTGCTAAAACCTTTAATAGGTTTAAGCATAAATCCAAAAGATTTAATGGCCCAAACAATGCTTCCAGCTCCAGCTCTCTGGATAAAACCAATCTTACCTGCTATAAATGCGGTAAGAAAGGTCATTTTATGAAGGAATGCAGATCTAGTCAGATGAACAACCAAACTGGTCCCTCTGTCCTAAATTTCAATCGGCCTGATGATAGCTATAAAGCTAAATATAAGAAGCTTAAGGCCCAGATTGCCCTCTTGTCCATGGAAAAAGAAAAGGATCAGTGCTTAATGGCACAAACTGAGGGAAAATGGGAGTTCTCTGATGACTCATCAGCTGATGAAGAAGAGGAAAGGGACATGTGTTTCATGGCCTTGGAAGATCAACAGCAGCATGTGGCAAAGGAAGATGTCATCACTGGAAGATGGGTGGACATCATTTTAAAAAAGGTATGTGATTATGACAACCAGGTTGACCCAGAACTGAAACTGGACCTTGCTGAATCATTAAGTGGTGATTTGGCTTTTGTGGAAACAGTTAGAGCAGATAGTGAAAGATATCTGGATACTATCTTAATTGAACTGAACAACGTTAAACCACAACTAAATGATTTACAAAGTGTCCAGTTGGCTCTCAAGGAGTCAGTTTTGAAAATTGAGGCTTTAGAATTTGATAATCAAAAATTAGTTTCTGATCTTGAAAAAGAACAATTGATTATCAAGTCATGGGTAAAAGCATCTGGAAAGAACTATGATGCATTTTCTAGAACAATTGATGCCCAGAAAAATGCATGGAAATCTGGAGATCTTGAAATGGCAGCTCTCATACCAGATCTTCATGCATTGCCTCCAGTTCTTAGGGTTGAAACTCCATATGATCAACCTGAGAGTGTCAAAACTAAACCCATTGAGACCACCCCCATTGAGGTTAAACCTGGAGCCAATCAGGCTAGTGCTCCAGTTAAAAAGGCCACTGGTAACAAGCCTTTACCTCAGAAGTCTAAGGAGCCCAAGACCCAAAAGACTAAAACTCCTGCTGAACCGAGGTCCAAGGTTCAGCAGCCTGATGAAAACAATATTTTGTTTAAACTGGAAAGTCAACTCCAACTTTTGTCTAGACAGGTTCAGAGTTGTACTGCCCGGATTAAAAATCTGGAAGGAGGTTCATCACCTCCAGTTGAAAAACAAAATATTAAACCCCCTTCAAAAAGATCCAGATGTAGTCTTCTGTTTACCACCACAACAATCAACTAAGACTTCTGTAGAGAAGTCCAGTGAACCCATCAAGAAAAGATGGGTTCACAAAAATAACTGATGATTCTTGTGGGTGTGCAGGGCGATCGTAAAAAGAACACATGGTATCTGGACAGCGCAGCTGGCCGGACTATGACCGGATGTAAGCCCCTGTTTGAAGAGTTCACTGTCCAAGATGGACCGGCAGTGACGTTTGGTAATGATCAAAGTGGAAAGACTGAAGGATATGGTGTGCTCAATAACGGACAGGTCAAATTCAAAAGAGTTGCATTTGTGAATGGTTTGAAATACAACCTGATCAGTGTCAGCCAACTCTTTGATGATGGCTACAGAGTTTTGTTCGATATTGCTCAAGGCACCATATTTAACAAGGATTGGAAAGTGGTGATGGTTGCACCAAGAAAAGGAAATGTGTACATCATGGATATGGAACCAGCTCCAAAAGAGCAGTACTTCTATACCAAGGCTGATGAGGACACCAACTGGCTGTGGCATAAAAGATTATCCCATCTTAATTTCAAAAATATTAACAAGTTGTCTCGCAAACAACTGGTTGATGGGATACCTCAGATTTCTTTCAATAAAGAAAAGCCATGTCTAGGGTGTGAGATGGGCAAGCAGAAAAGGGCCAGCTTCAAAACAAGGCAAAACTTTAGCATCACTGAACCTCTTCACATGCTTCATATGGACCTCTTTGGTCCAGTGAATGTTCAAACTAGAGCTGGAAAGAAGTACACTCTAGTTGTGGTTGATGAATTCACCAGATATTGTTGGGTGGTATTCCTCAGATCCAAAAGTGATGCACCTGCTGAAATCATCTCTCTCATCAAAAGAATTGAACTCAAGTATACTCGAAAAGTCTGTCAGTTGCGAAGTGATAATGGTACTGAATTTCAAAATAAGGTACTTGAAACATTTTGCAATGACACTGGCATCTCTCAAAACTTCTCATCAGTACACTCTCCAGAGCAGAATGGAGTTGTGGAAAGAAAGAATCGCACACTGATAGAAGCAGCCAGAAGTATGCTATCTGAATCAGGTCTTCCCACCAGTTTCTGGGCTGAAGCAGTTGCAACTGCTTGTCACACCCAAAACCGGTCAGTCTACATCAAAAGACATAAGAAGACTGCATATGAAGTACTCATGAATCGTAAACCAAATATTCGATATTTCCATGTATTTGGTTGTCCAGTTTATATTTTAAACGATTCAAGTCAGCTTGGAAAGTTTGATGCAAAAGCTGATGAAGGTGTAATTTTAGGCTATTCAGATATTTGAAGGGCCTTTAGAGTTTATAATTATAGACTCCAAAAGGTTCATGAGACAATTCATGTCACATTCGACGAATCAACTGATGCAATTAACAAGCGACCAAGCCTTGATATTTCTCCAGTCATTCCAATAAATTTTGGTGAAACTGACCAAGTTCATCAGTCAGTTGTTTCACCAAAAGATGTTTCCAGTTACAATCAATTGGAACCAGTTAAGAAGAAGAGCACCACCAGTGACACTTCATTCTATCCCTCCATCAATTTCAACTTACCACAGAAATTGGTGATTGGATCTGATGTACGTGTTACTCCAATATCAGCACCAGTTCAAACCCAACTTCTCCAGTTCTTCAAGACATGCCTTTTAATGAAGAATTTCATGATGCAAATCGTGACCTCATTGACTCTGATGAGGATGTAGAAGTAGTTTGGACCGATCCTCCTCCAGAAGCTGCTGCAACTGAAGAAGATCGTCAAGTGACTTGCACTGATATTGTATTACATCAGCCTAGTCAATAAACTAGATGGACTCGAGCACATCCAATTGAACAGATTGTGGGAGATCCAAGTAGTGGGGTTCAGACTATAAGAGCCACCAGTGAGCAATGCTTAAACGTCACCTTCTTATCACTGATTGAACCGAAGAAGATTGACGAGGCTATGGCAGACCCAAGCTGGGTGGAAGCTATGCATGAAGAGCTCATCCAGTTTGAAAGGAATAATGTGTGGGAACTTGTTTCTTGTCCACCAGGGTTAAAGA
The DNA here is from genome assembly GCA_034093135.1 of Erigeron breviscapus. Classification (NCBI taxonomy): domain Eukaryota; kingdom Viridiplantae; phylum Streptophyta; class Magnoliopsida; order Asterales; family Asteraceae; genus Erigeron; species Erigeron breviscapus. The sequence goes on along the minus strand of CM067175.1, from coordinate 12,212,973 downwards.
AAGAACCCATTGGTACAAGATGGGTCTACCGAAACAAGATGGATGAAGATGGCAATGTTGTAAGAAACAAGGCCAGATTAGTTGCCCAGGGTTATTGTCAAGCAGAAGGTGTTGACTTTGATGAAACTTTTGCTCCAGTTGCAAGACTTGAAGCCATCAGAATATTTCTGGCTTATGCACCCCATCTGCAGTTTAAAGTCTTCCAGATGGATGTCAAAAGTGCGTTCCTTAATGGAACATTGGAAGAAGAAGTGTATGTTAAGCAGACTCCAGGCTTCATCAATGAAAAACATCCTCACTGGGTCTATAGACTGAACAAAGCTTTGTATGGTCTTAGACAAGCCCCAAGAGCCTGGTATGATACTGATACGTCCCACGGTGTATCAATATACCAAAGTATATTGAACACAGAACAGTTGTAGAGGGGGTGAATACAACTTTCACAATCTTTACAAACTTTTAACACAAAACGTTTTAAGATTCAGTTTATGAATATTAAGCAAGTAAGTAAAGAGCAGGAATCATTAAAACAGTAAAGCAGTAAAGAATTAAAAACATTCTTGAACAGAGATTGTAATTTTCAAATGTAATCCTTTATTAAGAAATAATCTATACAAAGAATTACAGGGTTGTTGCGGAATAAAGATAGCCTATAGATATCTAAACAACCCTATGAAATGACAAACAACAATCAATAAGTTTCAGCTCAAGAGAATCAACCCAAGCTGATCTCGTACAGACTAAGCTGTGTGTAAGAGCAGAGAAACTTGTGTGAAGAATGATTCTCAGGAAATGCCACACATATGCAATCCATGAATGAGGCTTTTATAGGCACAAACGCTCCTTCATTAGGTGTCCGTTGCAGCTACGTGTTCTTCAATCAGTGGTTGATAAAGGAATAATCAATCGTACCTTTCATGGTACTTGTGGTCCCCCACGTACTGACGCACATTCTTCATCTACCAATAGGAGTATGGACACGCATATGTAAAACAACCAACAACCTGGATCCTAGGAATCTTCCTAGTCACATCATTTGTCCTTATCTTCAATCCAGGTTGTTATCTTCACTTGATTGTCAGACACAGATTAGGCTGTTTGTCAAAGCACCAATCTGCCTAAGTGTTTCCAAGCTGACTGCTAATCCCAAGCTGTCTTCCACTAACATCTTGGTCTTCTATCTTCAATCCTCCTCTTCGACTTGGACTGAATGCTAATACATTGTTGATGCAGCTTGAATAACACTTGCTTCCATAAGATATTACAATTACAAGTATGAAGCATGATCTGGGTCAGAGACAGATCGTAAGCTGTGTCAGCTTAGTCTGACCCAGATCAGATTACAAGAACCAAAGATTACTAAGTGTTTATAGGTCAGACTTGTCATCATTAAATTTACAATAATCATTGGGACTCAACAATCTCCCCCTATTTGATGATGACAAAACCCAACTACACTTTTGACTATCAGCTTACAAAGAATCAAACGAAAATATGACTAACAGCTTGTGACCCTTTGAATCTTTTGGGTTCTTTTCAATCTGATATGAAATTTTAACCAAGAAACTAGATTTGTACAACTGCCTTTGTATATATAGAGAATAAATCAAAGATATTTCATGTTACATCACTATTCTCCAAGCATTTCAATAGCTTCTTGCTTAACCTCAAGTGATGGAGCAACTCTCACATCTAATTGCCTATCTAACTCTTCATCTATAAGGAACTGCTCATACCCATTACCTTCTTCACTAAAGTTTTTGCAGAATCTGTATAAGGTAAATAGTGCATAGATGGTACCTGTTTTAGTTCAGCAGTCCTTTGAAACACCAAATTCCCTCTAGCATCTACAAAGTACATCCCATGTTCAGGTTCAGTTATGAACTTCCCACATCTTGCATCTTCAACACCAGTAGGTAGAGACAGATTAAGATTATCAAGAATCTTGTCAATAGCACTAGAAGATAATTGTGCAAGCAACTCTGAAGGAGACAAGTTTTGGAGAAAAACTGAATGGTCACCTCCAGGAGCATCAATCTTTTCAAACCTTCTTTTTTTCTTCTTCAGTGGCTCAGCTGACTCATCTTCATAATCCATATCATATACAATTGGTCTTGGAAGGCCAGAGATATCAATCTTGTACTTCACAATAGCAGCTAACTTCTTCTCAATGGCTTCCAAGACTGTCTCTTTGTGAACTCCAAACATACCAGTAATGGTATTATGTAGTTCTACCCACTCTGTGTATCCTAGATCAAGCAGTTTGTCAAGATCATGGGTTTCCCAGTTGGTTTCATAACCTCTCCTTGTAAACCTTATGCTGGGAATGTTCTTTCCTTTTCGTCTTTTCAGTAGAACCTGGAGGATTGGTTCTTGATGCCTCCTATAATGGATCTTTTCAGTAATTTGTCTTTTCTCCAAAGCATCAAACCAATTATGAGCTTTCACACTTTCTTTCACATCTTTAACCTTCTGTGATGGTGTAGAATGAACCACCACTTTCTTCTTTCCTTTTCCTTTGCTTACAACTTTCTTTTTAGAACCAATGGATGCAAGATCTTCTTCATCTTCCTTATTCAATTATTCTTGAACAGCCTTGGCAATTTCAGAATCAGACTTAGTTGCAGCAATTCTTTCTCTTTCTAATCTGTCCTCCTTAACTATTTTATATGCCATCTCAACTGTTACCCCAATCTGTGGAGCAGTTTCAGTTGCAATCTCCCAATCCTTTTCTTTCTCAGTTAAGATCTTCACACCACTTGACCCAGCTTCTGTTGTTCTTTTCTTGATCATGAACTGGGACAGAGTGGCTGTGTCTTCACTAGATGAGGATTCATCAATTTGTACTTTGGGAGCTGGGTCAGCTTGAGTTGGCACAGCTTGCACAGGAACAGCTTGGGAGGACTTTCTTTTCTTTTCAACTTTCTTATCTTTTTCAACACCAACATCCTTCCTTATATCTCTCATATCAGCATTAACAGTCTCCCCCTTAATTGTATCACTCTCCTTTTCAGTCTCTTCATTCAATTTTCCAACATTTTCACCACCAGACTCAGATTCTGGTCTTTTTATCTCCTCTACTTTTTCTTTCTCAGCTTCCACCCTAGAACCATGCACAACCAATCTTCTATCATTTATTGTTTCCTCAGCTCTGGCCTTATTCTGTCTCTCTTTCAATCTTTCAAGGTATTCTTCAATGTCCTTGTCAACCTGAGCTTTTTGCCTTTCTCTTTCCAGCTCCATTTCAGCTTCACTCATTGCACTCCTCTTTCTCTTAGTAGCATTCTTCTCCCCCTTTTTGTCATCATCAGCAGGGAAAGAGCTCACTGGAGTAACGAGGAAGTCTTTGAGATCCTGGTTGATCAAGTCAATTTTGACATTGGTGAGACAGCAGGCTCTTCTTAGCTCAACATAATCCTCATGGAGGAGTTTTATCTTGGATTTAACACCCTTAGAAACATCAATCAGATCATTCTTAAAATCTGCTTGTGACTTGTTTGCAGATCGAAGTTCTATGGTGACCTCCCTTTTAAACTTGGTTGCAGCATTCTCAATCTGACCCAGAGTACTCTTGTTTCTTTCATTTTCTACATTGACTGCCTTAGTAAGACTATCGAGAGACTCTGTCAGCTTGCTCTGGTTCTGCTGCATCAAATCAACTGCTTTCTTAACATATTCTTCCAATGCAGTCTGATCTTGACTCAGCTTATCCACCTTCTTATCCGTCAAATCCTGATCCTTTTGTATCTTTTCCAAGCATTTGGTCAGCTTTGAGCTCTCAACCTTAGAGGTTGAAATGAACTCAGTGAGCTGACCCACCACATCTGAAAATGAGATAGTGGCAGCTTAGGAAGAACTTGCAGTTGGCTTAAAAGCCACTGACTCTGGAAAGAGCAGCCTGCAATCCTTAATATCAGGGTCATTGAGCATATTTAGAAGGGGGTGGAGGTTTAAGGAGTGTTGGAACATTTGCTCATGAGAGTGAGTCTCATGATAGGATCTGTCAGAATTGATGATGAGTTGGTCAGCCTGAGAAAGATTAACGTTAAGTTCAGGCTGAGGGCCAGTGGGAATGTGTTGATCTAGATTTTGATCAACTCCTCCACTGGCATCTTCCATCAGAGCATCCCTTGAGGATGGATGGGCAAACTCATCATCGAATGAAGAATCACTTCCGGAGATAGTGATTAGATTCTCATTGACATCGTGAGGACCATCAATGGTTCCCTTTGCTGCATAAGGGGCTGACATGACTGCCTTAAAGACAGCCAAGTAACCTGTAGAATTCCTCTGTCCAAGGACAGATGCAGACACAGACTCTGCAGGTGTAATGTTTTGTGCATTTGATTGCCCTTCAACAGAGGTGTGTTGTTGCACCAAAGTATCCTTAGGGAGAATTGAGGCCTGTACCCCTCCTTGTGACATAGAAGGGGCATTGGCATCCTGTGCAGACTCAGAGTATAAGATAGAAGGAGTCTGATCAGCTTGGGGAGGAGAAGCAGTGTCACCAATGCGCTCGATACTTCTCTCCTTAGGCTGACCATCATCAGAAATGATGTGCATTGACTCTGACTCACTTTGGATCTGGGCTAGATCCTCTGTTACCCCTTTAATGATATCATCAACCTTTTGGGAGGCTGAAGATGGTGAATTCGGTTAAGACACAGTATGACCTTGGGAGGAGGTCTTTCTTTCAATACCTTCACCCTGTTTGGAGGGTTGGGTAGCAATAGGTGTTCCCTTTAACTCGTCTACACTCTTTTGGGAGAGTGCAGATGGGCGTGGCGTTTTCGGCTTGTCAGCTTTGGTGACAGGGACAGCTTTGGAACGTTCCTTAGCTTTCCCTGCACCTTGGGGATCTCAAGAGTAGATGTTGCATTATCAACCCCAGAAGCTGACACAGATTTCTTGAGCGATCTTTTCTTTTTGGCCTTGTGAGGTACTAAGTCCTCAACAAGGGGTCTTTTAGAATCGGATTTTGAGCGAGTGGACGAAGGTGTGGCTAGGGAGGCTGATGTTTTGGCCAACCCTTCACCCTCTTTTGTAGGAGTAGAATGTTGAATAGATTCAGAAGAGTTTGAGGGTTCAGAAGCATGTGTACCTGGGTCCCCCTGATTAGCAGATTGAGTATCAGACCCAGATCGCGTCGAAGAAGGGACAGCTTCCCTAAGTGCTTCTTGTTCCTCTTCTCTTTTCCTGCAAAAATCAAGGTAGATCTGCATTGCTCGGGTCAGACCCTGCACAGATACCTTGGGACTATTGAAGATGTTGTTGTTAATAGGCTTGCATTCCACAGTCTGACCAGTTGCCAGACTGTAATCTTTGTCAAGTATTGCCTCAATGATAAGAGCAAGAATCCTACCATAAGGTATGGTAAGACTCTTCTTATGAACGCGATAAACAAGGTCCTTAAACATTAAGCGAGCAAAATCTATTCTGGTCATAGTGACCATTGCATGAAAAATCTGCAATTCTAGAACATTAGGCTGATCAAAGCTGCATGCCTTTACTTGTAAGGTTTTCGAAATTGTGCTCAATAAGTAGTTCCAAATGCCAGTTAAATGTTTCATTTTAACTACTGAAGCCAATGGACCAGTATATCCAACTTCTTGTAAAACATTTTTGGCTTCAGTATGAGACACAACATTATCATATTCATCATCAGGCATATAAGACAGCTCAAAAGCAGACCTAAGCCTCTCATAAGAAATGTATACCTTTTTCTTACCGTTGAGGATTGAGCCATAGATTGCAGCATCTCCTTTCTTGTTCTGTTTCACCACACAGCTCGCCCAAAATTCACATAGTAGATCTTGAAACACCCAGTCTGACTTTTCAATCATCACCTTACCGAATGGATGATGCCATAAGAAAGCCACAATCTCATCGTATCCTTTTGCCCATGAAGAAGGATAGATATTGGCATAAACCAGACTACCAATCTTGATTTTACCAGTATCAAGATCAGCAGGAACCACTACTACGTTACTTCCCACCACATAAGGTGAAAGCTTGTTTGCGCTTATCGGAGCTGGGTATTGACTTTCAGGTTCAGAAGAACTAGATTGAGAATCATTAGAATGAATAGAAACAGATGATGATGCCATTTTGAAAACAAATTTTAGAAGAAATTAAATTTAATAAAACAGTAATCAGATTTGAGAGAAAAATTGATTTTAAGAAAATATGAACAAGTGATTTGGGATTTAGGTTAAATGAAAGTTAAATACAAACACTTAAAATATCCCGTTTGAAAAAGTTGGAGAGAGAAAGATTTTGATTGGAGGATCAACAAGTAGTGGTGGTACTTTTTCAGTACCCGGCTGTTACCATTACACGTGTCACACTCCAATAGGATCAGCAAGTACACTAAATAAAATAATGAAAGTAATAAAACGCACTGAGATATTTAATAACAAAAATAACCACGAAGCTGGGTCAGACTCAGCTTACCCTCTTTCACTTGAAATGCACCAAGTGTGAAAGGGTAGTCTGGGTCTGACATAGCTTACCCTCAAAAATTTAGTATAACTCTAAGGGGTCAGATTTGCTATTACTTAGCTCACTACATTTTACAAATTAAGCATACCTAGCTTACTTATGAGGTAGTTGAACCTTGATTCATCCAATGGCTTTGTGAACAAATCAGCAAGCTGATTGTCTGTTGGAATGAAGTGGAGTTCAACATCTTCTTTCATTACATGATCCCTGATGAAATGATATCTTATATCAATGTGCTTGGTCCTTGAATGAAGCACAGGATTGTTTGAAATTGCTATGGCACTGGTACTGTCACAAAAGATTGGAGTTTTTGTTGCAGTGACACCATAGTCTTGAAGCTGATATTGCATCCAAAGAATTTGAGAGCAACAACTTCCTGCAGCAACATATTCAGCTTCTGCAGTGGAGATAGAAATTGAATGCTGCTTCTTGCTGGACCAGCTTACAAGTCTATTGCCAAGCAATTGACAAGCTCCTGAAGTACTTTTTCTATCAATCTTACAGCCTGCAAAGTCAGAATCTGAATAGCCAATTAGATCAAATCCTGAGTCTTTGGGATACCAAAGACCCAGATTAGGACAACCTTTAAGGTATCTAAAGATTCTTTTCACAGCCTTAAGATGAGATTCCTTAGGACTAGCTTGATATCTTGCACACAGACATGTAGCAAACATAATATCTGGTCTACTAGCAGTCAAGTAAAGTAATGATCCTATCATACCCCTATAAGCTGTGATGTCAACAGATTTGCCATTTTATCCTCATCCAGCTTATCACCAGTTCCCATAGGAGTTTTCATAGGTGAGCAATCACTAAAACCAAACTTATTTAAGAGATCTTTAACATACTTTCCTTGGTTTATGAAAATTCCATTTTTAGTCTGTTTAACTTGTAAACCCAGAAAATAGTTTAGTTCTCCCATCATGCTCATTTCATACTTTTTAGACATTAATTCAGAAAACTTTTTGCAAAGTCTTTCACTGCTAGACCCAAATATTATATCATCTACATAAATTTGTACAAGCAGGATATCACCATTATGCTTTCTCACAAACAAAGTCTTGTCAACATTACTTCTTTTGAAGTTATTAGCCAATAAGAATTTAGACAAAGTATCATACCATGCCCTTGGAGCTTGATTCAATCCATAGAGAGCCTTGTCAAGCTTGAACAGATGGTCAAGAAACTTTGAGTTTTCAAAACCAGGAGGCTGTTCAACATAGACTTCTTCTTCCAATTTTCCATTAAGAAATGCACTCTTCACATCCATTTGATAGACTTTGAAGACCTTGTGAGCAGAGAAGGCCAAGAACATTCTGATTGCCTCTAATCTTGCCACTGGTGCAAAAGTCTCATCATAATCAATTCCATCCTCTTGTCTGTAACCAAGAGCTACCAATCTTGCTTTGTTTCTGGTCACAACTCCCCTTTCATCCATTTTGTTTCTGTAGACCTACTTGGTTCCAATCACAGTCTTGTGATGAGGTCTTGGAACAAGTTCATAAACCTTATTTCTTTCAAACTGTGTTAGCTCATCTTGCATTGCATTTACCCAAGAGGGATCTTCCAGAGCTTCATCAACCTTAGTTGGTTCCATCTTGCTTTCAAAATTGACAAACATACAAAGTTGCCTGTTGCCTTTCTTCTTGTTTTCACACCAGAGAGTGGATCACCAATGATTTGGTTAATTGGATGACTATTTGTCCATCTTTTAACTGGGACAATGGACTGATTCAGATTAGATGGTTCAGCATGATCAGCTTGAGGAAGAGGCTGATCAGCTTGGACAGGAATGGAGGAGTCTGAACCAGTTGGAGAGTCATTTAATGGATTCTTAACATACTTTCCTTGGTTTATGAAAATTCCATTTTTAGTCTGTTTAACTTGTAAACCCAGAAAATAGTTTAGTTCTCCCATCATGCTCATTTCATACTTTTTAGACATTAATTCAGAAAACTTTTTGCAAAGTCTTTCACTGCTAGACCCAAATATTATATCATCTACATAAATTTGTACAAGCAGGATATCACCATTATGCTTTCTCACAAACAAAGTCTTGTCAACATTACTTCTTTTGAAGTTATTAGCCAATAAGAATTTAGACAAAGTATCATACCATGCCCTTGGAGCTTGATTCAATCCATAGAGAGCCTTGTCAAGCTTGAACAGATGGTCAAGAAACTTTGAGTTTTCAAAACCAGGAGGCTGTTCAACATAGACTTCTTCTTCCAATTTTCCATTAAGAAATGCACTCTTCACATCCATTTGATAGACTTTGAAGACCTTGTGAGCAGAGAAGGCCAAGAACATTCTGATTGCCTCTAATCTTGCCACTGGTGCAAAAGTCTCATCATAATCAATTCCATCCTCTTGTCTGTAACCAAGAGCTACCAATCTTGCTTTGTTTCTGGTCACAACTCCCCTTTCATCCATTTTGTTTCTGTAGACCTACTTGGTTCCAATCACAGTCTTGTGATGAGGTCTTGGAACAAGTTCATAAACCTTATTTCTTTCAAACTGTGTTAGCTCATCTTGCATTGCATTTACCCAAGAGGGATCTTCCAGAGCTTCATCAACCTTAGTTGGTTCCATCTTGCTTTCAAAATTGACAAACATACAAAGTTGCCTGTTGCCTTTCTTCTTGTTTTCACACCAGAGAGTGGATCACCAATGATTTGGTTAATTGGATGACTATTTGTCCATCTTTTAACTGGGACAATGGACTGATTCAGATTAGATGGTTCAGCATGATCAGCTTGAGGAAGAGGCTGATCAGCTTGGACAGGAATGGAGGAGTCTGAACCAGTTGGAGAGTCATTTAATGGATTCTGAACAATAACTTCAGTAGGAGTAGGATCAGCTTGTGCATCTTCAAAGATTGGAACATCTTCTTCTTCTTCAATGAGTTGCTCCCCTGAGTTTGAGCATTATTAGCTCCAACTGGAGGATTTGTTGGAGGCTCATTCTCAGGTACAGCCAGTTCTTCAAAATTGAAGTCTTCATCTTCAGGAGGAGAGCAATCTGGCTTAGAACAACCTTCATCAATGCTTACATTAACAGAGTTCTCAATTGTTTTAGTTCTCTTGTTGTAAACTCTGTAGGCCTTCATCATTGTTGCATATCCACGTAGGATACCTTCATCTGATTTCTCATCAAACTTTCCAAGATGGTCTTTCTGATTCAAAATATAGCAAGGACTACCAAACATTCTTAGGAAACCAATCTCAGGTTTTCTCCCCCTAAGAAGTTCATATGCAGTCTTCTGGTGTCTTTTCACAATGAGGGATCTTCCAGAGCTTCATCAACCTTAGTTGGTTCCATCTTGCTTTCAAAATTGACAAACATACAAAGTTGCCTGTTGCCTTTCTTCTTGTTTTCACACCAGAGAGTGGATCACCAATGATTTGGTTAATTGGATGACTATTTGTCCATCTTTAACTGGGACAATGGACTGATTCAGATTAGATGGTTCAGCATGATTAGCTTGAGGAAGAGGCTGATCAGCTTGGACAGGAATGGAGGAGTCTGAACCAGTTGGAGAGTCATTTAATGGATTCTGAACAATAACTTCAGTAGGAGTAGGATCAGCTTGTGCATCTTCAAAGATTGGAACATCTTCTTCTTCTTCAATGAGTTGCTCCCCTGAGTTTGAGCATTATTAGCTCCAACTGGAGGATTTGTTGGAGGCTCATTCTCAGGTACAGCCAGTTCTTCAAAATTGAAGTCTTCATCTTCAGGAGGAAGGCAATCTGGCTTAGAACACCCTTCATCAATGCTTACATTAACAGAGTTCTCAATTGTTTTAGTTCTCTTGTTGTAAACTCTGTAGGCCTTCATCATTGTTGCATATCCACGTAGGATACCTTCATCTGATTTCTCATCAAACTTTCCAAGATGGTCTTTCTGATTCAAAATATAGCAAGGACTACCAAACATTCTTAGGAAACCAATCTCAGGTTTTCTCCCCCTAAGAAGTTCATATGCAGTCTTCTGGTGTCTTTTCACAATGAGGGATCTGTTCTGGGTAAAGCAAGCTGTGTGTACTGCTTCAGCCCAGAAATGAGACTTGACATTGTTTTGAGCCATCATGGATCTGGCAGCTTCTATAAGAGTTCTGTTTCTTCTTTCTGCAACACCATTTTGTTGAGGAGTTATGGCAGCCGAGTAGACTTGTGAAATTCCCTTTTCACTGCAAAATGAATTAAGAGTGATATTCTTAAATTCAGTACCATTATCACTTCTTAATTGCCTAACAGGCCTTTTGTAGAGAACCTTAGCTTGCTTGATGAAATGAATAATGCTGTCAGCAGCTTCACTCTTGTGTCTTAGAAAGAAAACCCAGGTGTATCTTGAATACTCATCAACAATTACCAAGGAGTACCTCATTCCAGTGAATGATGGAGTACTGATTGGTCCAAATAAGTCCATATGAAGCAGATCCAAACAATTATCAATGGTTGAGCATGTTTTAGACTTAAAAGTAGCTTTATGTTGCTTGCCTTTCTCACAAGCACCACACAGCTTATCCTTCTCATAATTGATCACTGGAAGCCCAGACACCAACTCTTTCTTACACAGCTTGTTGATGTCTTTGAAATTCATATGAGACAGCCTTTTATGCCACAACCAATTCAGCTCATCTTGAGACTTTGACATGAAACAGACTTCTCTTGTGACAGTTGGATTTCTCATGTCAAAAGAATACAAAGACTCATCCCTCTTTGCAATAAGAACCACATTGCCTTCTAAATCAAGAACAATTCCCTTATCAGACCTGAATCTCACTTCATAACCAGCATCACACAACTGACTCATACTGATCAGATTGTGCTTCAAACCATTAACATATGAGACTCTTCTGAAAGTAAGAGGACCATTTGAAAGTACACCAAAACCTTCAGTCTTTCCTTGAGAATCATCTCCAAAAGTAACATTAGGACCAGCGTGAATCCTAAAGCTACATAGCAGGGACTTACATCCGGTCATATGCTTAGAACATCCACTGTCCAAGTGCCAGGTATTATCGTCATGACTGCCCTGCAATTATGATAAGAGATTAGTTCTTTTTGGGAACCCATCCAAGGATGGGTTCACCAGAGCTGACCTTCTGGTCTGATTCAGAATGGGTAACTAAACACAGACTTATGACATTTTGAAACCCATTGTTGCTTGGTCTGTCGTTTACCAGATTCAAAGTTCTTTCTAGCAACATTCAGAGTTTCCTTCTGAACAAAACCTTTGCCTATTCCAGCTTTCTTACATTCAGCTCTCAATTTTCTTTGATCAACAGTTTTTGGATCAGACACCTTCTTAAGAAAATTGGTTTTCATTGACACCTTATCAGTTCTGGACTCAACATATTTTAAGATCATCTTTTCAGAATCAGATTTGGTGTTACTTGAAACAGACTCAGATTTTGCTTGTGACTCATTTCCTAGAGAACCAGACTTCTTACTCTTTAAAAGTTTTATTTTCTCTTTAGGAACACTGTGATCTCTATCCTTTCTTTTATTTCTCTTTAAACTATTCTTGTTTGTTTTATTCTTTGAATCTGACACAGATTGGGTAATGGTCAGCTTGGACAAGTCAAGACTTTCCTCAGGTTTTAACTCAACAACCTGATCAGCTTCAGACACAGCTTCAGCAATGGTCTGACCAATGGTTTCAGGATCTTTAAACCCAATACCAGATTTCTGAACCAACTTAATTGGTTTAGAAATAGTCTCCTTGGTTTGAACTTTGGGTGGTGAAGGAGGCTGATAACAAGGCTCCATAGCACATACTTCTGCAATGGCTATGGCCCTATCATAATCACCATCAAAGATAGCTTAGATCTGATGAGGTATTTGTTCATTTACACATTTAGCAACTCTTTTAGAGCTTATACACCATGTTTTAGTAATCTGTTTAACCTTTAAAAACTTTTCTTCTGCAGTTTTAGCTTCTTTAATCAAAATGGAGTTTAATTGCTTTTGAGCTTTAACTTCAGATTCTAGTTTTTCAATGGTGTGACTCTTAGAGCTGTTATCAAGTTTCAAAACATGTATTTCCTTTTTGAGTTCTTGATTAAAGTGTTTTTGTAGTAACACCTCATCACCAAGTTTGTTCAGTCTGGTTAGCTTCTCATTATCAGACAGATTGGAAAAAGAAGTTACCTCAGGTGGAGCAGTCTGACTGGTGGATGCCTGGTGAGCTGACTTAGATTGCTGTTGTATTTTCACCAGATCTTTAGCACATCTTTGAGTAGCTTCTTTAACCATGAAACACTTGGCATCTTTGTACAGCTCATCATCAGATGATGTGCACTTTCAGCCCAGTCTTTGGCTACCAGACTCTTCTCATTTTTGTTCACCTTCTCAGTCAGCTCATCTACTTGTGCTTTCAAGGCTGTGTACTTAGTCTTGAGCTTAGAGTATTTTTCACCTCTTCCACCTTTGGCTGGCACAGCTTGAGCAGTTTCTTTGGATCTGCAATCTCCAGCCATATGTCCAGTCTTGCCACACTTGTAACAAGTGACCTTGGACATGTCAAATGGCTTCTTGGTCTTGTCAGCTTGGCCACCTCTTCCTTTTCCTTTAAACTTATTAAAGGATCTCCTTCTGATCCTTTCAGCCAACATAGCAACTTTATTTGCTAGTTCATCACCATCAGATTCATCACACTCAGATTCAGCACAAACAGAGTTAGGATTTGACATCACAGGAATATCATCATTAACACAAGGAATGATCTCATTACAAATTGAACTAGGGTGTTCAGTCATAGAAGCAACAAGTGCAGCATCAGGCTGACTATAAGAATCACCCATAGCAATTAACTTTTCAGCCTCTGAACATTCTTGGTTATGAAGCAAACCAAAAAGTCCAGGGAGATCAAGATCATGATAAATAGAACTTAATTTAACAGAAGAAATATAGTTGTTCCATTTGGGTGGTAATGAATCAAGAAATTTGCTCTTTAAAACCTTATTTTTCTTATTAATTCCAACAACAGCTAAATCATTTACCAAAGCATTAAAGCGGGTATGAGTGTCAGTTAAGGATTCATTTCTCAAAGAGAAAAATCTCTCATACCTCCTGGTCAATGTAGTAATTGTGGATTCCATGGAGGTAGAGCAACCCTCAAACATAACAGTCAATGTACCCCACATTTTCTTTGCTGTTGAGCACATTTTAATTGAATGGTAAAGGTCTTTGGGCACAGCTTGGACAATGAAATTTCTAGCCTTCACATCCAAGTTTGCCAACCTCCTATCCTCATCCCCCCAATCTGCCTTGTCCTTAACAATAGATTTGACTGTGGCAGGAATGGTTGGTTGACCTTCCCTGACCACAGCTTCTACCATAATGGTTTGTGTAGGAACATAAGGACCATCCGTAAGGATGTCAGGCATATTGTTATCGATGGATTCAAGGAATAAAGACATTCTACCTTTCCACCCACTGAAATCATCTTTGTCAAACATGGGTGGTCGGGTTGAAGAACCATTATCAATATAAGATGATATATTGCTTTACTATAAATGAAAATATTCAAGGATCAAGTCAAGTTAATTCTCAACCTGTCTCTGATACCAAATGATACGTCCCACGGTGTATCAATATACCAAAGTATATTGAACACAGAACAGTTGTAGAGGGGGGTGAATACAACTTTTCACAATCTTTACAAACTTTTAACACAAAACGTTTTAAGATTCAGTTTATGAATATTAAGCAAGTAAGTAAAGAGCATGAATCATTAAAACAGTAAAGTAGTAAAGAATTAAAAACATTCTTGAACACAGATTGTTATTTTCAAATGTAATCCTTTATTAAGAAATAATCTATACAAAGAATTACAGGGTTGTTGCGGAATAAAGATAGCCTATAGATATCTAAACAAATAAGTTTCAGCTCAAGAGAATCAGCCCAAGCTGATCTCGTACAGACTAAGCTGTGTGTAAGAGCAGAGAAACTTGTGTGAAGAATGATTCTCAGGAAATGCCACACATATGCAATCCATGAATGAGGCTTTTATAGGCACAAGCGCTCCTTCATTAGGTGTCCGTTGCAGCTACGTGTTCTTCAATCAGTGGTTGATAAAGGAATAATCAATCGTGCCTTTCATGGTACTTGTGGTCCCCCATGTACTGACGCACATTCTTCATCTACCAATAGAAGTATGGACACGCATATGTAAAACAACCACCAACCTGGATCCTAGGAATCTTCCTAGTCACATCATTTGTCCTTATCTTCATTCCAGGTTGTTATCTTCACTTGATTTTCAGACACAAATTGGGCCGTTTGTCAAAGCACCAATCTGCCTAAGTGTTTCCAAGCTGACTGCTAATCCCAAGCTGTCTTCCACTAACATCTTGGTCTTCTATCTTCAATCCTCCTCTTCGACTTGGACTGAATGCTAATACATTGTTGATGCAGCTTGAATAACACTTGCTTCCATAAGATATTACAATTACAAGTATGAAGCATGATCTGGGTCAGAGACAGATCGTAAGCTGTGTCAGCTTAGTCTGGCCCAGATCAGATTACAAGAACCAAAAGATTACTAAGTGTTTATAGGTCAGATTTGTCATCATTAAATTTACAATAAACATTGGGACTCAACAGATACTTTATCTAAACATTTGCTTAAAAATGGCTTTCAAAGAGGTGCAATAGATAATACCTTATTTATCTTGAAAGAAAAAGGTAAAATCTTATTGGTACAAATTTATGTTGATGACATTATATTTGGTTCAACTGATGATGCAATGTGTAAAAGGTTTTATAAAATCATGTCATCTGAGTTTGAAATGAGTTTAATGGGATAATTAACATTTTTCTTAGGTCTTCAGATTAAGCAAACTGAAAACGGAATATTTATAAACCAAGAAAAATATGTCAGAGATTTGTTAAGAAAATACAAATATGATTCTATCCCATCGAAAAACACATCTATTGCAGCACCATTAAATTTGTACTCTGACCCAACTGGCAAACCAGTGAACACCACTGAATATCGTGGTATGGTTGGTTCACTGATGTATTTAACTGCCAGTTGACCAGATATAATGTTTGCAACATGTCTATGTGCCAGATTTCAGGCTAACCCTAAAAAATCACATTTACACGCTGTTAAGCGTATCTTCAGATACCTAAAAGGGTGTTCTAGCCTTGGTCTTTGGTACCCCAAAGGCTCAGGGTTAGATCTAATGGGTTATTCAGATTCAGATCATGCAGGTTGTAAGATAGATAGAAAATCAACAACTGGTGGTTGTCACTTCCTTGGAGGAAAACTGGTAAGTTGGACCAGCAAGAAGCAGACGTCAGTCTCTATGTCCACTGCTGAGGCAGAGTACATTTTTGCGGCCAGTTGCTGTGCCCAGATTCTCTGGATCAAGAACCAGTTACTAGATTATGGTCAAAAGTATACAAGGACCCCAATCTTTTGTGACAACACCAGTGCAATTGCTATATCTCACAACCCAGTGATGCACTCCAAGACAAAGCATATTGACATCAGGTATCATTTCATTCGTGATCATGTTATGAAAGGAGACATTGAAGTACATTTCATCCCCACTGACAAACAACTTGCTGATGTTTTTACAAAACCTCTTGATGAGAAAACCTTTAAGAATCTCATCAGCGAACTGGGAATGTTAAATCCTTAAAACTGGAGATTTTTGTTATGAACGCGTCAGTGACACTGATGATGTTCTCCAGTTGAGGAGGTCCAGATAATCTTTGCTCGCCAGGCTATCGAACGCCTTTGTGATACTATCCTGGCACTAATCGATTTCTGGATCATCATTTTAGGGGGAAAGACTCAAAATAATTTTCTGACTAAAATTCTTTTTGTTTGAAAATGGCAACTGGAGAACTCTCCAGTTGGAAACTGGAACTGGACTAATCCTCCAGTGTACAGGTTCAGTCTTGTCTTAATTTTTCATAACGTTGGAAAATACTTGGTCAATACTTGTGACACGTGATGGTACTCGAGTGTTTTAACCCACTCAACATCGTCATCTGACGTGTTTAAAGTCTTTTTTGTAAAAGACAACTGTTTTTATTGGGAAAATGAAAATTAGTGGGCGCGTGGGTAAGTTAAGCCGTCGTAGCATTTAATGCTGACACGGTGAATTATATTTTTGCTTCATAAAACCTTTACATTCTTTCATTTACTTCCAATCATCATCAAACTCTTCATTTCTTTTATCTTTCTGCTTCATAAATCAAGAACCCTAATTCCAAAGTTTCAATTTCACTTTCAATGGCACCTAAATCATCCCGTTCTAGAGATGTAAATCTCCTCTCTTACCCATATGTTCCCTCACCAGATGTCAAACAGGCATCTGGTGCTCCTGGTAATACTACGCTCATCAAACTAAATCCAAATAATCCGATGGCTAGTTTACAAGGAACCCAAGGGTCCGATACCCTTATTGGGAGAATCCAAAAATTTTTGAGGGATTCTCCAATCGGACCCTCCTTCTCCTTAAACCCACGCAAGATGTTTCACGACTACTTGTGTGAGTTTTGGTACACCGCTTCTCTTTCTTCTGAGTGTTCTTCCATCTCATTCACATAAAAAGGTGGAACAGTCCGGTGTACCTTATCAGCAGATGTATTGAGGGATGGTCTACACCTCAATTACTGGAGACAACGAGAGTCTCGTGTTGTCATCTCCCCAAACATAAATTTTCGCCAGGTCCTCCTTGATATGGGACACAAGGAGTGCCTAGAAAAAGGGGTTTTGAAAACAAAAGGTGCGATGACCATGAAGGGCCTTACACCTTCATGGAGGTACTTTTTCATCCACCTTGTGGAAAGTATGGGTGGGAGTTCTGGTGGACTTGACCAGATTAACTCCGCACAGGCAGAAATGGCATACTGCTTGTGGAATGGATTGAGAGTGGATTTTGCTGATATCCTATACAGAAGCCTGGTTCAAAAATTGAAGGGCACCAGGGGACTATGTATCCCCTTCTCCAGGTATCCCTCTCTCTGTTTTCTACAAATTCTGGGCAGTGAATCTTATTTTAGCACAAATTCACTATACACTGTCCCAGATTTGTTGAGGAATCTTGACTCTCTAGTATCTGAAGCTGGAGAGGTCGAGATTCCGGAAAGAATGCGGCTGGCATTCGCAAAAACTGATGCACCAGTCCAAGGTGAGTCAGAAACACAACTGGGCGGGCCTCAAAATAATGAGGGACCCACCAGTTCGTCCGCTGGAATTGTGACCATTGCCGAACCCGGGCAACAGTCTAAACCCTCCAGCTCCAGCGTGTCTGTCCCTGAAACAATTTACCCTGGAGACCTCCCAACAGGTCCTTCAGGTGTTCCAAAGGCAACAAGAACACGTCGCCCTAGGACTAAGTCAGCACTTGCCACTGAAAGTAGAAACCCAACCAGCCCTCTAGTTTCCTCCCAACGGGAACCTGGAGAAAGTCAAATGGGACAACCGCAAGCAGCCACCCTCGCATTTTCTGTAGGAGAGGGTGGTGAATATGAAACTGGGCCACCCCAACCAAGATTAAAGTTTGAGTCAGCACAAAGTGTCCACGGCCTATCTTCTGACACTTCTCTTACATGAACTGACGACGTCTCTGGCCAGTCACTGCTGGAGACTGAGGTTCCAAACTCTGCGGCTGATGATGTTATGATTGTGGATAGAGCAATTATAACTGAGGCAACCCCAGTGACCTCTATCCCTGGTGACGTTACCTCGGTAATTGATCCTCCAACAGATGCAACCTTCCAGGAAACTGGAGAAGGTCATCTGGAGACTGACCCATCTGGTCAGCCCTCAGTTACATTCATGGATCTGGACATGAGTGTTAATGACGAGTAAATCCTTATTGAATCTTTGGATTCGGAAGGTACTGCCTCAGACATTGAGATTTTTGATTCTTCGGTACAATATCAAAACCCTTCATCTCATGTCTCGCCTCCAGATGCTTCAATTTCAATTTTACCATACCAAGAAACTGAGCTTACTGAAAATCCTTTTCCCACTTAAAGCTATATGTCTGGAAACAGACGTATGGCACCATCACCATCTGGGCAGTTCTCACTCCTTCGAGAAATGTCACCACCGCCGCCGTTGATCACACCTGAGCATTCTCATCATGATCAACACATTATTACTTCTGTTCCTTCTTCTTCTACCACTCCTATTATTACTCCTTCGACTGCTGCGACGTCAAATGGGGAGGCTTCCCTCAATTTGCCTCCTCCAGTTACTCCAGTAGTAACTGCTGCTGGTCCAGTGACACCTTCTCCTCCGTCACTGGACAGTCAATTTGTGTCTTTCCAAGCCAATATCCAAAACCTTCTTACCAGGGTGGAGGATATTCAAAAGACACTTGACAAAAACACTAAGTCTTTCTCCAGGTACCACAAGGATCATTTGACCAATATTAAAGTGGTTGATCTGGGGATTAACAAGTTCTCAACGAATGAAGACTTGGTGTTGAAGAAGCTAAATGAGTTGGTCACTGGCTGCAACAATCTGGCCACTTCTCTGAAAGAAGCCTTTGACCTCACTCAGTCCAAAGTCACAACCTCAATCTCCAATTTGCTGGGTAACACTGTTCGAAGATCTGAAGTTGACTTAAGGGAGATTGAAAAACAGGTGAAAGATTTAGTTGAAAAACCTGGGTTGAATGTGACTGAGCTTGGGCAGCAGTTAATGGTTTCAGTTGGTCAGAAAATTGATGATACCATGGGTGCAAGAGAAACACTGTTCGAAGATCTGAAGTTGATTTAAGGGAGATTGAAAAACAGGTGAAAGATTTAGTTGAAAAACCTGGGTTGAATGTGACTGAGCTTGGGCAGCAGTTAATGGTTTCAGTTGGTCAGAAAATTGATGATACCATGGGTGCAAGAGAAACACAGTTGATTGAAAAGGTGATAGCTGAGATCACCAAGCTGGCCACTCCTCAGGTTGATCTGGCCCCACTCACTAATGAGATCAACCAGTTGAGAGGCAGCATTGACACTTTGAACACCCAGGTATCCAATCATACTCAATCTATTGATAAACTGACAACTGAAGTGGATAATTTAAAGAAAAAGGATGAAGAAGTTAAGGATAAGGTGGTTTCTGGTCTGGACGAAGATTCCAAGATTTTGAATGAACTGAAGACTGGTCAGCAACAAGTTGCTGGAAATGTTCTGACCCAGTCTAAAGAGACCAACCATCTGTGGAGGTCTTTCAGGATGATGTGCCGAATATTCAAAGAATGCAAGGACACACAATCGTGGTAGCCTCTTGACCGGTTGCCATCTCACCCTTCTGAATGGGAAGTTATAAGGGCAGGTCTAGATGCTGCCAAGGGGGAAAGAAGTGCAGTCCTTGCACCAATTGCATCTGGAAGTCAAGCTGGTAGTGAAATGGTTGTGGCTGCCAGTACTGAAACTGGTGAGCCAAGGGTTGAAGGTAATGTAGATGTGATTGATAGGGGGAATGTGGATAAGGGTAAAGCAAAAGCATCTGATGAAGCCCAGCCGACCACTGATGTACCAATGTTAGAAACTGGCAATGTTGATTTGCTTCCTCCAGTTTCTGAAAGTTATAGCAAACGTCTGGCAAGGCTTGGTGATCAAATTAAAGAAAGAAAGAAAATGAAACAAGCAAACCAAGCTGAAGCCAGAGAACATCTTGCTAAGATCAAACTGCTTGATATTAGTGATGCTCATCTTTTGGGAATCACTAAGGAGGAATATGCAAGAGTGAAAGATGATGCTAGGATAGTGGGCATGTTGAAAGGAATGCTTGATATTGAATTAGACAGACACTATCCTGATGATGAAGCTGAGCATGATGCCAGAAATTTGAATATATCAGTGGAGAAGGCAAAAGAGAATCGGGCTAGTGGGGTTTTGAAAAGAATTGAAAATGTGAAGAAGGTTGTGAAAAGGGTATTGAATCCACCAAGAAGGAACCCTCAACCAAGAAAGCCACTGCATAGAGATGCTGACCTTAGAACCTTCCTTGAACCAACTGGCGAAATCTCTAATGATGACATCAAGGTTGCTGTGCAGGCTGCTGGAGCTGGGACTATTAAAATCTCGAATGAATCTGAAGCTAGAAGCTATTATTCCCAGATCATGGCAACCAGAAGGCACAGTGGGGCAATCAATGGTGTTTTTGTAACAATTAAGCCAGGCACCAAGTACTTTCACGTTGAAGTCAGTTATGCTAGAGGGCCACTAGTTAAAACTGACAATCCTGGTGTGATGCAATTTGGGTTCTCAGAATGGGTAGAAATGGTAAACTTTTTGGAAGCTAAGGCACAAAAGAATAGGTTTGAGAAAGCATGGGTCAACTTTTTAAAGGGCAAGTTTCAACATAAAGAGAATCTGGAGCTAAAGTTAAATATTGATCCTGAAGACTCTCGTCCTATTTCTTCAGTGTCAAAGAGAAGGAGAACTGGCGAAGGGCCATCTGATTAAGTTCTCTCTTCAGATTATCTGCTTGTAATTTTATTTACATTTTGTAACTTATGTATATTTCATTTCCTTGTATAAATGAAGTTACCAGTTTGTAACCACAAGATAGATAATAGATTAAATCTAACAAACTCAAAAGAAAAACCCAAGGCATTTATTGATCTATAAAAATGCCTTGGAAAACTTAGATAGGTTTAATCAAACAAGTCCTTCCAGTTCATACTTGTATAGATACAAGAACTGAAAAAGACTTGGCAATATTTCAGGACAAATAGGGGGAATTTGTTAGGACCAGTTCTGTTGAAACTGGCCAGTCTCCAGTTGCACCTGGAGACCAAGAAGATTTGTCCAGAAATATATTGAAGTCCAATTGCATCGTACAGTTAACGCAACTGAAGACTTCCTCCAGTTGAGAACTGACCAGTTGAAGAATCATTCCAGTTGAAGTCGAAGACAACAAGTGGAAGATAAAGAATGACAATGGCAGCGAAGCCCAGTTGACATTCTAGTCAGTTACAAACTGGAGACCATCAGTGGAAAGCTCTTACAAAGCTTTACACTGATTACAAGGAAAAGACTTTTATGCTTTATATGCTATTACACGGATAAAAGGATTTATCTATGTATAAAGTACAAAAGGTACATAAAGCAGGTTGAGTAGAGTTACTTAAATGATATTCCTTAAATGATATTCCTTAAATGATATTCCGTAACTTTACACTGCATTTTTAAGGAATTAAATGATATTCCTTAAATGATATTCCGTAACTTTACACTGCATTTTTAAGGAATTAAATGATATTCCTTAAATGCTCTCAACCATATTTGTACGGCCAAAGTTGACATCCCAATGTCAACTTTGCCTATAAATAGAAGTCATTGCACAACCAAGAACACACACTTCATACTTTGCAAACCTGTAATATTCTTGGTGAACTTGTGCAATATTCTCTCAATCGCTAAAAGGAACATTTCACAACTTTAAGTGTTTCGATTGTTTAGAGAATTTCCAAGTGTAGATCAATTGTAGTTCATAGGTTGTTAGGATATTTACATATTTTGTATTATCTTGGTTCCGCAACAACCTTGTAATTTATTTAAAGTTAATAAATAAATTACACTTGAAAATTACATATTGTCTTACCAATTTACTTTACAAGTATTTTATATTATTGCATTGTTTTTACTTATTGTCACTTTAATAAGTAATCTATCCAAGAACTGAGTATATACTCACTGCAACTGGTCGCCTCCAGTTCAGTGCTTATATTGCAAAGTAACTCCACCATCGACATTGAGGTGTCTTCAGGTAGTACCATCTATTGAGTTGGGACTTACACTTTCATAATAATATCAATAACTAAAAGAGGAAGTTAGGGGTACACTTGACACCTCTTAAAGCTCTTTTTAAGCTTAAAGATCTTTCCTAATTACTCTAGAGCTCTCCTTTTTTCTAGATTTTTTTATTTTTTATTTGCTAATTAAATAGATAATTATATTTAAAACTCTATCATAAATCTTTTTCTACCAAAACAAATCTTTTTAGATTTTAAAGATATATAATATTCTTAAAGCTCTCCCAATAAATTATTATATATACAAGCTAAATTTTTATTAATTATCCTCATTCATATTATTCTTTTCCTTCCTATCTTTAATAAACAAATCAAGTTAAGTAAATTTCTCAACAAAAGAAACATACGGTTTTTTTTATATCACTTTAATTTTATTTTTGGTATTTTGTGACAGTCCACGATTTGCACACTTATATTTGATTAAATAAGACAAGAAAGTAAATGCAGAAAGTAAAGAACAAGAACAAGAATAAAGTTCAAGTGCAAAGATCTAAGCAAGTCTAATCATATGTATCATTGATTTAAACGATGAATACATGGTCGATATTACAACTTGTCTTACAAGAATACAAATGAACTAATAATTGCTAAGTCTAGACAAACTATTAACTTAAACAATTAAGAGAAAATAAGTGACACACACTTGTGGTGACAAACACAAAGTGTTATTGAGATGGCTGTGTTGCTTTATATAGGGGAGGAATTAGGGCAACACATCCTTACATTGATAGAGATAGAATGGTGGTTGTCGACCTCTAATTGGCTCGTAGTACTTGAATCCAGGAGCCTTTGTCTTCTTTACCAAAACGGGTATGAAAGAGAAAACCCTTCTTTTGGTCCAACTGTATTTTTGCCATAATAAGTAAATTACAGTTGGATGAACCACCATGTGACTTCTTGTCTTCTTTTGATTTGAAATCTTCCCGCCTTGATACACAATTTGGAAAGAAGATCACCCGCTGACAAGAGTCACTGACTCGCTGAAGACTTGCTAACGTCATACGTCAGCGATCAAGTCTGATCAGCGAATCCTTGACTCAACAATCTCCCCCTATTCGCTGAGAAGATTTGCTGAGTAAACTAGACTTTAAGAAAATAAAAGAATGATAGAAAGATGTCTTATATTCATCTTTTGAACTTTACATGCTGACACATCAAGCATTCACAATTTAAGACATCTAAAGATTGGCAGCTTCAATCTCCTAAGCATCTTCTTGTTTAGCAATTCTTAACACTGGGTCATTTCTTTTGTGAGGTTTCAGCAGTTCTTCATCTAACTTGTCGATGAACCATCCGGCATTGGTAGTTTTAGCACACCTTTTTCTTATGCCAATGATGAACCCAGTGGATGCCTTTTCAATTTCAGCCAATCGAAAGAACAGTTGATCATTCTGAAAATTGGTGAAGAGTATGCCTGATGGATTCTCCAGCACTCTCCCTTCTTCGAAAAAGCTTCTAGGAGGAAGTCTGAGGTTCAGCAAGGCATCACCAGATATAGGAGGAAGATCAGCATGCAAAGTTCGATATTCTTCTTTTCTTTTTCTTTGGATCCTTTTGCCTGCTGATGTGGAGATGGCTGCTGGAGAACCAAAGATTTACCTCAGCATAGGCAGATCAGCTTTGAACTTTGTCTCATAGTCCAGTGCTTTTTCAAAATATTCCTTCAACATCTTCTGAAGGTGAGCATAGCTGACAGTCTTCTTATCTTTGATCAACATATAGACCTCAAACCATTCAGAGGCACTAAGTGTCGCTGGTTGAACCTCTTTAAGAGAAATTGGTTTGGGTGCCCCTTCTATTAAAATCTTCAAGTTTGTTGTTAAGCCCATATCAGCAGGAAAGGCTTGAGCAGCGACTATCCTTTGTAGCCTTTTTCTTGTCTCCATATTCTTCAGCCACTTAGCCTTTTCTTCTTCAAACTTAGCTCTTTTCTCACTAAGTTGTTTCTCAACCTCTGCATGCTTTTGCTTGTATACAGCTTCAGCACCACCAGTTTTGAATAGCATTTGCTGCTCACCATCTAGTTCACTCTTCTCAAGAAGAGGTAATTGCTTGATAAACTCCAAGTTCTGTCTTTCATTTTCTTGGTTTTCTTTGATCCTATCCAGCTCCTTGATAGCTTCTTCTTGAGTCTTTCCCTCAGCAGTCATGGCCAGTATTTCTATCATTTGATGCTTGTGACCTGCTGGGGTTTGGATAGAAAGTTGAGCAGCAGGAAGAGAAGATGAAGGTCTCTTGTGCTGAATGCGAGCAAGATGTTGATGCTGAGAGTCAGTCATAGGAGTAATGGTAGCATTTGCACGGAAATGTTTGTGAAATATTGGAAGGGTTTCCTTGGACCTGTCAGTGGCCATTTCGGCGGCAAAACCTGCCTTCCATGCTGCTTCCATTACTTTGGGGTTAAACTGCTCCTCTACATCATCAAAAACTTCAATCTGGGGAACATTAGCATTGATCATTTGTTGCTCCCCTTCAACACCAGCTGGAGGAACTTCAACATTAACTTCTTTTTCAATCTCCCCCTCAACACCAGCATGGGGGAACTTCACTTTCTTTTTCAACATTTGACGTCACAATTGCCATACCATCTGTGACAGTATCAGTAGTGCCTAAAGCTTCTTCAGCAGTTTCTTCATATATTCGATCAACAGCCTTGTTCACCGCTTCACCAACTAATGTTATAACGGCTTCATCAATTTTCTCCCCCTTGGAAGTTGCATCAGTAGCAGCAATTTCTACACTTGGCGCTTGTTTAGATTGTTGGTTTACCAGTTGCACCAGCAGATTCTTAAGCTCCCCTACTCCCTTTTCCAGCTTAACTTGCCTTTGGCGATCTTCCTCAGTGAAAGACGCTTGAGGTATGGGAGATCAGCCACTTGTTTTTCTAAGGCATGGATAGCCTTGGTGTTGTTGTCAACTTGAGTTGTCAGAGGGGAGATGAGATCACTCAGCTTCTTTACATTGGCAGCAGCAGATCTGCTGGTAGAGGCTGCCTTCTTAGCTGAGTAGCTGGTAGAATTGACACATTTGAACAACGACACTACACCAGACTTAATTATCTGCTGATCACGTTTGATGATGTTTGTGGTGGTGTTGATTTTGTCTTGAGCAGCAGCTATAGAGATAGATTTTTCTTTCAGCATCTTTATATCTGTGCTGTTTTCATTTTGCTTATTGTACCAGCTGGTCAATATGGAAACCAGCCTGCCAGACTCCTTATCCTTCCACTCAATAGCAAGATTGGCAGCTTTGGTGAGATCATTCAATTGATGCTCTACCCTTTCTAGTCTGCTGGAAGAGTTGGTAGAGTAGGAAATGCCAGTTCTTTAGCAACAAGGGGCTCGACTTCTGTTTGCAGGTTAGAAGGGCAACCAGGAACAGCTTGGAAAGAGGAGGGCATGCCAAGAGATAGCATGGTGTTCACTAGTTGCATAGGAGGAGTCTTAGGTCTAGCAGTGGGAGCCATTGACCCACTTTCAGTGTCAACATTTTCTGTCTCAGTGACTGGAATATTTGCTGCTATATTTTCACCTGATGGTTCAATTTCCTCATCACCTTCGTCTATTTCCATGTCACTGGCCTCCTTTTCATCAGCATAATTGTATGAGTCCAGCTGGAACTCATCAGCAGCAAAATCTCCTAAATCCAAATCACTTTCATTTTCGTCATCCTCAACTTCAAAACTAACAACAGTCACTTCCTGTTCAACAACTACATCACCAACACTAACTACACTTTCAACTTCATTTCTTCTCCCAACATTTTCAGCAGATATATCACCAGTACCAGCACCTTCATTTATATCAACATTTTCAGCAGCCGCGTTTCAGTTTCACCAGCAGCCTGCGTTTCAGTTTCATCAGCAGTGGCTGTTTCCCTTTCATCAGTAGAGTAGTTGATAGGGGTAGGTGACAGGCATGCCTCTGTTTCAGTATGTTGCTGCTCTATGTTTTCAACAGCTGTAGAGGCTTCTTCCTCATCAATAAGAGAGAGTTGAGAGGATTCCAAACCTTTAATTGCAAACCCCTTTGCTGTTTTTTGTTTTCTTTTAGGAGCAGCAGCGGAAGGTGATGATGGAGCAGAAGTCTTGGAAGACTTTGATCTTGCTTTCTTTGATGGTTTGGCAGCTTTGGGTTGTGCTTTCTCAGAGAGACCCTCAGCAACTACTCCAGATGGTTTCTTTATGTAGATGTTTGGATAGGATGAGAAAAGTACCTCTTTCATTTTTGGAGTGAGATCAGCAAACTTACTGTCGAAGAGAGCAAGATCACAAACAGGCTTCTTGTATACTGAATGACCAATTCTTGGTGGTTTGCATACAGAAGCACCGAATTGATTGTATTTTTCCTTCAGCTCTTGTTTAAAGATCAAGGAGAAGAATCTTGTAAATGGAATAGTGTAAGAGCGGTTGCTGGCATGAACGTTTGCCTTCATATCTTCAAATATGACTGAGGCAAAGTCAATAAATCTTCCAGTAGCCAGAGCATGGATAATTTGCATATTCGCTGCTGTAGCTTGATCATGAGATCCAGAGTTTCCACCTATGCATTGAATAACATGTGCAAACAGTAACCTCCATACACCAGGGAGATGCTTTTTTGTGGGATTGCTGGGTACATCTTCAGGTGGATTAACATCTGTTCCATATCTGTGCTGTTTTCATTTTGCTTATTGTACCAGCTGGTCAATATGGAAACCAGCCTGCCAGACTCCTTATCCTTCCACTCAATAGCAAGATTGGCAGCTTTGGGTTGTGCTTTCTCAGCGAGACCCTCAGCAACTACTCCAGATGGTTTCTTTATGTAGATGTTTGGATAGGATGAGAAAAGTACCTCTTTCATTGGAGTGAGATCAGCCACTTGTTTTTCTAAGGCATGGATAGCCTTGGTGTTGTTGTCAACTTGAGTTGTCAGAGGGGAGATGAGATCACTCAGCTTCTTTACATTGGCAGCAGCAGATCTGCTGGTAGAGGCTGCCTTCTTAGCTGAGTAGCTGGTAGAATTGACACATTTGAACAACGACACTACACCAGACTTAATTATCTGCTGATCACGTTTGATGATGTTTGTGGTGGTGTTGATTTTGTCTTGAGCAGCAGCTATAGAGATAGATTTTTCTTTCAGCATCTTTATATCTGTGCTGTTTTCATTTTGCTTATTGTACCAGCTGGTCAATATGGAAACCAGCCTGCCAGACTCCTTATCCTTCCACTCAATAGCAAGATTGGCAGCTTTGGGTTGTGCTTTCTCAGAGAGACCCTCAGCAACTACTCCAGATGGTTTCTTTATGTAGATGTTTGGATAGGATGAGAAAAGTACCTCTTTCATTTTTGGAGTGAGATCAGCAAACTTACTGTCGAAGAGAGCAAGATCACAAACAGGCTTCTTGTATACTGAATGACCAATTCTTGGTGGTTTGCATACAGAAGCACCGAATTGATTGTATTTTTCCTTCAGCTCTTGTTTAAAGATCAAGGAGAAGAATCTTGTAAATGGAATAGTGTAAGAGCGGTTGCTGGCATGAACGTTTGCCTTCATATCTTCAAATATGACTGAGGCAAAGTCAATAAATCTTCCAGTAGCCAGAGCATGGATAATTTGCATATTCGCTGCTGTAGCTTGATCATTTGTTGCTCCCCTTCAACACCAGCTGGAGGAACTTCAACATTAACTTCTTTTTCAATCTCCCCCTCAACACCAGCATGGGGGAACTTCACTTTCTTTTTCAACATTTGACGTCACAATTGCCATACCATCTGTGACAGTATCAGTAGTGCCTAAAGCTTCTTCAGCAGTTTCTTCATATATTCGATCAACAGCCTTGTTCACCGCTTCACCAACTAATGTTATAACGGCTTCATCAATTTTCTCCCCCTTGGAAGTTGCATCAGTAGCAGCAATTTCTACACTTGGCGCTTGTTTAGATTGTTGGTTTACCAGTTGCACCAGCAGATTCTTAAGCTCCCCTACTCCCTTTTCCAGCTTAACTTGCCTTTGGCGATCTTCCTCAGTGAAAGACGCTTGAGGTATGGGAGATCAGCCACTTGTTTTTCTAAGGCATGGATAGCCTTGGTGTTGTTGTCAACTTGAGTTGTCAGAGGGGAGATGAGATCACTCAGCTTCTTTACATTGGCAGCAGCAGATCTGCTGGTAGAGGCTGCCTTCTTAGCTGAGTAGCTGGTAGAATTGACACATTTGAACAACGACACTACACCAGACTTAATTATCTGCTGATCACGTTTGATGATGTTTGTGGTGGTGTTGATTTTGTCTTGAGCAGCAGCTATAGAGATAGATTTTTCTTTCAGCATCTTTATATCTGTGCTGTTTTCATTTTGCTTATTGTACCAGCTGGTCAATATGGAAACCAGCCTGCCAGACTCCTTATCCTTCCACTCAATAGCAAGATTGGCAGCTTTGGGTTGTGCTTTCTCAGAGAGACCCTCAGCAACTACTCCAGATGGTTTCTTTATGTAGATGTTTGGATAGGATGAGAAAAGTACCTCTTTCATTTTTGGAGTGAGATCAGCAAACTTACTGTCGAAGAGAGCAAGATCACAAACAGGCTTCTTGTATACTGAATGACCAATTCTTGGTGGTTTGCATACAGAAGCACCGAATTGATTGTATTTTTCCTTCAGCTCTTGTTTAAAGATCAAGGAGAAGAATCTTGTAAATGGAATAGTGTAAGAGCGGTTGCTGGCATGAACGTTTGCCTTCATATCTTCAAATATGACTGAGGCAAAGTCAATAAATCTTCCAGTAGCCAGAGCATGGATAATTTGCATATTCGCTGCTGTAGCTTGATCATGAGATCCAGAGTTTCCACCTATGCATTGAATAACATGTGCAAACAGTAACCTCCATACACCAGGGAGATGCTTTTTTGTGGGATTGCTGGGTACATCTTCAGGTGGATTAACATCTGTTCCATATCCAATAGTGGGCAGCCACTCTTTCTATTGTTCAACAGTTGTTGGATCCACAAAAGGTTTTTCTTTTGTTTGATCTGGAAGCCCAAGTGCTGTTCGAATGACTTTGGGAGTGATTGTTATGCGTACCTGCTTCTTTTTCACAGTGCCAGTAATGGCACCGATACTTACATAGTAGTCACATGTCCACCAAAACTCTCGAAGGAGATAGACATACATTTCTTCAGGATCAGCATAGATAGCATTGCTTGCAGGGCATGCTTTTATAAAGTCTAGCATATGCTGGTACCCTGTAGTGCTAGAAGGAACTTCAAGAGAACCTAAATAATTGTTAGGTTTAATGGAGATTCTTTGGGCTTGAAACATGACTTTTGAAGAAGGAGGAATGGTTTCTAGATCATATATTGTAGAATGCATATAAAGAGGAACATGTTTAAGAGCTTTTTGGGTGGCTAGATCTTTGGCAGACAACTCAACATGAGTTGGTGATTCTGGTTGATTTTTCGATGGAGGGTTTTGAGTTTCTGATTATTGTTGTTGTTCAGGAGTGGGTTGCTCAGATGAAGAAGCCATTTTAGATTAAGATTGAGAAATAGGAAGAAGAAGATGAACAGTGAGAGGAGATAGAAAGGATTTTGAGAAGTTTGAGAGATTTGGAGAATAAGAAAATAAGAAGGTGAATTATGAGAGTATAAAGGACGGAGATTGAAACGATTTGAATATATATGGTATGGATATGGGCCCCATAACTGTGACAGTGAACCGTCACAAATACTCTCTTTCATACGTAATATATACATATATATATGTATTTAATAAATTAATAGGAGACCATCAGTGGTTTTGTATATATAATAAGTACAAAATGCTGATTTTTAATTTACAAAATACGTTTAATATACGTATGTGAGTAACGTATAAAAATGGATTGATGTGACAACTTGTACCATAATTTCAAAAATACTCGAGTGTTTACGGCGGATACAGTGTACAAGTTGCCCATTAGGGAGAAAATCGAGGTAACCGTTTTGAGATTCCAATAAAATATTAATAAAAATACTTGGTGGATATATTCACACGATAAAATAGTTGAGATTGAAGTATATCCACTGACAATTTAGTAAATCTGGTTACCTCATTTAGAGAAGGAGTTTCAGTCAGCGACTTCACGGCAAACGTTGGTCGCTGATGAATAAAGAATACAATTTTTAGCAAATTGTCAGCTGTCAACGGATTTAGTTAGTCTTTACCAGAGCCGTTTGCTGCTGGACTAGATGGAAACTTTCAGCTTTCCATTGCTTTTATTTTCTTATTCCCAAAGCAACAGGGACTAACGGATTTGGTGAGTCTTTACCAGAGCCGTTTGCTGCTGGACTAGATAGAGACTTTCAACTCTCTATTGCTTTTGTTTTGCTTTTTCCCAAAGCAACAGGGAATAACGGATTTGGTAAGTCTTTACCAGAGCCGTTTGCTGCTGGACTAGATGGAAACTTTCAGCTTTCCATTACTTTTATTTGCTTATTCCCAAAGCAACAGGGATTAACGGATTTGAGGAGTCTTTACCAGAGCCGTTTGCTGCTGGACAAGATGAAGACTTTTAAGCTCTTCATTGCTTTTAAGTTCAGCGAGTTACACATACTTAAACTCGCTGATAAGGGTTTTGACTACACGAGTCAATTTTCAACTTATAAAGAGAGAGATAAGTTGAATTTTAGCAAACATGACACATCATGTCACTGATTCACCATTCAGCATTCCCAACTTTCTGACCAGATATTCGAATCTGGTTTCATCTAACGGTTTAGTGAATATGTCAGCAAGCTGGTCATCAGTGGGGATGAAATAAATTTTAACATCCCCTTTCATGACATGGTCATGAATGAAGTGGTACCTTATGTCTATGTGTTTGGTCTTTGAATGCTGAATAGGATTGTGTGTGATAGAAATTGCACTTGTATTATCACACATTATGGGAATCTTAGAGAATTCTAAGTCATAGTCAGCGAGTTGATTTTTCATCCAGAGGACTTGTGCACAGCAACTCGCTGCTGACACATATTCTGCTTCAGCAGTGGAGATGGACACTGTATGCTGTTTCTTACTAGACCAACTAGTCAGCTCCCCCCCCCCCAACAGTTGACATCCACCACTGGTGCTTTTCCTATCTAACATGCAACCAGCATAGTCAGAATCAGAATATGCAACTAAGTCAAAACTGGAATCTTTGGGATACCAGAGACCCAGTGTGGAAGTGCCCTTCAGATATTTAAAGATTCGCTTGACAGCGAGAATGTGAGACTCCATGGGAGATGCTTGATATCTTGCACATAAGCAAGTGGCAAACATAATGTCAGGACGACTCGCTGTGAGATACATCAGCGAGCCTATCATTCCCCAATAGTGAGTAGGGTTCACATGCTTACTTGCAGGATTAGCATGGAGATTGTTTGGAGGAGACATAGGGGTGGCCTTAGTAGTCACATTGGACATATCAAATTTAACCAGTATATCTCGAATGTACTTCTCCTGATTAATGAAAATCCCATTTAGGAGTTGACGAATTTGCAGTCCAAGAAAGAAGGTCAGCTCACCCATCATGCTCATCTCAAAATGAGAGGACATCAGGGAGCTGAACTTGGTACAAAGTTTCTTGCTGGAGGACCCAAAGATGATGTCATCCGCATATATCTGGACATAAAGGACATCAGCACCCTTTCTATAGATAAAGAGGGTGCTGTCGATGGACCCTCGCTGAAACTTGTTAGAGAGAAGAAATTCAGAAAGAGTGTCATACCAGGCTCTAGGAGCCTGTTTAAGACCATAGAGTGCCTTATAAAGACGATAGGCATGGTGTGGCTTAGCTGGATCTTCAAAACTAGGTGGCTGCTTAACATAAACTTCCTCGTCGAGTTTTCCATTTAGGAAGGCACTCTTGACATCCATCTGATATACTGTGAAGTTTCTGTAAGCAGCATGTGCCAGGAATAAGCGAATTGCTTCCAATCGGGCCACTGCTGTAAATGTTTCATCATAATCAACACCTTCTTCCTGAAGGTATCCTTGTGCAACCAGCCTAGCCTTGTTACGAGTAACTACACCATCTTCGTCCATTTTGTTCCTATAACCATTTTGTTCCTATAAACCCATTTTGTTCCAATGGGTTCTTTGTCAGCAGGTAGAGGAACAAGAAACCAGACATGCTATCGTTTGAACTGGGTAAATTCCTCTTGCATAGCCTCTACCCATGAAGGATCAACCATTGCTTCTCCTATGTTTTTAGGAGTGATCATTGACAAGAAGTTCACATAGAGACATGTGTTTCTCTTTGCTGATCGAGTAACTATCCCTTGAGAAGGATCACCAATTACTTGGTGAGCTGGATGACTAGAAGTCCATTTAACTGCTGGAACACTTGATGAACCTAGTTGAGTGTCAGCGGAAGACTGAGAGATGGGTTCAGTAGAGAGATCATTGTAAGAGGAGAAGTCAATAGTAAGAATGGGATCAGAAGGGGTATGATTAGATGAGCCATTCGACTGAATTGAGTTATCATTGATGTTGGGGTCATCAGCTGGCTCCATATCATTAGCATTAGCTGATGCATCATGAAACTCTTCCTCAGCAAAGTCATCAGCATGCACATCATCAGCCAGTGATCTAGGTTTGGCTGATGCAGCATGGATTGATCTTAAGATAGGCTCAACTGGCTCAATCGAGTAGATATGAGCAGCAACTTGCTCTAGTTCAGCAATCAGCTGAACTATCCTGTGTGTCATGCTGATTATTTTCAGGCAGTGAGCAAGATGCATCAACAAATGAGTCAGCTTCCTCAGTAAGAGGATCAGCGAGCTCATTAAAAATGACTTCTGATGAAGTAGTTTGGATGTCCTTAAGAGCTGATGAACTTTCATCAAAGGTAACATGAATGGATTCATCCACTTTTTGAAGGCGAGTATTAAAT
Source organism: Erigeron breviscapus (assembly GCA_034093135.1). Taxonomy (NCBI): domain Eukaryota; kingdom Viridiplantae; phylum Streptophyta; class Magnoliopsida; order Asterales; family Asteraceae; genus Erigeron; species Erigeron breviscapus. The sequence goes on along the minus strand of CM067175.1, from coordinate 12,179,781 downwards.
ACTCTAAATGCCTTACTGATGGAAGAATATCCAAGAAAGTATCCATCATCATCTTTAGGATCAAACTTTCCTAAGTGATCCTTATTGTTTAGAATGAAAACAGGGCATCCCAATACATGGAAGTATTTTATTTGAGGTTTCTTACCTTTCAAAACCTCGTAAGCTGTCTTGTCATGTGTTTTAACAATGAGACATCTATTCTGAGTATGACAAGCAGTGGTGACAGCTTCTGCCCATAATTTACTAGGCAAAGAAGACTCACTGAGCATGGTACGTGTTGCCTCTATTAGAGTTCTGTTTCTTCTTTCAGCAACACCATTTTGCTCAGGAGTTCTGGTGGAAAAAAAGTTTTGTGAGATCCCTTGATCAGCACAAAAGGATTCAAGAGTGTGATTTCTGAACTTAGTACCATGGTCGCTTCTGAGTTCTTTAACCCTTATGCAGTTGAGATTTTCCATTTTCTTTAAGAAATTTATGATTTCTTCAGCAGCATCACTCTTTGAACGAAGAAAGATAGTCCAAGTGTATCGTGAATATTCATCTACAATTACTAAAGTGTATCTGCAACCCTTTAGGCTTTGGACATTCACTGGACCAAAAAGGTCCATGTGAAGAAGATGAAAGCAGCCAGTGATAGAATTGGCCTGCTTTGTTTTGAAGGTAGCTCTATGGCTTTTACCTTTTTCACATGCACCACAGAGTCTATCCTTTTCAAAAGAGAGATGAGGAAGGCTGTTAGGTCCAGATTTACTGGACTCGCTCCAGACTCGACTACTGGAGCCTTACTGAAGATCTGTCCAGAAACGTGTTCTACTGGACCTACTCCAGACTTGGAATCTGGAGTCCCTCTGAAGATTTGTCCAGAAATAATGGAAGACTAGTGAGCAAATACTTGTATAGGAAATCTGGAGTATTCTCCAGATTAGCTCACTGGACTTCACCCCAGTCCAGATCTACTCTACTGAAGACGTTCTCACTGAAGTCAAAGACTGAAGTCAGAATAAAGAAGACTGACAAATGGCGGAGTCCACTGGAAGTATTTTATTTGAGGTTTCTTACCTTTCAAAACCTCGTAAGCTGTCTTGTCATGTGTTTTAACAATGAGACATCTATTCTGAGTATGACAAGCAGTGGTGACAGCTTCTGCCCATAATTTACTAGGCAAAGAAGACTCACTGAGCATGGTACGTGTTGCCTCTATTAGAGTTCTGTTTCTTCTTTCAGCAACACCATTTTGCTCAGGAGTTCTGGTGGAAAAAAAGTTTTGTGAGATCCCTTGATCAGCACAAAAGGATTCAAGAGTGTGATTTCTGAACTTAGTACCATGGTCGCTTCTGAGTTCTTTAACCCTTATGCAGTTGAGATTTTCCATTTTCTTTAAGAAATTTATGATTTCTTCAGCAGCATCACTCTTTGAACGAAGAAAGATAGTCCAAGTGTATCGTGAATATTCATCTACAATTACTAAAGTGTATCTGCAACCCTTTAGGCTTTGGACATTCACTGGACCAAAAAGGTCCATGTGAAGAAGATGAAAGCAGCCAGTGATAGAATTGGCCTGCTTTGTTTTGAAGGTAGCTCTATGGCTTTTACCTTTTTCACATGCACCACAGAGTCTATCCTTTTCAAAAGAGAGATGAGGAAGGCTGTTAGGTCCAGATTTACTGGACTCGCTCCAGACTCGACTACTGGAGCCTTACTGAAGATCTGTCCAGAAACGTGTTCTACTGGACCTACTCCAGACTTGGAATCTGGAGTCCCTCTGAAGATTTGTCCAGAAATAATGGAAGACTAGTGAGCAAATACTTGTATAGGAAATCTGGAGTATTCTCCAGATTAGCTCACTGGACTTCACCCCAGTCCAGATCTACTCTACTGAAGACGTTCTCACTGAAGTCAAAGACTGAAGTCAGAATAAAGAAGACTGACAAATGGCGGAGTCCACTGGAAGTCTTTCCAGATCTGTACACTGGAGGATTGTCAGTGTTCTAGACCTTACAAGTCTGAACACTGATATCGAGGAATTGACTTTTGCCTTTACACACTTTCCAAAGAACAATCCACTTGTTATTTACCAAAGTTTATGCGTGTAAAGGTGGTTGGTTAAAAGAATAAAATCATATCGATATGACTTTATCCTTGTACCATTAACCAATGCATTTAATGTTCTTGTCGGATCATTAAATGCATGCAACCATATTTGTACGGCACAAAATTCACTGGTGAATTTTGTTGCGTATAAATACAAAGTCATTTCTTTGAGAAAATACTTTTAAGCATACATTTTGCATTAGAGTGAATTTGTTTAAATACTCTCGATCTTAAACTGGGATACTTCACAGCTTTAAGTATCTCGATCCAAAAGAGTTATTTGACAAATATAGATCATTTGTAATTCATAGGTTGTTAGGATATATACTTATTTGTATTATCTTGATTCCGCACAACCTTGTATTTTATTTAGCATCATAAATAAAATACACCATTGAAAAATACATAATGTTCCACTTTACTTGTTTATTGCTTTAAGTCGTGTATTACTTTATTTATATACTTGCATTTATATTTAAGTAATACTAGTCCATTCTAGTGCTTATTAGACTTGTTGTATTTTACACTTTTTAGGTTACCTATCGTATTTCAGGGACTCACATTTGGTATCAGAGCAGAAGGCTAAACATTGCCTAGATCTGTTTCTTTGATGGCCAACCTAGAAAATACACAAGGAAGCTTTAATTTTGGTCCCGATCCTAATGTTAATATTAATGATCAAAATAATGAACCACCTATTGTTAATAACACTAATCCACCACCTCCTCCTACTCCTGCTTCTCCACACGTGCATGTGCACTATTCAAATAATCCTGTTCCAAAATTCAGTGGGAACAGTGATGAATTTGGTACGTGGAAGGCTAGGATGATATTGCATATCACTGGTATTGAGAGGAACATGATGAAAATCTTAAATGAAGGTCCTTATGTCCCTACATCACCTCTCAATCCCCTTCTTGATTAGAAGAGGAAGGGTAAAGAGGGAGGAACATTGGTCTAAAGAGGAGAGGAGACTGGTGAATCTAGACACCCTTCTCAAGAACATGATCCTCGGGGCCATTCCAGAAACCCTAATTCCCACACTAGTTCTTTTTCCTAGTGCTAAAACCATGTGGGATGAACTTTTAAACCAGCATGAAGGAGGAGATGACACCATTGTCACCAGAAAGGTCTCCTTAAACAAGAGGTATGAGTCATTTTTTGCTCAGCCTAATGAGTCTCTAACTCGTACTTACACCAGATTTATGAGTATCATAAACTAGTTGAGAGGTCTCGGGGTTGAGAAGGACAAGGATATACTTCTGGAGAAATTTTGTGATATTCTGTCCACCAAATGGTCTCACATGATCTTGGTCTTACGACAAGGTAAAACTCTGCACACACACACTCTCTCAACTCTTTATGGAGCTTTCAGGTACACTGAAGAAAATCAAGCTCAGAGAGTGGTGGCAGAACAAGATGCTTATAACCATGCCTCCAGTAGTCCTAATGTGGTTAGTCATACTGAACCACAAAGTACAGCACTGATATCTTCTGAGAATGTATTTTCTATGAAGAAGATGGTGTCTGAACTCATGGATTCTGGAGAGTCCAGTCAAATCTCTCCAGACTGTTGTGATGAAACTGATGATGATGACCTTATTGCAATGATTGCTAAAATGTTTAACCGTTTCAAAGCAAGAGCAAATAGGCCATCTGGACAATTTGCATCCAGTTCTTCAACTGATAAGACCAATATGACATGATTTAAGTGTGGCAAAAAGGGTCATTTCATGAAAGATTGCAGGTCCAGCCAGTTTGTATCCAAGCCTGGTCCATTTTCTTCAAATAATAAGCCTGATGATAGCTATAAATTGAAATATAAAAAGCTTAAGACCCAGATTGCTCTCATGGCACAATAAATTGAAAACAATAATAAGTGCATGATTGCAACAACTGAAGAGAAGTGGGTTCCTTCTGATGAATCATCTGCTGATGAAGAAGAAGAAAGAGATTGTTGTTACATGGCTCTGACAGACGAAGAGCACCTGGTGAAGGAGGATGTCACATCTGGACGATGGGTGGACATTGTTATTAAAAAGGTTAGTGATTATGATACTGCAACTGACCAAGAATTAAAACTGGACATTGCTGAAGCTCTTAATTCTGATTTGATATTTGTAGAAACTGTTAGATCTGATTGTGTAAATGGTCTAGAAACAGATTTTTCTGAAATAACTGTCTTAAAATCAAAATTAAAAGAACTTCAAGACATTGAACTGGCATTTCAAGCCCAGGTTCTGGTAACTGAACAATTGATTCAAGAAAAACAAGATCTTGAAGTCATTTTAGAGAAAGAAAAACTGGTGATTAAATCATGGCTAGAAACCAGAAAGCCATATGATGCTGGAGTAAATCAATTTCCTGCTCAAAAACGTGCATATTTAGATGGAAATACTCATGTAGCATCATTAATACCAGTAATCGATCGATTACCAGAGGGGTTCAGGCCCACCACTGTTTATGATGAGCCTGTAACTCTCAAGGCCAATATTTTCCCAGTTCAATCCCAGAGGTTAAGACTGGAGCATTCCAGATGACTACTCCAGTTAAAGAAGTTTATCGGAATAAACCTTTGCCTCAGACCAATCCCCTACCTAACCCTAGGACTGGAAAGGCTAAGGTATCATCTGATGAAAATGTTTTGTCCAGGTTAGAGAGCCAGATTCAAATACTGACTCGTCAATTTCAAAGTTTTAATGCAAGATTAAACTTTATTGAGGGTACTTCATCTGGCCCTAGACAAAATACAAAACCTTTTGCAAAGAAAGTTAAATCTATTTCTCCAGTTGAGAAAAAGAAAAAGGTTTCAAAACTATCAACCCCAGTGGTCTTTTCAACTAAGACCACTGTTGAAGAAAGTGAACTAAACCAGATTGCCCCAGGGACCTATAAGGGAGGGTCCAGTGAACCCATCAGTCGATGGGTTCCCAAATCTAACTGATAATATCTGGTGTGTGTGTAGGGCGATCGAAAGAAATATATCTGGTATCTTGACAGTGCTGCTGGCAGGACGATGACCGGATGTAAGACCCTGCTGGAGGAGTTCACCATTTCTGATGGACCCTCCATTACTTTTGGAAATGATGGTTGTGGAAAGACTGAGGGATACGGTGTTCTGAACAATGGACAAGTCAAGTTCAGACGTGTTGCATTTGTGAATGGTTTGAAATATAACCTGATCAGTGTAAGCCAACTGTGTGATGATGGCTATCAAGTTCTATTCAATATTGCTCAGGGTATCGTATTCAACAAGGACTGGAAGGTAGTGTTGATTGCTCCCAGAAAAGGGAATGTGTACGTGATGGATATGGAAAGCTCTCCTTCAGAGCAGTGTTTCTATACTCAAGCTGATGAAGACACAAACTGGTTATGGCACAAAAGGTTATCCCATTTAAATTTCAAGAATATTAATAAGTTGTCCAGAAAACAACTTGCAGATGGGATACCTTCAGTTTCCTTCAAAAAGGAAAGGCGATGTCCAGGATGTGAGATGGGTAAGCAGAAACGTACCAGTTTCAAGACCAGACAGAATTTCAGCATATCTGAACCTCTTCATATGCTTCATATGGACCTCTTTGGTCCAGTGAACGTTCAGACTCGTGCTGGTAAAAGATACACCCTGGTGATCGTAGATGAATTCTCCAGATGTTGTTGGGTGATCTTTCTGAGGTCTAAAAGTGAAGTTGTTGCTGAAATCATCAGTCTTATCAAGCAAATTGAGCTCAAGTACAGTCGAAAGGTGTGTCAGTTAAGAAGTGACAATGGAACAGATATCCAGAATGCAACTCTGGAGTCATTCTGTACTGACACTGGCATCTCCCAGAATTTCTCATCAGCCCGCTCTCCAGAACAGAATGGAGTGGTGGAAAGGAAGAATCGAACGCTGATAGAAGCTGCCAGGAGTATGCTTGCTGAATCTGGTCTGTCTACCAGTTTCTGGGCTGAAGCAATTGCTACTGCTTGCCACACCCAGAACCGGTCAGTGTATGTGAAACGATACAAAAAGACAGCCTATGAAGTCTTAAGAAATAGAAAACCAAATATTGGTTATTTTCATGTTTTTGGATGTCCAGTTTACATCCTGAACGACTCCATTCAGTTAGGCAAATTTGATGCCAAAGCTGATGAAGACACAAACTGGTTATGGCACAAAAGGTTATCCCATTTAAATTTCAAGAATATTAATAAGTTGTCCAGAAAACAACTTGCAGATGGGATACCTTCAGTTTCCTTCAAAAAGGAAAGGCGATGTCCAGGATGTGAGATGGGTAAGCAGAAACGTACCAGTTTCAAGACCAGACAGAATTTCAGCATATCTGAACCTCTTCATATGCTTCATATGGACCTCTTTGGTCCAGTGAACGTTCAGACTCGTGCTGGTAAAAGATACACCCTGGTGATCGTAGATGAATTCTCCAGATGTTGTTGGGTGATCTTTCTGAGGTCTAAAAGTGAAGTTGTTGCTGAAATCATCAGTCTTATCAAGCAAATTGAGCTCAAGTACAGTCGAAAGGTGTGTCAGTTAAGAAGTGACAATGGAACAGATATCCAGAATGCAACTCTGGAGTCATTCTGTACTGACACTGGCATCTCCCAGAATTTCTCATCAGCCCGCTCTCCAGAACAGAATGGAGTGGTGGAAAGGAAGAATCGAACGCTGATAGAAGCTGCCAGGAGTATGCTTGCTGAATCTGGTCTGTCTACCAGTTTCTGGGCTGAAGCAATTGCTACTGCTTGCCACACCCAGAACCGGTCAGTGTATGTGAAACGATACAAAAAGACAGCCTATGAAGTCTTAAGAAATAGAAAACCAAATATTGGTTATTTTCATGTTTTTGGATGTCCAGTTTACATCCTGAACGACTCCATTCAGTTAGGCAAATTTGATGCCAAAGCTGATGAAGACACAAACTGGTTATGGCACAAAAGGTTATCCCATTTAAATTTCAAGAATATTAATAAGTTGTCCAGAAAACAACTTGCAGATGGGATACCTTCAGTTTCCTTCAAAAAGGAAAGGCGATGTCCAGGATGTGAGATGGGTAAGCAGAAACGTACCAGTTTCAAGACCAGACAGAATTTCAGCATATCTGAACCTCTTCATATGCTTCATATGGACCTCTTTGGTCCAGTGAACGTTCAGACTCGTGCTGGTAAAAGATACACCCTGGTGATCGTAGATGAATTCTCCAGATGTTGTTGGGTGATCTTTCTGAGGTCTAAAAGTGAAGTTGTTGCTGAAATCATCAGTCTTATCAAGCAAATTGAGCTCAAGTACAGTCGAAAGGTGTGTCAGTTAAGAAGTGACAATGGAACAGAATCCAGAATGCAACTCTGGAGTCATTCTGTACTGACACTGGCATCTCCCAGAATTTCTCATCAGCCCGCTCTCCAGAACAGAATGGAGTGGTGGAAAGGAAGAATCGAACGCTGATAGAAGCTGCCAGGAGTATGCTTGCTGAATCTGGTCTGTCTACCAGTTTCTGGGCTGAAGCAATTGCTACTGCTTGCCACACCCAGAACCGGTCAGTGTATGTGAAACGATACAAAAAGACAGCCTATGAAGTCTTAAGAAATAGAAAACCAAATATTGGTTATTTTCATGTTTTTGGATGTCCAGTTTACATCCTGAACGACTCCATTTAGTTAGGCAAATTTGATGCCAAAGCTGATGAAGGGTATTTCTTAGGCTATTCAGCCATTCGCAAGGCCTTCAGAGTCTACAACAAGAGACTGGAGAAGGTCCATGAGTCAATTCATGTCACATTTGATGAATCAAATGCTCCAGTGGCTAGACTTGAAGCGATCAGAATATTCTTAGCATTCGCTGCTTATCATCAGTTCAAGGTCTACCAGATGGATGTAAAGAGTGCTTTCTTGAATGGAAAGCTTGAAGAAGAAGTTTATGTCAGACAACCACCAGGTTTCGTTGATGAAAAGCATCCACATTGGGTATATCGTCTGGACAAAGCGCTGTATGGCCTCAGACAAGCCCCACGTGCCTGGTATGACACTCTGACTAAACATTTGTTGAAAAATGGTTTCAAAAGAGGTGCAATTGACAATACCTTATTTATTCTTCATGAAAAAGGTAATCTGTTAATGGTACAAATTTATGTTGATGATATTATTTTTGGGTCTACTGATGAAAACATATGCAAGAAATTTTCGAAAATAATGTCAACTGAATATGAAATGAGTTTGATGGGTGAATTAACATATTTTCTTGGACTCCAGATTAAACAAAACAAAGATGGAATTTTTATTAATCAGAAAATATATGTTAGAGATCTTTTAAAGAAATATGATATGAACTCTTCACCATCTAAACCAACTCCAATTTCTGCACCACTGACACTGGACTCCGATCCAGATGGTAAACCAGTGAACACCACTGTCTACAGAGGCATGGTTGGTTAACTGATGTATTTAACTGCCAGTAGACCAGATATTATGTTTTCAACATGTTTATGTGCCAGATATCAGTCTAATCCAAAGGAATCTCATATGCATGCTGTAAAGCGCATACTGAAGTACCTTAAAGGTGTCCCCAGTCTAGGTCTTTGGTATCCCAAAGGCTCAGGCATGGATCTAATGGGCTATTCAGATTCAGATCATGCTGGTTGTAAGATAGACAGGAAATCCACTACTGGTGGATGTCATTTCCTTGGTGGCAAACTGGTCAGCTGGACCAGTAAGAAGCAAACTTCAGTTTCATTGTCCACTGCTGAAGCTGAATACGTGTCTATAGCCAGTTGTTGTGCTCAGATACTCTGGATGAAGAACCAGTTGCTTGATTATGGTATTAAGTAGTCAAAGACCCCAATCTTTTGTGATAATACCAGTGCCATTGCTATCTCTAACAATCCAGTCATGCACTCCAAAATGAAGCACATTGATCTCAGGTATCACTTCATTCATGATCATATTATGAAAAACAACATTGAACTCTATTTTATTCCCACTGACAAACAACTCGCTGACATTTTTACTAAACCTCTGGATGTCAAAACTTTTGAATATCTTGTTGGTGAGTTGGGAATGTTAAACCCTTAAATCTGGGACTACTCAGATATTGAACGCCTTTGTGTACTATCTTTGCATAAATAGATTTCTGGATCAACATTCCAGGGGAAGACTTGAAAGATATTTTTGTTCTTAAAAATGTTTTAAGATCAAGGGGAATTTATTAATTTATTTTCTCACTAGACAAATTCTTCAGAAAATATTAATGGTGCTTTGTAAATGTGTCCCTCTCACTGGTAATTGGACATATTGAAGTGCGTGTTTGAGGTGATTTTTATCTCCTTGTAAATGTGTCCCTCTCATTTGTCTGTATTAGTTGATGTGCACGTTTGAGGTTACCAGTCTTTCAAAATGGTTTTCACTGGTACTTTACTGGAGTGTCCCTCCAGTGTACCATCAGTGCATACTTCACTGGAATAATCCACCAGTGATACTGGAGTGTCCAGTCAACCTCCAGATGCACTGAAATAAGTCATAATATTTTTTTTTAATACTTGGTCATTGTGCGTGCCACGTAAGCAAACTTTTTAAAGATATTTATCTTATAATCCTACGTGGCATGTAAATTTTTCAACGTAATGATGGTATTTTTACCTTAGGAAGTCAAAAAGAGCAACTTGATACTGTTTGTGGGCTGTCAACCGTCACACATTTATGTGTGATGTGATGTAATTAATGCGGATCTCAGAACCCGATCAAAATTTTATTTGATAATTTCAAATTAAACCGTTTGAGTTCCACATTCTCTCTCCTATAAATACCCACTTTCAATTTCATTTGCATTTACTTCGAACATATTTACTCCCAAATCTTTCAAATTCCTTCATTTACTTCTTCATTCAATTTCCAATCATAATTATCTCTCTTATTTACTCCATTTCCATTCAATTCTTCATCAAATCTTCATCATAACCCTATATATTCAATTTCATCTTCATCTATTCATCATAAAATGGCACCTAGACAATCCAAATCGCTTAAAAATCTACTCGCCGCTGAATATGCTCCTTCTGAAAATGTTGACCTGGCACCTCATATCACATTAGAGGCAAACACAATAAAAATAAACATGAATAACTGGATGGCCAGACTTTCACTTTCCAGTGTTCATGATGCCCAATCTGTTATTGGGAGATTAAACACATTTTTTCTCTCTTGTCCATTATATGGTGCGTTGACATTAAATCCAGGAAGGATGTACCATGATTACCTTTGTGAATTCTGGTACACTGCCCAATATGATGATACAACTTCATCAATCACTTATACTCTCAAGGGAGGTACCAGATCCTTGGGTTTCACTGCTAGTCTACTCAGGTCTGTTCTACAGTTGAATTATTTTGAACAGAATGAGTTGTCCATTGAACTTCCCTCTGGTATCAATACAAGGGAAGTGTGCAGACTAATGGGGCACACATATATTATGGATGAGCATGGCCAGCTATCCAGGAAGGGAACAATCTACATGAGCAAACTGACAGACTCATGGAGATTTTTCTTCACGCACATTGTTGAATGTCTGGGAGGCAGTTCTGGAAGGTTAGACCAGATAAATCAAACTCATCTCCAGATTGCCTACTGCCTCTGGTTTGGACTAAGAGTGGATTTCGCTCAGATCCTTTCTGATGATCTGGTAGAGCGTCTTTGAGTGAAAGGAAGAAAAGCTTTTGTTCCTTATATCCGTTTTCTTTCACTGATGTTTAAAAGAGCTCTTGGAGACCAGTATGATTATGAGACTACTCACTTTTCTGTGAGTGAGTATATGAGGGATCTGACCAACCTCAGATCTCCACTGAATGAGGTAGATATTCCTCAGTCCATGCTCTCCTTTCAAAGAGAAGAAGTTGAAATGGCTCCAGGTAGAGGTCAAGCTGTTGAAGGACCCTCTGGTGACCAAGATGTACAGATCATAGAAGCTGTACAACCTATTAGCCAAGTGGCTCCTGAAGGTCAAGGACCAGAAAATGTTGAACCTTCCAGACGACCTATAACTAACAGGCGTCTGATGAGAGCTGGACTTCAGGTGAATCCTGAAAGACATCCTGGTGATGTAATGAATCTGGATGGGTCTCCGATTTTTGAACCTGAAGAGAATGTTGAGCAAGAAAATGTGGCCCAGATTATTGAGCAGGTTGTTGAGCAAGTCGAACAAGATGTTCAGACTGATGAACATGTATCTGGTGAGCAAGAGGCTCAAATCAACTTGAATGTAGAGGCTGGTGAACAAGTTCATGAACAGGCTGGTGAACAGACTGGTGATCAGACAGTTGGGATGGCTCTAAATTGGGATGATGTAGATTCCCCAATGTCTGAAGGTTTTGATGTAAACATGAATTTCCTGGGTGATGAAGAAGAAAATATTGACACATCTGCTATTTCTTCAGTCACCCAACCAATTATATCTGTTGAAACACCACCACCACCAGCATCAAATGAACCACCTCCACCAGAATCAAACATGCCACCACCACCACCACCACCTTCAATTCCAAGAAATACTCAATACTTCACTCCTGCAACCACTCAAACTTCATAATCTCAACCTCCACCACTTCAAACTCCAGTCAACGTAACTGAACCTCGTGCGCTGGACTCAACAGTTGTAACATCTGAAGCTGCAACTGAAGAGGACTGGGCACAAGTACCTCTTATGACCAGATTGCCTTCCAATCTTGAACCTCCCAGTGGTCTCTCCACTTCATCTTTTGCCGAGGTCCAAGGCCTTTTAAGTAAGGTGGCGGACCTGGAGAGATCACTCCAGACTTCATCGCAGGTTATTTCAGACTTTAAATCTTTATTATGAAATAACCTTGCATCTGAGATGAATGTGTTTGCTGGGAATGAGAAACTTGTTTATGAGAAGCTTGATGAACTGGTACTGTCCACAAACAACAATACTGAAAATTTCAAAGTGGCAGTCCAGGGATTGGAGACAAGGCTGGTGAACTCTGTTCAGACTGCAGTGAAAGGTGAATTTGTTCAACCACTGACAGGTCTGAATGAAGAGGTTCAGAAGTTGGTTACCAGGATAAGTTCTCTGGAGAGTAGGTCCACACTTGATCAGGATGCTGTTGTTAGCACGATTAGTGATGAATACACAAAGAAGTTCAGAATCAGTATGCTGAAAGAATTATCTGAAGAAATTTTTGAGACTGTTCTTCGAACTCTTCAAGATGGGCTGTTACCCCAAGTGGAGAGGTTGATGGAAGAAAAATTGCCAAAGCACTTGCCTAAAGAAGTTGAAACTGTTAAAAAGGAAGTGCAGGCACTTAAGAAAGTTGTGACTGATACAACTCCAGTGGTAGGAAGAACTTTTGGTGCACTGGACAGACATATGCTAGAACAATTATGGAATGATCTCAAGTCCAGAACTGGTGATCATTCCAAGGGGGAAAGTCGTCTGGTGACCAAAAACAAGTGACACTGAAGCATTTGGCACAAAGAGCATTTGGCACTGAAGCCACTATGCTGTCGGAAGAAGCTGCTGGTACTGAAGCCAGTGAGCCCCAGTTTGAGTCTTTCCCAGATATACCAACTACACTGAAGTCTGTTAAAGGAAAAGCACAATTGGTATCTGGTGAAGAAGAACAAACTGCTGAAGAATCATCAGAGTATCCTACTGCTGATGATGAAACCTCCAAGAAGCTAGAACAAGAATGCATAATGATAGAGATCTTTAAGAGAAATCAAAAAGATGAACTGCTGGCCCATCAAAGGGAGATGGCAACTATGGGGACTCTGGACTCTTACAATGCTGGCAGGTTAGGCATAAATATTGATGTGTACAAAAAGATGAAGGAAGACCCTAGAGTTCATCAATGTCTGAATGCATTGAATGATGTTCATGTACGCTCCTTTTACGCCGAAGAAGAACAGGTTTATGATTCTATAATTTATGGCGTTAGTGTACCAGAACTCATCAGGCAGAGGAAGGAGGAACTGGTGATGCTCCAGAGGAAGATAAGGAAGAATGTTAGTGCTCTAGAGTTAGAGTACAGAAAGAAAGTGACTGGCTTACCAAAACTGACTGCCAAACAGATCAAAGATATTAAAGATGCTGATGTACGCAGATTCATTACCCTGGACACTTCTCTGAAAATTAATCGTCAACAACTCCAGTCTGCTGTTGAGCAAAAGAGAGTGTCAAAGGAAACTGAAGCATTGATCCAGACAGCCAAATTGAAAGATAAGTATAATGAAATGTTAAATTTCAGGGCTGATGCTAGACGGATCACTGGTGCAGAAATCAAGCTTGCTGTTAATCATGAACTTATGTCCAAGTTTGAAGTAAAGTTGACCAGGGAAGGTAACTTTACTGATGAAAGAAAAAGTACTTCAGTCCAGGCGTTTGGATGGAGTGAACTGAAAGAGATTGCTTTAACGTTCAGGGGGAAGACAAATGTGTCGACTGATGTTAAAGCATTTCTGAAGAGGATTGAGAAGGTATGGAGAAGAAAGCAACACATGGAAGTTGCAATGGGCATGAAATCGCCAGAATCAGTACCATCTTCTCCATCACCAAAGAGAAAGGCTTCTGAAGATGCTCCAGGACAGACATCGAAGAGAAGGGCCTGACTCTTATCATTTACTTATTGTAATTTATTGTTTAAAGAAAATTGTAACTATTTATCAGTTGATGTATGTAATATTAGTTGCAATTTTTGATTCATAAAAGTAAATGATCAGATTTAGTCTAAGTTAGAACATAAAAGATGAAACTGAAAACACTCATGATCTATAAAGTGTTTTCCAATAACTTAGATTTTTTAGACTAAAATCAAAACTTGTGTTTTTCAAGCATACAAAATTGTATAGATTTAAGCTTGAAAATACTTGCATTATTTCTAAACAAATAGGGGGAATTTGTTAGGTCCAGATTTACTGGACTCGCTCCAGACTCGACTACTGGAGCCTTACTGAAGATCTGTCCAGAAACGTGTTCTAATGGACCTACTCCAGACTTGGAATCTGGAGTCCCTCTGAAGATTTGTCCAGAAATAATGGAAGACCAGTGAGCAAATACTTGTATAGGAAATCTGGAGTATTCTCCAGATTAGCTCACTGGACTTCACCTCAGTCCAGATCTACTCTACTGAAGACGTTCTCACTGAAGTCAAAGACTGAAGTCAGAATAAAGAAGACTGACAAATGGCGGAGTCCACTGGAAGTCTTTCCAGATCTGTACATTGGAGGATTGTCAGTGTTCTAGACCTTACAAGTCTGAACACTGATATCGAGGAATTGACTTTTACCTTTACACACTTTCCAAAGAACAATCCACTTGTTCTTTACCAAAGTTTATGCGTGTAAAGGTGGTTGGTTAAAAGAATAAAATCATATCGATATGACTTTATCCTTGTACCATTAACCAATGCATTTAATGTTCTTGTCGGATCATTAAATGCATGCAACCATATTTGTACGGCACAAAATTCACCCTATAAATACAAAGTCATTTCTTTGAGAAAATACTTTTAAGCATACATTTTGCATTAGAGTGAATTTGTTTAAATACTCTCGATCTTAAACTGGGATACTTCACAACTTTAAGTATCTCGATCCAAAAGAGTTATTTGACAAATATAGATCATTTGTAATTCATAGGTTGTTAGGATACATACTTATTTGTATTATCTTGATTCCGCACAACCTTGTATTTTATTTAACATCACAAATAAAATACACCATTGAAAAATACATAATGTTCCACTTTACTTGTTTATTGCTTTAAGTCGTGTATTACCTTATTTATATACTTGCATTTATATTTAAGTAATACTAGTCCATTCTAGTGATTATTAGACTTGTTGTATTTTACACTTTCTAGGTTAACCATCGTATTTCAGGGACTCACAAAGCCCACGAACAAGGTTCTTTTTGGCCAGAGAGTTGATGGTTTTGAAATTCACATGCGACATACGCTTGTGCCATAACCAATTGAGTTCAGCTGCTGACTTAGCAAAGAAACAAGTCTCACTGTCAGGCTTGATAGGAGTGAAGTCCACAAGATATACATCTCGTTTTCTTGGAGCGACCAAGACGACTTCCTTGTTTACATTTACAACAGTGCCTTGATGCTTATCAAGAATCACTTTGTAGTCAGCATCACAAAGTTGACTTATGCTGATAAGATTATGTTTCAAACCATTTACATAAGCAACCTTGGTGAACTTAATGAGACCATTAGATAGATGACCATATCCTTCCGTTTGTCCAGTGGAGTTATCACCAAACACTACAGTAGGGCCAGCAGCCTCTACGTAGTTATCCAGCAGGGACTTAGAGCCAGTCATGTGTTTTGAACAGCCACTGTCCAAGTACCACACACCTTTTCCCAGCGAGCCCTTTTTGATGTGACGTTCACCCACTGACTGGAAGAGACTTGGTCTTTCGTTAGTGCATCTCCATCAGCAAGTGCCATAAGACACATGGCATCTACATATTCTTCACTGTCTGAATCATCTGATTTAGCCCAGTCATGCTCTTCAGCCACCAGCCCTTTTGTTGGTGTCTTGGCCTCCTCCATTTCAGCCACCTTTGCTTTGAGCTGATAGTATTTGTTCCTGTACTCATCAGCAGGTTTAGAGGAGTTAGTTTTGGGAGCAGCAGGAGTTGGAATAGCAACTCTGCACTCCTTCTATTAGTGACCTTTCCTACCACATCTCCAGCACTCCTCTTGAGATTTATCAGTAGGAGGCTTATATGGGGCAACCGACTTACGGTTGTTCCATTTTCTGGAGTATCTTTTTCCAGCGACCAGGGCAAAGTCCATGAAGTCGCTGAACATCTCTTGTTTCTCATCAGCGTCGAGATCATTAACAAGAGATTGAATAGGAGATGGAAGATTAGAAGAGCTGGAACCAATATTAAGATTAATGGTCTCAGCAGAGACAAGGGCCAGAGGATCAGTGACAGAATAAGCAGAAGAAGAAGTAGACGAGGAGGGACCAGCACTTCGTTGTGCTTCAGTAGCGGCTCTTAGGTTTTGAGCAAGAGCTTTCTCTTCAAATTGAAGCATACCGAAGAGAGATTCAAGGTCAAGACCTTGTAGCTGCTTTGTGGTTCTAAGGATTTGTCTAAATCCTTGCCACTTCATGGGAAGACTGTCAATGAATTTGTGGCACACTTCAAAGTCATCATGAGTGATACCAACATTCGTCATATCATTCAGCGACCCTTTAAATCGGGTATAAGTGCTGTCAAGACGTTCATTAGGAAGATAGAGGAATTTTTCATAAGCCCTCTTAAGGTCAATCTTTTTGGTAGCAATTGTATCAGCAGAACCTTTATACATGCTACATAGTCTATCCCAGACTTGTTTAGAAGAGGGATATTTGATGACGAGTTTCATGATATCAGAGGGAAGGGTGCTGATAATCATGTTTTTGAGTCTAGCATCAAGATTTACTAGCCTCCTCTCGTCATCAGTCCATTGTACTTCTGGTTTGACTATGTCAATCACAATCTCAGGAGCATCAGCAGTTACTCCTGGTGTTCTTTGCACTAGAGTGGGTACAAATGGACCAACACTCATAATGGTCATGAGATAGGGTTCTACACCAACAATGTTAAGAAGCATTCTTTCCTTCCAAGATCCAAAGTACTCAGGCTCAAATCTTGGAGGAACAGACACGTAACCAAAGTCACGTGTATTCACAAGAGTTGGTACAGCAGTCATGTTCTTGTCTAAAGAAAAGATTAGAAGATTTAGAAAAAAGAGAAAGTATAGACTTTTAAGAAGAAAATAAGTATGCAAATAGATCTTGTTTCAATGATTTAGAAACAGTGGCTCTGATACCACTTGACAGTCCACGATTTGCACACTTATATTTGATTAATTAAGACAAGAAAGTAAATGCAGAAAGTAAAGAACAAGAACAAGAATAAAGTTCAAGTGCAAAGATCTAAGCAAGTCTAATCATATGTATCATTGATTTAAACGATGAATACATGGTCGATATTACAACTTGTCTTACAAGAATACAAATGAACTAATAATTGCTAAGTCTAGACAAACTATTAACTTAAACAATTAAGAGAAAATAAGTGACACACACTTGTGGTGACAAACACAAAGTGTTATTGAGATGGCTGTGTTGCTTTATATAGGGGGGGAATTAGGGCAACACAGCCTTACATTGATAGAGATATGATGGTGATTTCGTGTGACCCGGTAGGCTTAAATTACTTCCGGACATGCGTTTATTATAACGTGATCACATACCAACAGCTCCTACTTGAGCATGTTATCATAAAGGCAATAACATTGGTTAGCGTCTAGCAACACGCCAATGCTCCCGGAAAAATTTAAGGATAGTTTCTTAAATTATCTTTTGAAATGATTTAGTCTTTAATATCCCTTTATTTCAGATACCCTTGTTAATTATGAATATGGATCAATGTCATTTCATAATTTAATGATTCTGTTTCTCATTTCTACAATTAATCAAGATTACCAAATTAGTCAAGACCACCTCTTGAGTTCATTTGGGTATGCGCATACAAACATCTTAATTAATCAATGAGGGTGCCAAATGGTATCATACTTCAGTTGCAAATTGAAGGAATAAATCCTATATTGACTACACGTGTTAGTCATGTCGTTTCACTACATTTCTGAAAATAGCCCTTTATTACTACCTTGTTCAGGACAGTTAGAACTATATCTAGAAAATACAATCCACACATGCATAACCTGCTTGTATCTCAAGTCTAAGGATAAATAAAGCAACCATTTCACGAATTTCACTTAATGACGTCGATCCATAAAATGACAATTCGTTACGTGGGGTAAGTCCGATATTCACCTCTTTGAATACCATGTGAGTTTGGCAGACCATCTCCAAATATTCCCTTAAATATTTCAACCAATCTCTCACATTTGTCTTAGTTTAACTATATTCTCATATAGTTAATCGACAATGGACGTTTAGAATATATCAAAAAAATATTCATGGATTTAAACATGCAAATATAGGACACAATTATTATAAAATGAAACATTCATACCAAGTATCATAATTCATTTATTAAAATAACAATCGTTTAACCTCCCATTATCCAAATACCAATCACAGATTTACATGATATAACTAGCAAAATCTAAGACCTATGCCCTCGGCATGCTTATTGAGCTTTCCTTTTGACAAAACCTTTGTAAAAGGATCTGCTAAGTTACAATCTGTGTGAACTTTGAGTAAATTGATTTCACATGATGGGGGGGGGGGGGGGGGGGGGGGGGGGGGGGGGGGGGGGGGGGGGGGGGGGGGGGGGGGGGGGGGGGGGGGGGGGGGGGGGAAAATTTGATTCGCTCACGAACATAGTGATATCTTCTTTGGTAATGTCTGGCACCTTTCTGAACTCCAGGTTCATTGGCAATGATAATTGCTCCCGAATTATCACATTACAGATCCATAGGTGAGTTATTTGAGGGCATCACGTCAAGCCCAGAAATAAACTTTCTGATCCAGACAGCTTCCATGGCTGCATCCGAAGCAGCTATATACTCAGACTCTGTAGCAGACATAGCAACTGTAGATTGTTTCTTGCTCTTCCAATCTACTGCACCTCCATTTAAAGTGAAGACATATCCTGACTGAGATTTTGTATCATCTTTATCGGTCTGAAATCCAACATCACAGTATCCAGTTACTTTGAGCTCTGCATCGGGATTTCCTCCATACACCAAGAATAATTCTTTAGTAGCACACATGTACTTCAGAATGTTCTTCACAGCAGTTCAATGATCCTCTCCAGGATTTTGCTGATAGCGGCTAACTATATTTTGCGCGAACGCAATATCAGGTCTAGTGCATCTTACCGCATACATGATAGATCCCACAGCCGAAGCATAAGGAATTCTTTTCATACGCTCCACCTCTTCAGGTGTAGAAGCACCGTTCTTGCTAGATAAATTAAGTCCTTCTTGCATCGGCAAATTCCCGCGCTTAGAATTCTCCATCTTGAATCTCTTCAAGATTTTATCTATATAAGCACTTTGACTTAATCCAATCAACCGTTTACTTCTATCTCTATAGATCTTGATTCCAAGAATAAATGACGCTTCACCCAAGTCTTTCATAGCAAAACACTTTCCAAGATAAGATTTAACGTCTTTCAACATTGGAATGTGATTTCCTATTATCAATATGTCATCTACATACAAGACAAGGAAAGTAACATTACTCCCACTAGCTTTGAGATATACACATGGCTCATCAGGATTTTGAGCAAAACCAAACTTTTTGATCTCCTCATCAAACCTTTTATTCCAACTCCTTGATGATTGCTTCAATCCATAAATGGACCTTTGAAGTTTGCATACCTTGTCGGGATGTTTTGGATCGACAAAACCTTCTGGTTGTACCATATAGACTTCCTCATCTAGAAAACCATTTAAGAAAGCGGTTTTGACATCCATTTGCCATATCTCATAGTCATAGTACGCTGCTATGGCTAAGATGATCCTAATAGCTCTGATGTCCGCAACGGGAGAAAAGGTTTCCTCATAATCAACTCCAAAAAGTTGAGTATAAACTTTTGCCACAAGACGAGCTTTATAGGTGTGTACATTTCCATCCATGTCGGTCTTCTTCTTGAAGATCCATTTACACCCAACGGTTCTACCATTTGGTGGAAGATCAACCAAGTTCCAGACTTGATTATCTTTCATGGATTTTATTTCCACATTCGCAGCTTCAAGCCATTTTTCAGATTCCGGGTCTGATAATGCAGCTTTGAAATTAGGAGGTTCATTTAAGTCTCCTACTACGTGTTCTTCAGACTCAATCATAAGATTTAATCTTTCACGAGCACGTATTGTCCTTGAGGACCTACGAAGTGGAATCGCTTCATCTTCAACTTGAAGTTCATCTTGAGATTCATCTCTTTGAACATTTCCCCCCCAAGTTGATGATTGCTAGTATTTTCAGAAGTTGACACATCTTCTTGAATCTCATCAAGTTCAACGATCCTCCCACTGTCTTCTTGAGATATGAGTTTCCTTTCAAGGAACTCAGCAAATCGAGATACCTTAACAGTGTTTTCGGTAGGAAAGTAGAAGTAGTAACCCATTGTTTCCTTTGGGTATCCTACGAAGATGCACTTAACAGATCTAGATTCAAGTTTGTCAGGCGTATCTCGTTTCACAAGTGCCACACATCCCCAGACCTTTAAGTAAGACAACTTGGGAACACTCCCATGCCACAATTCATGCGGTGTCTTGTCAACCTTCTTGGTTGGAACCATATTGAGAATGCGAACAGCAGTCTCTAGGGCATAATCCCAAAACGAAAAAGGAAGAGTTGTATGATTCATCATTGATCGAACCATTTCTAACAAGGTTCTATTTCTCCTCTCCGATACACCATTATGCTGTGGAGTATATGGAGGAGTAAGCTGTTGAACTATTCCACAAGCTTTAAGATAATCTTTAAACTCTTGGCTTAAGTATTCACCACCTCGATCCGAACGAAGAATCTTGATGGTTCTACTGAGTTAATTCTCTACTTCACTTTTAAATTCCTTGAATGTTTCAAAGACTTCATGTTTCTGTTTAAGCAAGTAAACATAACCATAACGACTGAAATCATCCGTAAAAGTGATGAAGTAGCTAGCACCTTTCCTTGACACATGTCTAAATGGGCCACATACATCCGTATGTATTAGTCCAAGTAGTTCTTTTGCCCTCTCCGGTTTATTTGGAAAAGGTTTTCTTGTCATTTTGCCGGAAACACAAGATACGCATTCGTCAAATGATTCATCATTTGTTTGTAAGATTCCATCTCTTTGAAGCCTTTCAATGCGTTTCTTGCCAACATGAGCAAGACGACAATGCCAAAGATAAGTCGAGTCCAAATTGGTCTTGACTCGTTTGCTAACATTATACATTGAATTTTCCTTTCAATCACAACCATGCATATCAATTTCATAAATACCATCACAAGCAATAGCATTAAAATAATGAACATTATTTCGTGAAACTGAAATACCAATATCATTAAAAACATTAATGAATCCGTTGTTTTTCAACAAAGAAACTGAAATGGCACCTCTAGTAATAGACGGTGCATAATGACAATTGTCTAAAACAATGACTAAACCAGTAGGTAAAACTAAATGATAGTCGCCTATTTCTTCTACAGCTGCCGGTAGGCCATTTCCCACGAACAGTTGTAAAGATCCTGGTTTCAGTTTCCTTCTCCTTCTAAGCCCCTGTAAACAATTACAGATATGAGTACCACACCCGGTGTCGTAAACCCATGAATTGCGCTTAGAAAAGGAATATAATTCAATTGTGAAGATACCTGAAGTACTGGTCAAACCAGTTTGCTTCTTCTTCAACTCAGCTAGATACTTGGAACAATTCCGCTTCCAATGTCCCACTTCATTGCAGTGATAACATGTTTGGTCCTTAGCAGAATGTTCCTTTTTCGCTGGAGGGGTCTTTTTAGGTTTAGGAGTAGCAACTTGCTTTCCTTTACCTTGATTCTTGCCCTTTCCTTTTGGTTGTTTCCCTTTCTGGATCTTTCCCCCTTTGATCCTGAGAACTTGGGGTGTGGCAGACTTCTTTGGAAGCTTCTTTTCATACTCATTCGCCATGGCATGAAGTTCAGCAATGGTTTTATTCATGCTATGCATATTGTAATTGCGCACAAATTCCTCAAAATCCTTAGATAAAGACTTGAGAATCATGCCAATAGCAATAGGCTGAGGATAAGCATAATTCAACCTTTCCAATTGCTCAAAATACCTCTTCATCTTGAGTATATGAGGACTAACCGGTGTTCCTTGCTCGTGTCGCAAGTCATGAAGTGTGTCAACTAGGTCGAACAACTCCACTCTCGCTTGCTTTTCGTACAAAGACTTGAGCTCGTTAATCATATCATGAGGAAAATAATTTTCAAATTGCTTTTGAAGATCAGCATTCATGCTTCCCAACATCAGACAAGCAACGTCATTGTATCTATCATACGCAGCAGTGTATGCAGCCAACTCTTCACTTGTAGCATTAGCTCCCGGAACAACGGGTGTCTGCTCTTCAAGGATTTCAATTTTCTTTTCAGCTCTTAGAACTATTCTTAGCTGACGAAACCAATCATTGAAGTTAGGTCCAGAAAGTTTTTCTCTTTCTAGCATCGACCTGAAAGCCGATTGGTGTATGTTTTGAGAAGGATTTGTTGTTGCCATCCACAAAACAGACAAAAGTTCAATTATCGGTATTTTCGATAATAATCCTTAAAAATGTAATTTACCCTTGTTAAATTCATTTAACAATTAATTTCATTAAGGCTAGGATCCAATTGACATACAATCATTTCATCTGTTCATCAGCTAGAAATGACGGTACTCAAAAGGTAATCGACGATCAATAATTGCATTCATGCAATTCCTAGAGATATGGAACTTACAACACTTTAAAGGGGTATTAAGTGTTTTGTAAACATGTTTTGTCCCATCTTATGCCACGGGTCAAGGATCTCACCTCTTAACTCGTTTTAAGTCGCCCAATTAAGAACATGTAAATAGTCCACCACCGGTCTCACGGTGGTGTGGTAATTTACCTTGAAGAGATACAATTCGCCTACGGTCTCACGTAGGAGCGAAAAGCACTAGCAAGTGTTCTTAGCAAAGTGGGTGGCAAGGACTTAACTTTAAATGAGTAATGCATTAGATGTGAATCAAAAGTTTATGTATGAAGACTCATGCAAATCTTCATAACATAATGTTTAATAAAATCATTTTATAGTCTTAGCAACACAAGAGAGCTCGGTAGCTCCATTTGAACGCACAAAGAAGCGCAAGGGCAAAGGTTTGCGAAGGACGCAATAAAAAACCCGCCCTTTTAGGAGGCTAGCGCACTCCGACTTATACCTCTCTTAGAGTTTGTTCAAATGGGTGAGCCGGTGTATCTCAAGGTTGTAAGACTCCAAATTTATTAAAGAAATCTCTATTTCAATTGTTCTTAGTCAAGTTTATTCTTTTCTCCAAAACAATTTTTGCATCACCTTTATAGCTCTTTATAAACACGCAAAAATTAATAAACTTACTAATTACCGAACTAATTTAATCATGTAACAAGTTAAGGTAGGCCACCTAAACATGGTCACTATGGTTCGTGCATATGTTTAAAGCCGTCTCCCCCCTCCGAAGAAGAGGACCACATACATCAAGTTGCCTTGATTGCATAAGCCTTTAAACAACTTAATTAACAAGTAATTCACATAAACATGCTAACTGGAAATTTCCAGCATCTTCACGACCTGTTTAGCCCTGTTTCTGGTCCGATTCAGATTTCGACCAGAACTAAAAAGTTGTAGCCCTATGTGTCAAGCACCTACTTCCAAAGCACAACTTCTAACTCATTACAGATTAAAAGATATGAATTTTTTAGTGAACTGTCGCAAATCAGAAAAATCACACGAAAAAATTCACTTAGTCACACAATTATCTAATAATTAACCCTAATTATTGGATCATCATGCTTTGCTAAATATATCTCTATATATCAGTAAAAATCACAAGTAATTTTGCATGAATTCTTGTGATTTTACTTTTATTTAACAACTTTAAATAATTAAGATACACAAAACATGCAATTTATACAAATAAATCATGTCAATTCACTAACTCAAAACATGCCATGAGGGTTTCAATCTCCATTGAATTAGGTTAATTTTAATTAAACAAACAAAAAAAACCCTTATTTTTATTTAATTTAATCCGATTTTTAATTAAAAAAAAATAAGAAAACAACTTTTAATTATTTAACAATTAATTAAAAATCAACCAACCCTTAACCCCCTTCAAGTTTTGATCTTTGTAATTAATAGATCACATATGTGGCTCGTGATACCACTGTTAGAATATTCGAACATAAATCATATAAATATTCACACATAATCACGAGTATGCGCAACGGAAGAATCGAACATGCAATCACATTAATTAACAAAGAGAGAATCGAAACATGTACCTTATGCAAAGCTTCCAATAAAATCAATAATAATAAGATTATTATTGTTGTAGGGTTTAAAGTAAAACCCCTCTACGATCGCACACTAGACACCCCTTATACCGTATGCTAGTACCCCGATCACGATCAAACAACCCTTTGCTTGTACCCTCTAAAAGTCGAACCAAAGCAAACCCAAAAACCCCTTGACTTGCTACCTACGGCCGAACCAAATAAGAGAGGAGAAGAGAGGAGAGAATTTTTATGTGAAGGAATATCTAAACCCTTGGAATTAAGCCCCCTTTGTATAGGGATATATCTAGGTTTTTATCCTTGGTGGGCAAGTAATCTCAAGGCTTTCCAAGCCTTGAAATTTTCGGCCCAACCCATTAGGAATTTAGAGCCCAACTCTAATTTCCTAATTTCACATTTTAACCTCCTTTTAATTAATTAAATAAAATTAACCCTTTAATTTATTTAAATTAATCATTTTGTGATCAAATTAATTAATATATTACTTTAATATAATAATTAATAGTATAGAGTTACCGTGTCATTTCGTGTGATCCCGTAGGCTTAAATTACTTCCGGACATACGTTTATTATAACGTGATCACATACCAACATATTTTACGTTTTATATTTCTTGAGTGATGATCAATGGATCTATATATGTCCTATGTTATAAGGTCTCGTATGACGATATGGGTGAGGTGGCCATCACCTAAGCCGTTCCTTAAGTAAACCAAGTTATAATACAATAAGAACTTAATTTTAATATAATATAAACAAATTCTTGTAATGTTATACGAGTAACAACCTAACAAAACATAAACAGAAATTCGAAGGAGCAGAGGAACCGAATCAAAGCGCGCAGTTTGCAGAGACCAACGTTTGACGCTTTATTGCATTAAGATAAAATCCACGGTGACATGGTAGAACAAGAGCAGTTTGCACTTTGCAGGACAAACATTGCCCTTTTTGTGAAGCACTACCGGAAACTTTAAGATCAAAAAGTGCACTTTGTATCTTTTCATTGCTTGCGAAACCATTAAATCTATTTTCAATTTCATATCATTGTTGTATATCATTTCTATATTTGTGTTTCATACGGAAGGCCTTCTACAAATCCATGAATCTATTCAAATTAACATCAAGGAACCCAATATCTGAAATTTTGAGATATCCGGCATATCGGATCGATATAAATTGATTCAGATATCAAAATACACTATCCAAAATTTCAAATATTTAAATTTTTTGATATCCGACCCTTAAGCAATTTCATGTGATCACTAAAAGTACCATTGTATATAAAATCCAATTGTTTGAATGATTTATGCATCGAATATTTTGATATTAAAGTTGTTTTGTCAATAATAATATATACAAATTTTACACCCTAAGTTAAAGTTAGAAAATTTTGATATGTGAAACGATATTTCTATCTCGCAGTTTACATCTTAATTAATACTTTTTTATATACTTAGTCAAATATTTCATTTCTATTATCCAATCTTTTAGCTTATTTTATTTTGAATACTTTTAATTATAATCGTGAAAATCACAAATACCACAAACTTGTTTTGTAGTTTTCAACTGAACGGTAGACACAACCCAATCGAGACAAAAAAAGAAATAATAGCAACTACATCAACAGAACAAGAAAGCCCATAGCACTGGCGACGTCTCCGGCATAAATGCAAGGAGGATGTATAGCTGATATAGGATCTTGTGGAAGCCGACATGAAAAACATGCCTTTCGAACCAAACGCATCAAGGAAAGTCTATATATATATATATAAACTGAATCTTCAACGACATGCACTTATATATTTTAATAACATGATTCATAACGAGATTTTGCACGACATATTCAAGGTCGCGGTATTGCAAAGTTACCTTCTAGTATTTAATAATCAAATGACCCGAATAACAATTGATAAGAGTCAAAAGGAAAAGCAGTGTTTCTTGAAAGGGAAGGCAAGGAAAAGAATTAAAGGGGTTGCACATCAAAATTTGACTTTAAATTTTACTTTTTGTTCAATTATTCATTCATCGACTTAAGCAAAGGGTGTATGCTGGAAGTTGGAACTTCTTTTTAAAACAATGACAAGTGTCAGATTTTAATGATTCAAACTCCAGTAGTGACATCTAAGATGGACAGTATGTTGGAAGTTGGAACTCGCGAACTCTTACATAACAGGAGTGATAACACGTATGCCCACACGCTCAAGAGGTAAATGCATGAAACCACAAGAAATCAAGATTCGATTCCGGATATCCAAGTAATATCTCCTCCGTCAGTTCCCCAAACCCAAAGAGGACACAGCTGGCTACTTGATATAAAAACCAAATAACTTCTAATAATTTTTTGGACTTTTACATTCTATATATTTATTGTATGTTGATGAATAGGAATAAAGAAAATCATCAAGGTGATAATGCGTATATTGACAATGATTTGTGTCTATTAGGGGCAAGGGTGTAGTCGGCAAGATGCATCGGCAAGGATCGGCAGATCGGCTCCCCTACCCCCTACAAATCGGCACTTTTCGGCTTTCGGCAAAAACCCCCCAATCGGCTATATTTGGCCGATGGAACTAGCCGTTGGGTATGTGCTTTGACCTTTTTCTTTTTCTTTTTCTTTTTTTAATTCACACGTATATATGTAATATATATATACACACACACAAACCTGAAAATCGCCATCGGCGGAAAATCATCTTCTTCTTCTTCGATCGTTGCTGCCTTCTTCGATCGCCGTCTACATATATAGAGATATAGATATAGAGATGGATGACAACTCCGGCCGTTTTTTTACTTTTCGGATGAATGTGTTGCCGTTTTTTTTTGTTGGTGGTGGAGTGGTGGGTGAAAAAGAGAGAGGTGGTGTGTCTGTGTGGTGTGTGTATGTGGTGTGCGTCTGTGTGGTGTGTATATATTATTATTATTTTATTATAGATAAATGGAGGTTGGTTGCCGATTGGAACCCAATGGATACTACACCCTTTAATTTGGCACTTTTTGGCAAAATTTGGAAAAAAATTTAAAGCCACGTGTCGTAATCTTATTGGCCAATTTTCTTGTCAAAACTTGTCAATTTGCCAAAAATTGGCACTACACCCTTACCCCTTAACCGTATGATAGCTTAAAATTTATTCTTAATTTAAACCCTTGATTTTTTTTGAACGGCTCATAAAATTTAAACCCTTGATTTTATTCTTAATTTAAACCCTTGATCAGGGGTGTGCCTAAAGGGGGGCAAGGGGGGCTAATGCCCCCTTCAAAATTTAAATTTTGTTATGTATTTTTAAATTTTTCATGTATTTTAAAAATTTTCCTATAGGTTTTTAACATTTTGCCCCCTTTTATATTTATATTTCATGAATTTTTTAATTTTGCCCCTCCGAGATTTTTTCCTGGTACCGCCTCTGCCCTTGATGATCATAAAATTTCACCTATTACCACTCCAAGCTCATAAAACGGTTCACCTCGAAAGAAAGGGGAAAAAAACACATATGTTACAAAGTCATCGATGGCGACTTTGAATATGACTTTGTTTACCTCCCTCTACTTTAAAGGTTTCTAGAATGAAGTACTCTTACGGATATGGATGACGGGGTCCATGACTGATTTTTTGGCTTCATTCTGCCGACTTATTTTACCAAAACATACGCAACATATGTAACATTAGTATACAGGGGTGAGTTAGATTAGACTTCTTAAATTAGGGACCATTAGGGACATGTAACTTACGCATGTGTAAGTTGTGTAAGTCGTGGTGGCGGTGGTCGCCGTCGCCGGAGGATCATGGTGGTGGTCGGAGATGATGGTGGTGGTGGTGGTGATGGTGGTTGTATAACTTACACATGTGTAAGTCGTGGTGACGGTGGTCGCCGTCGCCGGAGGATCATGGTGGTGGTGATGGTGGTGGTGGTGGTGGTGGTCGGAGATGGTGAAAAATGAATGATTGAGAAGTGTCCCTAATGGTCCCTAAAATAAGGAGTCCCTAATTTAACTTTTCCCTTATTATATATATATAACTTTGGAATTTGGGGCTTTGTGCCCGTACTCTTTTCTCATATTTTCAATATTTTATTCACCTTATGTTTATTTACAAAAATGGTCTCTATACTTTGTACACTTTTTCAACTTTGGTCATTTTTCAAGTTTATTACAGTGGTGGTCCCATAATTCGAAAATTTTAGCAACCATAGTCCAATTAAATAGATCCGTTTGATTTCATCTCTTTCTTTATACGTGACATGAACCTTCTTTTAACGTTTACGACATATCCGTTACAATCTTTTTTCTTTAATTTTATTTTATCGCTTATTAATACATGCGCACTCAATAAATATTATATGTATTGAATTATTTCATTTAATTCCGATTTAGTATATTCTTTGTAAGTGAGTGTATTTGAAAGTGGTATAATAAGACTTTAATTAAAGATTATATTATTTAGTTTTTTAATACAAGTATTCTTTACTCAATATGTAAAGTCATTTATTTGGTTGTAACATCAAAATAGTGACATACTTATTATAAGTTTTATAATCATACTATGAGTCTGTGTGCATGATTCTTTTTGTTTTATGTTTCTTTTTTGGCTTATGGTTTTAAATAAAGTTTCCGTTCTTTCATTTGTTTTTTGGTTTTTAGGGTTTACTCTAGAAAGTTAATATGTTGTCGGCTTTCATTTGTCTATTGTTTTCTAAAATGAATTATATGGTAGTCTTTTTTCAGGTTCTACATATAGCAGTATAATGATAGTACGTTTTCATTCGTTTTTATCCCCGGTTCAGAGTTTTTTGGTTTTTTCCCCAACTTTGTTTTTTTTCACGTTTTCATTTTATTTTATTTCTTGCAATTAATTATATAACATTTCTGAGAGGTATATTATGTCTCCCGAGTAACGCCCGGGTAACATAACTATTTAAAAGTAATTTTAAGAAATGAAAAAACAACTTATTTCCTTCAATTTATCCTTGGTAATTTATATACTTTGATACTATATTCGCAACGAGACGGAAGTTTCTGTACATGCCTTGTCGTGGATTTTTTTGATTAAGAACCATAGTGAAAAGATGTTAAGACCGCTAATTCAGACTTAAAGCAACTCCAATGATAGATTGATTAAAAGTTTATTTTCTTTGTTTGAAGAAAAAGGTTTTTAAAAATTTATTATCATTGGAGACAATAGTTTTTTTGACATTACCTTTTATTCAAAGGGTATGTTTGGCAAAGAACTTTTAGGAGCTTTTAGAAGCTTCAAGCTTTAAGCTTTTAAGAAAAAGCTCATATTCAATAAAAAACTTTGGGTATGTTTGGGAGGGAGCTTTTAGGAGCTTTTAGGGGCTTCAAGCTTCAAGCTTTTGAGAAAAAGCTCCCACCCAATGAAAAGACTTGTTTGGATAAAAGAGCTTCAAGCTTTTAGGGTATGTTTGGGAGGGAGCTTTTAGGAGCTTTTAGGGGCTTCAAGCTTCAAGCTTTTGAGAAAAAGCTCCCACCCAATGAAAAGACTTGTTTGGATAAAAGAGCTTCAAGCTTTTAGGCCCATAGAAAAAGCTCCTTTTTGTAACGCTACTATTGCTAGCGTTGGAGAAAAGCTAGAAGCTTTTGGTACATAAATTACTTAATTAACCTTCCAACAATATAAAAAAACCCCACGTACTATCCATAAAAAATCCCTATCTTCAACCTCTCCTCCATACGGTCATGGCATTAAAACCCTAGTAGGCATATTCTGTTTCAGACTATCTTAATTTCGTCTGCTATTGATCCTCCTCAAGCATTCTCTCGTTGGCAGGTAAAGCCATTCTTTTGTTGCACTAGCTTCTAGCATTTAATTTCTTATGATATATCATGTGCAGACAAGTTGTGTAGTTATGATCTATATTTATATATGGTGTGCCTAATATTGATTTTGTTTCTATCACGTAATAATTGAATGTCGTAATTGAACTTTCGTAAGTATTGATTGAATGTCGCCAATTGCGTTTTTCTTTTATAAAGCGAACCATGTTAAATAAACAGTAGTATATAGCGAACAATGGAATACGGAATATTGTCTCTTATGTTAGACTAAGACGATAATCTATCAACGAGTACGTACGACAAATTTTGATGTTATATATAGAGCTTGAAATAACATACATGTTAATAGTACCTGCATGTATATATGTTGATCAAGATGAAACATGTATAGTATATAATTAAAGGATTCACAGTGTTCTAATTGTCTTGGTCATATATTATTCTCATTCAGTAACTAATTGTAGAATTATAACTTTAGATGGATTAATTTAGTACAGGTATTACATTTGATTCTGGAAAAAAAAACTTATTTATATATATATATATATATATGGTGTAGCTACTTATAAACTCATGTTGCAATTGTGTATATATAGTTGCTGTAGCTACTTATAAACTCATGTTGCAATTGTGTATATATAGTTGCTGTAGCTACTTATAAACTCATGTTGCAATTGTGTATATATAGTTGCTAGATGGAATCTAAAAAACAAAAAGGGAAGAAAGAATCCAATAATAAAACAGGGAAAAGAGAAAATTGGCCAAAAGAAATGGTTTTGGAGTTATGTCGGTTTTTAAACAAATATATCACGAAGCATGGTCGAAATACTCCTTTCAAATGGGTTACCCTTCAGCCAGAGTTCGAAAAAATTATAAAGCGTAAATTCCTCAGTGATAAAGCTTTGAAAAATAAGTATGACGGTATGAGAAAAGAGTACAATCTTTGGAAGTCGCTAAAGCACGGGGAGACTGGTCTAGGTTGGAATGAAAGTACTGGTCAACTTGATTGCGATGATGAATGGTGGGCTAAAAAAATTCAGGTGACCATATTATCTAATATTTAAATATAATATAATCTTCTACTCCATATGATAATTAACTAATTTTTCATCATTATATTGTGTAGGAAAACCAGAAATATGAAGGAATTCAATATAATCAACCATCTAAACAACTACAAGAAGAATGGGATCTATTATTTGGAGATGCAGTTGCAAGTGGGGAAAATTGTGTGGCACCCTCTATGGATCCAACTACGTTCAGTGGGGTGCATGTTGAGATCCTTGATGATGAAAATGTTGAGGAACGTGACAATGAAGATGTGTATCAAGTATACAATGAAACACTTTCTACTATAGAAAGACTGGAAAAGGAAGAAGCTGGCTTCTATAGCACCTTTATGGAAAAGGTCACTCAAGATGATGCATCAGCACCAAGCCCAAGTGGAGTTGCAAAATTTGTTGAGAAGCCTACTAAAATAAATACTAAGCCTAAACCAGTCAGTATGAAACGTAAAGGGAGAGACTCATTGGGAGCTTCAATGCTTAAAGATCATTTAACTCAAAGTAATTTGAATCAACAGCGTGTTCTTGACATGTTAGAGTCAAGTTCTTCCAAACCCAGTCAAAGTAATGAGGTTAGTGTTGAAGTTGCTGTAGGTGTGCTTAACCGTATGGTAGATGCAGGATTGATGAAGGAATATGAGGAGTTGTGGTTTTTTGCAATGGATTTGCTGGAAGATCCCGTGAAAAGAAAAATGTTTATGAGTGTGCGACATGATGAGGGTAGGGTGGCATGGCTACAACGAAAGCAAAGTCTAAGCAGCTAGTGTTTTCTTTGATGACATGTTACGAAGACATTGTTATTTCTATGTGTTTGAATTTATTGTTTTTGGATTGTTTATCGCTTTTTCCATTGGTGTTTTAGTGACATAACTATGTTGGAAGTTATTTGATATCTTTTGTTTTATACTTATTTGATGTGAGAATATTACTTATGCATTTAGATATTAAGCCGTTTTATGGGTTTATATGTTAACTTGATATTAAATTTGTTACCAGGGTAATTATGGATGATGAAACAAGCGAGAAGATGCACAAATTGTTTTGTTTATATTTGTTGGATTCATCATCTACAAGTGATCTAATTGCTGCATACTATTATAAGCATATATACAAGGAACCATGCATGACGTCATCTCAAACAGGGATGGCTTGGATGATGGAAGTTTTGAATGGCAATCCTATACGATGTGTAAATGCATTTAGAATGCATCCAAATGTGTTTAGGAATTTATGTGGAGAGCTTGAATCTAACTATGGATTGCAATCGAGTGATAGAATGTCAGCTTGCGAGAAGGTAGGGATATTTCTATATACATTGGCATTGGGATTATCTAATAGGGATGTTGGAGAGCGTTTTCAACGTTCCGGTGAGACTATTAGTAGATCATTTCATGAAGTTCTAGAGGCAATAACCGGTAGAGGTAAAGATTTACAAGGTCTAGCACGCGACATTATAAGACCAAAAGATCCGACATTTCAGACTGTACCACCTCAAATATTAAACGACAAAAGATACATGCCATATTTCAAGGTATTGAATTGATTATGAATACCAGCTACTTTTTAAATATGTTATTTATCTAATGTTTGAATTACATTTAGGATTGCATTGGATGTATTGATGGTACACACATAAGGGCCTGCATCCCAGAGAGTAAACAACTACCTTATATTGGTAGAAAAGGAGTACCTACTTTTAATGTGATGGCAACATGTGATTTCAATATGTGTTTCACATTTGTATCAGTCGGATGGGAAGGATCAGCGCATGACACGCGTGTGTTTATTGACGCGACCCAAACTCGTAAATTTAACTTCCCGCACCCACCTGAAGGTAAATATACGCATCTTTGAAATAATTGTTGCATGTCACTTTCAATAAATTCCAACACATTTTGTTTTTTAATCCCTTTATCAGGTAGATATTATTTGGTTGATAAAGGATATCCAGTCAGAAAGGGATATCTTGTTCCTTATTCGAAGACACGATACCATCAATCTCAATTTCAAAGAGAGCCCCCAAATAATATGCAAGAAGCTTTTAACCGTTCACATTCATCTTTACGGAGTTATATTGAGAGGTCATTCGGGATTTTAAAGAAACGATTTAAGATACTAGGTGAAATGCCGAAGTATAGTGTGCAAACACAAATTGATATTATTATGGCTACATTTGCGTTGCATAACTATATTCGTAATTCTCAAGAAGACATCTTGTTTACTACAATGGAACAATATCCAAATTACATACCACGAGATGAACTACATGATGTTAGTAACCGTGACATAAGCATCGACGGTGTATCTGGGGGAAGAACGAATGAGATGAAACAAGTTCGTAACAACATTGCTACTCTGATATGGAATGCACATCATTAGTGATTAGTATTATTATATTATGTTTTCGAGTGTTTGTAAACGATTATGTTTTACTTTGTTAAAATGACCATGCTATATTTAATTATGAAAGAAATTGTGTGTATGTCTATTTTTGTCATTTTACATATATTGTTAACAGCTACAGCTACTCTGCCAAACACCTAAATTTATCTAACAGCTACAGCCTCCAGCTTTTAGTTACAGCTACCAGCTTTCAGCCACCAGCTACCAGCTACCAGCTAGTTTTGCCAAACACACCCTTTGTTTGGTGAGAAAGCTTCACGCTTTTATTTTGGGAGAAAAAGCTCATTGGTAGAACGCTATTAATACTAGCGTTTTAGGAGGGTGGGAAAATTACTTAGATATCCCTTTTTTTTATTAAAAGATCATTTGTTACCTTCTGAATCTTTCTTTCGTCTTTTCTCTCGCCAACACAACACGTGTATTTAAACTCATAATTTTGGATAGTTTATTAGAAATCATGTAGCTACATATAGGTAACATTATTTGAGCTTTTTTCTTTTCATGAATTTTATATTCTTCTATGAATTAATTTAGAACCTTTATATTTATTTATCGATTTCATATATATTTGGTAAAAATGAATTACGTTGTTTGTCATATATTTAACCAAGAAGTATTTATTTAATATATATACATAAAAGAGAGATCAAATGACAAGGTGTGTT
Source organism: Erigeron breviscapus (assembly GCA_034093135.1). Classification (NCBI taxonomy): domain Eukaryota; kingdom Viridiplantae; phylum Streptophyta; class Magnoliopsida; order Asterales; family Asteraceae; genus Erigeron; species Erigeron breviscapus. Next base: position 12,145,753 of record CM067175.1, on the reverse strand, counting down.
AAGGAGAGAAGGTTCTATGAACCAATCAGAACGTGACATGTGGCTTTTAAAAAAATTGCGCGGTGGCATTTTTGTAAATAATTTGACTTCAAACCCAAGCTGACCCAACCCACCCCAAGCTGACCCAACCCAAGCTGACTCACCCCAAGCTGACCCATCCCAAGCTGACCCAACCCAAGCTGACCCAACCCAAGCTGACCCAACCCCAAGCTGACCCAACCCAAGCTGACCCAAAACGCATAATCTACATTTGTGTAGATTATGTGTAGATTGTGTCAAGCTGACCCAACCCAAGCTAACCCAACCCAGCTGACCCAACCCAAACTGACCAAGCTGACCCAACCCCAAGCTGACCCAACCCAAGCTGACCCAAAACCTATAATCTACATTTGTGTAGATTGTATCAATCTGGCCCAACCCAAGCTAACCAAGCTGACCCAACCCAAACTGACCAAGCTGACCTAACCGAACCCCAAGCTGACCCAACCCAACCCAAGCTGACCCAACCCAAGCTGACCCAACCCAAGCTGACCCAACCCAGCTGACCCAACACCAAACTGACCAAGCTGACCCAACCCAAGCTGACCCAAAACCTATAATCTACATTTGTGTAGATTATGTGTAGATTGTGTCAAGCTGACCCAACCCAAGCTAACCCAACCCAGCTGACCCAACTCAAACTGACCAAGCTGACCCAACCCCAAGCTGACCCAACCCCAAGCTGACCCAACCCAACCAAGCTGACCCAACCCCAAGCTGACCCAAAACCTATAATCTACATTTGTGTAGATTATGTGTAGATTGTGTCAAGCTGACCCAACCCAGCTGACCCAACCCAAGCTAACCAAGCTGACCCAACCCAAGCTGACCCAACCCAGCTGACCCAACCCAAACTGACCAACCTGACCCAACCCAAGCTGACCCATCCCAAGCTGACCCAACCCAAACTGACCCAACCCCCCAAGCTGACCCAACCGAACCCCAAGCTGACCAACCCAACCCAAGCTGACCCAACCCAAGCTGACCCAACCCAAGCTGACCCATCCCAAGCTGACCCATCCCAAGCTGACCCAACCCAAGCTGAACGAACCCCAAGCTGACCCAACCGAACCCCAAGCTGACCCAACCCAACCCAAGCTGACCAACCCAAGCTGACCCAACCCCAAGCTGACCCAACCCAAGCTGACCCAAAATGCATAATCTACATTTGTGTAGATTATGTGTAGATTGTGTCAAGCTGACCCAACCCAAGCTAACCAAGCTGACCCACAACCCCAAGCTAACTCAACCGAACCCCAAGCTGATCCAACCCAACCCCAAGCTGACCAAACTGACCAAGCTGACCCTACCCAAACTGACCCAAACCAGCTGACCAAGCTGACTCAACCGAAGCTGACCCAGAACCTAAGCTGACCAAGCTTCACAAAAGTTTAATTTATTTACGATTATGCCACCGCGCAATTTTTTTATTTGACACATGTCGCGTTTTGATTGGCCCATAGGACCTTCTCTCCCTTCTCTCCTTAAGACACCTTCTTCCAGGATCCTCACCCTATATACATATACACACACAAATTTACATATAAGAACTTTTTTAATTATGTCTATTTTTGTCATTCTGCATATTTTATTAAAGCCTCCAGCTATTATTCCAAACACCTAAATATATTTAAAAAGCTTATGCTATCAGCTATCAATTACAGCTACTAGCAAACAGCTACCAGTCACTAGCTTCCAGCTAACAGCTACCAGCTAGTCTCACCAAACATACCCAAAGACTATTTTTTAATACACTCATGCTAACTTTTAAATTCATATTATTGAAATGTTTCTTATGATTTCTTCAAGCCTTCCTTCTAAGAGCATCAAGTATGGTAGTGGTATACACTATACAGAACCATCCAGAACACCACCTCATCAACACATCAACTTTTACCAATTCATCACTTTTAGGCCGTTATGGATGAAGAACCATCCAGAACGCAGAACATCACTTTTTTCATTTTTTATTTAATATATCACATATATTTTTTTAACTAGTTTTATTCCTAAAAAGGCAAATATCATATATCCTCTTCCTAATCCTCCTTAAATATCATATATATCCAAATTACAATTTTCAATACATGATGTACAATAGTCTTAAAACAAGTTTTGTGTAAATATGATATTTCATGCTTTAAGAAGGGTATATATGAATAAAAAGATATTAGTAATAAAGATAACAAAACATTAATAATAAAAAGTGTAATACGTTAATAATAAATACGTTAAATACACTAATAATAATCATAAAGATATATTAATAGTAAACCTAAAATTACATTATTAATAACCCAAATAAACATTAACATACTACTTAATATCGTCGTCTTCGACTCTGAATGACCGTTTATTTCACAAAATATATATGACATTACTTAATGGTTTAATAAATACATTATGTGCATGTAGACAAAATGATGGAACCAAAATGATAGAAAGTAATAATAAACAATTGAAAATTAATGATGTCGATGATCTTCAAGGATTCCACGAATTATACATAATATTATATTATATTATATTATATTATATATTATATTATATTATATTATATTATATATATATTATATATTATATTATATTATATTATATATTATATATTATATTATATTATATTATATATTATATATTATATATTATATTATATTATATATTATATTAAAAGGAATGGACTTATGAATAGTAACTCGCCTGCGTGACGAGTTATTATTCGTCCACGCACTACCACGTAATATTATTCGGATTTTGCCACATCGCATTTTTTTCGGGTTTTCTTTTACGGGTTACTTATTGGTTTTTTGCATACTTTTTTCCTTTTGGGTTTTTAAAGAATATATTGAAACTTTTTTATGGCTATATCCTGTACGATTACCATTATTCAGATTTTGCCACATCGCATCCCGTTTCGATTTCTATTACGGGTAGCTTATTGTTTTTTGCACATTTTTTTCCGTTTGAGTTTTTAAACAGTATATTGTAACTTTTTTATAGTATGGTTTTTGCGCATTTTTTCATTTTGGGTTTTCAATTAATATATTAAAAACTTTCATTCGATTAATTTTTCTTTCATTTTTTATTCTTGGTTTATCGTACATATTAAATATATGTATTAGATACTATAAACTTTTAGATGCGTTTGTCGTATTGTTTTAAATATATAACGAAATGTAATCACAATAACAAAACTCCGCAACACGCAGACGGAAGCTAATGTCGTTTTGCCATTAATCAAATGTACATTTGAACAAACTTATCTACGACATAATGATTTTTAATAGACGGTTAAAGGATCAACGTAAGTACACTGAAACGACACAACCATTTTAAAACGAAACTTGAGACCCCGCATCGCGGGATTCGAACTATACTAGTTTTTTATGAAATGTTCGGTGCAGAACTTAAGGGGATGGAAAGTGTTAGGATTTAAACAATTTGTCACATACAAATAACACGAGTACGCAACGGAAATAATTATGCAATATATATATTAACAAAGTTAGTGAATGTGTACCTTTTAGCTAAGATCCAATAAAAACTATATATAGTTATAGTCTAAGGTTTAAAGTAAAACCCCTCTACGATCGCACACTTGACACCACGATGTATGTATGCTAGTACCCGATCACGAATCTCACAACCCTTTGTGTTTCCCTTGATGTAGTCGAACCCCAAGAAAACCGAAACCCTTTGGGTTTGGTTCGGCCGAAAGAAAGAGAGGAGAGAAAGAGATTTTTGTTAGGGTTTTACCTTTCAATTGTCATACAAAATAATGACCCTTAACCTTCTTTATATAATGTTAGGGTTTATTTAACTTGGTGAACAAGTTAGTATTGGGTTACAAAACCCATTAGCAAAATCGGCCCCCTTTTAGTATAATTAGGAAACATCCCTAATTCCTAATTTTCATTTAAGTTCATCTCTTTAGAAACCTTTAATTAATAAACGTATATTTTAACATTTAACAAACGTTTATTTAATTACTTCGTGAACATATTAATTAATATACTACATTAACATATTAATTAATTACACAGTGTATTTGTGTCAAAATGTGTGTAGGCTTAAACATTTCCGGACATGCGTTTATTTAACGTGATCATATTCCAACAGCTCCCACTTGAGCATGTTGTAATAAAGGCAATAACATTGGTTAGTGTCTAGCAACACGCCAATGCTCCCGGAAATATTTAAGTATAGTTTCTTAAAATATATTTGAAATGGTTCCAGTGTTTACTATCCCTTTGTTTCAGATACCCTTTTTAAATATGGATATGGATCAAAGAAATTCCGTAATTTAACGATTCTGTTTCTCATTTCTATAGTTAATTAAGATTACCAAATCAATCGAGACACATCTAGAATTCATTTGGGTACGACCATACACACATCTTAATTAATTCTAAGAGGGGCCCAATGGTATCATTCTTCAATAACTAGTTGAAGGAACAAATCCTATTTTGACTACACGTGTCAGTCATGTACTTCACTACACTTCTGAAAATAGCCATTTGTTACTACCTTATTCAGGATAGCTAGAACCATATCAAGAAAATGCAATCCATACATGCATAACCTACTTGTATCTCAAGTCTAAGGATAAGTAAAGCAACCATTTACGAATTTCACTTAATGACGCCGATCCATAAAGTGATAACTCGTTAGTGGGGTAGTCAAATATGCATCTTATGAATATCATGTGAGTTTGGTGGGACCATCCTTAATATTCTAAGAATATTACCAATCACTCAGATTTGTCTTAGTTTAACTATATTCCCATATAGTTAATCGACAATGGACAATTTAGAATATAATTAATTCATGGATTTAAACATGCAAATATAGAGTACAATTATATATTAAATGAAAACAAACATACCAAGTACTTTAATTCATTTATTAAACAATAAATGTTTATCATCCTTTATCCAAATACTAAACACAGATTTTACATGAAATAACTAGCTAATTTAAGTCCTATGCCTCGGCATGCTTATCAAGCTTTGCTTTTGACAAAGCCTTCGTAAAAGGATCAGCTAAGTTATAATCTGTGTGAACTTTGAGTAACTTGATTTCTCCTAGTGCGATCTGTTCACGAACATAGTGATATCGTCTAGGATAATGTTTAGTACCTTTCTGAACTCCGGGTTCATTGGATATGATTATTGCACCAGAATTATCGCAATACATATCTATAGGTGTGTTATTTGAGGGAATTACGTCAAGCCCAGAAATAAACTTCCTAATCAAGACTGCTTCCATGGCGGCTTCTGAGGCGACAATATACTCAGACTCTGTCGCAGACATAGCAACTGTGGTTTGCTTCTTACTCTTCCAATCCACCGCGCCTCCATTTAAAACGAAGACATATCCCGACTGAGATTTTGTATCATCTCTATCAGTCTGAAATCCATCATCACAGTATCCAATCACTTTGAGCTCTGCATCAGGATTTCCTCCATACACCAGAAATAAGTCTTTAGTAGCTCGCAGATACTTAAGAATGTTCTTCACAGCAGTCCAGTGACCTTCACCTGGATTCTGTTGATATCGGCTAATGATATTTTGTGCGAACGCTATATTAGGTCTAGTGCATCTTACCGCATACATAATAGATCCCACAGCCGAAGCATAAGGAACCCTTTGCATACGCTCCACCTCATCAGGTGTAGAGGCACCTTGTTTGCTAGATAAACCAAGTCCTTCCTACATGGGTACGAATCCATGCTTGGAATTCTCCATCTTGAATCTCTTCAAGATCTTATCAATATAAGCACTTTGACTTAGTCCAATCAACCGCTTAGTTCTATCTCTGTAGATCTTGATTCCAAGAATGAATGCTGCTTCACCCAAGTCTTTTGATGATATACCCTATACGGAGCTTTAGCTCCGTACCCGAAGCAGACACGAAGACACCTTCGTACAGGTAAAATTACTTAACGGAGCTCAACCTCCGTTCCACATAATCGTTCCGGAGCTCCCTAGGTAACGAATACCCAGCTCCGAGAGAAAACATGTCAAGAAGATCGGATATAGATTCTTTCCATGATTATCCGAATAAAATAATATACCTAAGTCCAAATACCATGGACACAATCTAGCAAAGAGATTATCACAAATCCCCTCAAGAAGGAAATAAGATATTCTCAAAAGAGGAAGAGATTTACCCTAATTCTCTTACCCTCTTCCCCAAGTTTCTTACCCTCTATATAAATAGAGGAGGAAGCCATATGGCTCATGGTCATATACAATTCTCTCTAAATACATAATTCGCATTCGACCTTCGAATTCATAAACAAAAACCCTAAACTATCCAATAAATCCCAAGTCGTACGAAACGACTTAGGATCAACAAACAATAGGCGTAAAGCGGTCTTTGACCGTCTGATCGGAAGGGAATCGCCAGCAAAACACCTCCAAATCCACTCACACCTCCAGTTGAGTCATAGCGCGATTATTTGATTAAACATCTTTCATAGCAAAACACTTTCCAAGATGGGATTTTACATCTTGCAACATTGGGATGTGTTTTCCTATGATCAATACGTCGTCTACATATAAGACAAGGAAAGTAACATTACTCCCACTAGCTTTGCGATATACACATGGCTCATCAGGATTTTGAGTGAAACCAAACTTTTTGATTTCCTCATGAAACCTTTTATTCCAACTTCTTGATGCTTGCTTTAGTCCATAAATGGACCTCTGAAGCTTGCATACTTTGTTGGAATGTTTTGGATCATCAAAACCCTCAGGTTGTACCATATAGACTTCCTCGTCTAGTTAACCATTCAAGAAAGCGGTCTTGACATCCATTTGCCATATCTCATAGTCATAGAATGCTGCTATGGCTAAGATAACCCTAATAGCTCTAATGTCTGCTACTGGAGAGAAGGTCGCATCATAGTCAACTCCATAGAGCTGAGTATAACCTTTCTCCACGAGACGAGCTTTATAGGTGTGTACATTTCCATCCATGTCGGTCTTTTTTTGAAGATCTATTTACACCCAACGGTTCTACCATTAGGTGGAAGATCAACCAAGCTCCAGACTTGATTGTCTTTCATGGATTTCATTTCCACATTCGCAGCTTCAAGCCATTTGTCAGATTATGGATCTGATAATGCAGCTTTGAAGTTTGGAGGTTCATCTAGATCTCCTAATACGTGTTCCTCAGATTCTATATTTAGATTCAACTTTTCACGAGCACGTATTGTCCTTGAGGACCTACGAATTGGAATTGCATCAACTTGAGGTTCATCACTTTGAACATTCCCCCCTCCCCCCAAGTTGATGATCGCTAGTGTTTTCAGAAGTTGACGCATCTTCCTCTTGAGTCTCATCAAGTTCTACAATCCTCCCACTGTTTTCTTGAGCGATGAGATTCTCTTCAAAGAACTCAGCGTATCTAGCAACTTTAAGAGTGTTTTCGGTAGGAAAGTAGAAGTAGTAACCCATCGTTTCCTTTGGGTATCCTACAAAAATGCACTTAACTGATCTGGGTTGAAGTTTGTCAGGCGTATCTCTCTTCCTGCTGCTTTCTTCATCTTATCAACAAAACTAACCAAAAAGCAACAAACTTTAGTAATGGTTAGTAAATAAAAGCAAAAACAAGAAAATTTTTCAAAAATTTCGTTTTTGATTCACTTGAACCGAAAATTACAGGCCGAAATTAAGCAAACAAAGATAGGGGTTTTGTAGTTCTCGAAAAGTTATGCACTTTAGACCCTAAGATTGTTTGATTTGGTTAAGAATTGAGGGAGATATGATGATTTGAATGGTTAGGGGTTTTATGGAATTTAATTGGGGAGAAACAAGAAACGTGAGAGAGAGAGATACTGAGAATTAAGATACATGATATGTGAGGGTGAGTTTGAAAAGGAATCAGATTGTGTGGCTATAAATTAAAAAGATTTTTCGATTTTTAAAAAAATAAAAAAAAATTATGAAACCGACCCGGCGTCTGGCAGGCTCAGTTAGACCGTCTCGCACGCTGGCCCGTTTTTGGCTTACCGTCTCGGACGCCGCACGCCAGACGGTGGCCTGGAAAATGCAACTTCACCGTTTCGATCACCGTAAAACAGAAGATTTGGGCGTCTCGTGACCGTGCAACGTTTTAGAACAATCTAGGGCACCGTCTCGGATAGTACCCCCACCGTGCAGACGCCGACCCGAATTTTTTTTAACTACAGCCACAAACTTTGTTTAGAACCAAATTTCAATTGTCTTTAATAAAGACTCCCTTCCCCAACTTAATGGTACATTGTCCCCAATGTACTCCATAAACTAGAGATAAGTTAATCGGCTCGACTAATTTCAAAAACGTTTTTTTTTTTTTCGATTTTAAATAAAAATAGAAAAAAAATTATGAAACCGACCCGGCGTCTGGCAGGCTCAGTTAGACCGTCTCGCACGCTGGCCCGTTTTTGGCTTACCGTCTCGGACGCCGCACGCCAGACGGTGGCCTGGAAAATGCAACTTCACCGTTTCGATCACCGTAAAACAGAAGATTTGGGCGTCTCGTGACCGTGCAACGTTTTAGAACAATCTAGGGCACCGTCTCGGATAGTACCCCCACCGTGCAGACGCCGACCCGAATTTTTTTTAACTACAGCCACAAACTTTGTTTAGAACCAAATTTCAATTGTCTTTAATAAAGACTCCCTTCCCCAACTTAATGGTACATTGTCCCCAATGTACTCCATAAACTAGAGATAAGTTAATCGGCTCGACTAATTTCAAAAACGTTTTTTTTTTTCACCCAACCAACCTTCCCCAACTTAATGGTACATTGTCCCCAATGTACACCATAAACTAGAGATAAGTTAATCGGCTCGACTAATTGCAAAAACGTTTTTTTTCACCCAACCAACCTTCCCCAACTTAATTCTTAAGCCTAGGTGCTGAGAACTATCCAACTTGTGTGACTAAGCAATCAAAATACTAAAACAACTAACACAAGTGCACGAAAGTGAAACATACCGAAAATGAAGCCATAAAACAAACAAACAAACAACAGGTTGCCTCCCGTATAGCGTTAAGTTTATTGTCCTCAGCTCGACATTACCTCAATTGATTCAAGCAACCTCATAGGATGGTGGACTTGAGATGAAGTTCACCATTTCCTTTGCAGCTCCATTTATGTCGGTTGCATCCAAGTAAGGCTTCAACCGGTGTCCATTGACCATTTGCTTCACCCCATCCTTTGGATCTTCAATTTCAATCTTCCCAAAGTTCCCAACTCTTGTGATGACATATGGACCCATCCATTTACTTTTGAGCTTTCCGGGAAAAAACTTAAGTCTTGAATTGTAAAGCCACACTTTTTGGCCAACTTCGAACACTTTCTTCTTCAACTTGGCATCATGAACCGCTTTCATCTTGTCTTTGTAAGTAGAAGCACATTCATAAGCCTCATTCCTCAATTCTTCCAATTCACATAGTTGCAATTTCCTTTCCTTTCCTGCATTCTCAAAATTCATATTAACGGCCTTAACGACCCACAATGCTCTATGTGCTAGCTCAATTGGAAGATGACAACCCTTCCCATAAACCAACCGGTAAGGAGTAGTGCCAATAGGTGTCTTAAAAGTGGTACGGTAAGCCCACAAAGCATCATTAAGTTTGGTTGACCAATCTTTTCTATCGGGTCTTACTGTCTTTTGCAAAATCTCTTTTATTTGCCTATTTGACACTTCCACTTGCCCACTTGTTTGTGGGTGGTATGGAGTGGCAATCCGGTGGTTTATGCCATACCGTTTAAGAAGTTTTCCAAACTGAATTTTTTTGAAATGAGATCCCCCATCGCTTATGATCACACGAGGGATTCCAAATCTTGAGAAAATATTGCTTTGAACAAACTTACAAACAACGGTATGGTTGAAAAAGTTGTGTTGTTTATGATGATGAATTGAAAAAAAAAACAAAGTCAAAGTCAAATTGCAATATCCGGTTGAAAAAGTCAAAGTATATGGTCATAAGTGAAAATCAATTCAATTATCCATGTAAGTTGATCAAAAAGAACCAAAGTGAAATGTTCCCAAAATCATTCTAATAAATTGCCCAAATGAGAATCATTACCGTGTTTCATTCCATTATTTCCATCAATCTTGTATGAATACCGAAGTGATAATTTGGTGTTGTGAGGTCTTGGTTCGATTTGTGTACTAGCCTATGACTTTTACTGTGCAATAATGGGTTGAGAGCTTCATATATACATATTAGCACATCTTTTGCTAATTCACTCAAATATGAACCCGAGGGGAGTGCAAATTGTTAGAGTGTGATGCATGTATTGTGGCAAACTTGAGGTTTATTAGGTGTAATTGCACATTTATATATTTCTATTTGCTTGTCGTAAATCTTTTGATAGTTGTAAGTCTTATGAGTTGATTGTGTTATGTGATTTGGTTTGCATTATTTAGTTTCACCCAAGTGTACTTTGAAGATTGCTTGAGAGTTGAGTTCTACAAGTATGTATAGTTGGTATAACTCTTATATGGTGTTTCTTTGGCGAAAGGAAGTATTATAGGATGGTAAGTTAACTTGTCACATGATGAATGCCTTTTTCGGGACGAAAAAGAATTAAGTTGGGGAATGTGATAAACGCTTAATTAACATGATCTTAATGTGCAAAAAGGAATTGTTTTGTGAATGATAATAGAAGATTAGGGCGCATTTATGTTTGTTAAGTGTTTCAGGCAATAGGTGATGAATTGGAGCCATTTGAATCAGGAAACGAGTCAAAAGGATCAAAGGAAAGCAAACTGGAAATTATGTTTTCTGTTGCACCGTCCAGGACGCCCAGACCCACCGTCTGGGATGGTGGGCCAAGTTCAGTTAGCGTGTGGGACGTCTAGGCACCGTGCAGGAAAGCTGAAGGAAATAAGGGACCGTGCGAGACGCCCACTGCCACCGTCTGGGATGGTGGGCCAAGTTCAGTTAGCGTGTGGGACGTCTAGGCACCGTGCAGGAAAGCTGAAGGAAATAAGGGACCGTGCGAGACGCCCACTGCCACCGTCTGGGATGGTGGGCCAAGTTCAGTTAGCGTGTGGGACGTCTAGGCACCGTGCAGGAAAGCTGAAGGAAATAAGGGACCGTGCGAGACGCCCACTGCCACCGTCTGGGACGGTGGGCCAAGTTCAGTTAGCGTGTGGGACGTCTAGGCACCGTGCAGGAAAGCTGAAGGAAATAAGGGACCGTGCGAGACGCCCACTGCCACCGTCTGGGACGGTGGGCCAAGTTCAGTTAGCGTGTGGGACGTCTAGGCACCGTGCAGGAAAGCTGAAGGAAATAAGGGACCGTGCGAGACGCCCACTGCCACCGTCTGGGACGGTGGCCACCTGCACAAAATTCCGATTTTTTGGGAATTAATTATTATTCAGTTTATATCATTATTCCACACGAATTTGGAAGTTATCCTTCATACTTTCACACACCTGAAGCAGTTCCTAACACACATGTAAGTCCCAACTTGTTAGATGGTACTACTGAAGACACCTCTATGTCGATGGTGGAGTTACTTTGCAATATATGCACTGAACTGGAGACGACCAGTTGCAGTGTGTATATACCAAGTTCTAGATAGATTACTTATATAAAAGACATTAAGTAAAGAACAATGCAATAATACAAATAACTTGTAAGATAACTTGATGAGACAATATGTATTTTTCAATGTGTAATTTATTTATTGATATTAAACAAATTACAAGGTTGATGCGGAACCAAGATAATACACGAATGTAAATATCCTAACAACCTATGAAATACAATTGATCTATACTCGGAATTTCTCAAGACAATCGAAACACTTAAAGTTGTGAAATGTTCCTTTTAGCGATTGAGAGAAGATTGCACAAGTTCACCAAGAATATTGCAGGTTTGCAAAGTGTGAAGTTATTCGTCTTTGTGAATTAACTTTGTGAGAACGAATACTTGCTAATTCTTGGTTGTGCAATGACTTGTATTTATAGGCAAAGTTAACATTGGGATGTTAACTTTAGCCGTACAAATGTGGTTGGGAGCATTTAAGGAATAGCATTTAATTCCTTAAAAAGCAGTGTAAAGTCGCATGTTAAAGTGACTTTACATAACCACCTTTATGTACCTTTTAATACTTAAATAATAAGATAAGGCTTATTATCCGGGTAAAGGTACATAAAGCATACAAGTCAATTCCTCGTAATCAGTGTAAAGCTTTGTAAGGGCTTTCCACTGATGGTCTCCAGTTTGTAACTGACTAGAATGCCAACTGGGCTTCGCTACCATTGCCATTCTCTATCTTCCATTTGTTGTCTTCGACTTCAACTGGAATGTTTCTTCAACTTGGTCAGTTCTCAACTGGAGGAAGTCTTCAGTTGCGTTAACTGTACGGTGCAACTGGACTTCAATATATTTCTCGACAAATCATCTTGGTCACCAGTTTCACTAGTCTCCAGATGCAACTGGCGACTGGTCAGTGTGAACTGGTGACTGGCCAGTTCCAGGTGAACTGGTCCTAACAAATTCTCCCTATTTGTCTAGAAATATAGTCTAAGTCTTTTCTAGTTCTTGTATCTGTACAAGTGTGAACTGGAAGGACTTGTTCGATTTAAATCTATCTAAGTTATCTAAGGCATTTTTATAGATCAATAGATGCCTTAGGTTTTTCTTTTAGGTTTGTTAGATTTTAATCTTTTATCTACCTTGTGGTTACAAACTGGTAACTTCATTTATACAAGGGAATGAAATTTATACAAGTTACAGAATGTAAATACAAAATACAAGTAGATAAACTGAAGAAAGAACTTAATGAGATGGCCCTTCGCCAGTTCTTCTTCTCTTGGCAACTGAAGAGATAGGCTGAGTATCTTCAGGGTCAATATTCAACTTTTGCTCAAGATTTTCTTTATGTTGAATCTTCCCCCTTAGAAAGTTTACCCATGCTTTCTCGAACCTATTCTTTTGTGCCTTAGCATCCAAAACATTCACCATCTCCACCCATTCGCTGAACCCATACTGCATAGCACCAGGATCATCAGTTCTAACCAGTGGCCCACCAGTATACTTAACTTCAATTTGAAAAACCTTGGTGCATGGCTTGATTGTAACATTGACACCATTAATAGTACCACTATGTCTTCTGGTTGACATGATCTGGGAGTAGTAGTTTCTAGCTTCAGATTCATTTGTGATTTTTATACTCCCAGCACCAGCAGCCAGTACAGCGGACTTAATGTCTTCATTGGATACCTCGCCAGTTGATTCAACGAATGTGCTAAGGTCAGCATCTCTTGCATCTCTTGTCAGTGGTCTTCTTGGTTGTGGAATCCTTCTTCTTGGTGGATTCACTACATCCTTCACAACCTTTTTAACATTTGCAATTCTTTTAAGAATCCCACTGGCCCTAATCTCTTTTGCCTTCTCCACTGAAATGTTTAAGCTCCTGGCATCGAATTCAGCTTCATCCTCTTGATAGTGTCTGTCCAGTTCTACATCTAGCATTTTATTCAACTGGTCAACTATCCTAGGATCATTCTTAACCCTAACATACTCATCCTTAGTGATACCCAGTAGATTGACATCACTCATATCCAGCAACTTAATTTGAGCAAGATGTGCCCTGGCCTCAACTTGGTTTCTTTGTTTCATTTTCTTTCTTTCTTTGATGTCATTACCAAGTCTAGCCAGTTTTCTACTATCACTATCTGAAACTGGAGGTAGTATGTCAACATTACCAGTTTCTAACATTTCACCAGTGGCCGGCTGGGCAGATGCATCACCAGCTAATCCTTTACCTTTGTCCAAACCAACATTCCCCCTATCACTCTGCTCACCAGCTTCAGTACTGGTAGCCACAACCAATTCTCTTCCAGATCCAGATGGAGTCCTTCCAGGTGCAACTGGTCGTGTAAGGACTGAACTTCTTTCCCCCTTGGCAGCATCTAGACCTACCCTAATTGCTTCCCATTCAGAGGGGTGAGATGACAACCGGTCAAGAGGCTGCCACGACTGTATGTCCTTACACTCTTTGAAGATGCCACACATCATCCTGAAGGACCTCCATAAATGGTTCGTCTCTTTGGACTGGGTCAAGACATTTGCAAGAACTTGGTCTTGACCAGTTTTCAATTCATTCAAGATCTTGGAATCCTCATCCAAACCGGAGACAACCTTATCCTTAACTTCATCATCCATCTTCTTCAGATTCTCCACTTCAGTTGTCAGTTTCTCTATAGATTGAGCATGTAGAGATACCTGGGTGTTCAAACTTTCTATGCTGCCTCTCAACTGGTTGATCTCACTGGTTAGTGGGGCCAGATCAACCTGAGGAGTGGCCAGCTTGGTGATCTCAGACATCACCCTTTCAATCAAATGCTCTTCTCTAGCACCCAGCGTATCCTCTATTTTCTGACCAACCGAAGTCATCATCTGCTCTCCAAGGCCAGTTATATCTAGGCCAGGTCGTTCAATAAGTTCCTTAACCTGCCTTTCAATCTCTTTTAAGTCAACTTCTGAAGTTCTGACAGTATTTCCTAGCAAGTTGGAGATTGAACTGGAGACCTTGGAGTGAGTTAGGTCAAAGGCTTCCTTTAGAGTACCAACTAGATTGTTGCAGCCAGTGACCAACTCATTAAGCTTTTTGAACACCAAGTCTTCATTAGATGAAAACTTGTTTATCCCCAGATCGACCACCTTAATGTTTGTCAAATGATCTTTGTGGTATCTGGAGAAGGACTTGGTGTTCTTGTCAAGTGTCTTCTGAATCTCCTCCACCCTGGTTAGAAGGTTTTGGAGATCGGCTTGTAGTGAGACAACTTGACTGTCCAGTGACAAAGGAGAAGGTATCACTGGACCACTAGCAGTTACTACTGGAGCAACTGGAGGAGGCAAACTGATGGAAGTCTCCCCAGTTGTCAGGCCAGCAGTTGAAGAAATTATTGGAGTGGTGGTTGAAGAAAGGAATGGAAAAACAAATTGTTGTTCATGCTGAGAATGCTCAGGTGTGAACAACGGCGATGGTGGGGGTGGCATTTCTCGAGCAAGTGAGAATTGCCCAGTTGGTAAAGGAGCGAAATTTGTTGGTAAAGATATATCTATAGGCTCATTTATTTGTGGTGGTGAAAATGAAATTGATGCGTCTGGAGGTAAGACTGGAGATGAAGGGTCTTGAGCTTGTACAGAAGCATCAAGAATCTCCAAGTCTGTTTCAGTACCTTCAGAATCCGAAGATTCTATAAGGATTTCCTCGTCATTAACACTCATATCCAGATCAATGAATGTGACAGAGGGCTGACCAGTTACCTGGTCAGTCTCCCGATGACCTTCCCAGTTTCCTGGATGGGTGCATCTGTTGATGGATCAGATACCGAAGTATCTTCACCAGGGATAGATGTGATGGGGGTTGCTTCAGTTATGGTTGCTCTATCCTCAACCACAACATTAGACACACTAGAGGGTCCCTCATTATTTTGAGGCCCGCCCAGTTGCCTTTCTGACTCACCTATAAGAGGTGCATCAGTTGAAGCGAATGCCAGCTGCATTCGTTCAGGAATTTCAACCTCACCAGCTTCAGATACCAGTGAGTCTAGATTCCTTAGCATATCTGGAGCAGTGTACGGAGAATCTGTACTATTATATGCTTCCCTGCCCAGAATTTGCTTAAAACAAAGTGATAGGAACCTTGAAAAGGGTATACAAACACCCCTTGTGCCCTTCAGCTTTTGAACTAGGCTTCTATACAGAATATCTGCAAAGTCCACTCTCAATCCGTTCCACAAGCAGTAAGCCATCTCTGCTTGCGAGGAGTTAATCTGGTCAAGTCCACCAGAACTCCCACCCATGCTCTCCACCAGGTGGATGAAAAAGTACCTCCATGAAGGTGTAAGACCCTTCATGGTCATCGCACCTTTTGTCTTCAACACCCCATCCTCCAAACACTCCCTGTGTCCCATTTCAAGAAGTACTTGGCGAAAGTTTATATTTGGGGGCAAGACGACTGGAGATTCACCCTCTCTCCAGTAATTGAGGCGTAAGGCATCCCTCAATGTATCAGCTGACAAGGTACACTGGATTGTTCCATCCTTTAACATGAAACTAATGGAGGAACAATCAGAAGAAAGAACGGCAGTGTACCAAAACTCACATAAGTAGTTGTGAAACAACTTACGTGGGTTTAGAGAGAATGAGGGTCCTATTGGAGAATTCTTCAAAAACTTTTGAATTCTACCAATAAGGGTATCGGACCCTTGAGATCCTCGTAGGCTGGCCATAGGATTATTTGGATTTAGTTTTATGACCGAAGCACTACTAGGGGCACCAGGTGCCTGTGTGACATCTGGTGAGGGATTGTATGGAACAGTCAAGAGATTTACATCTCTTGAACGAGATGATCTAGGAGCCATAGAATGAAAATGAAATTGATGCGTCTGGAGGTAAGACTGGAGATGAAGGGTCTTGAGCTTGTACAGAAGCATCAAGAATCTCCAAGTCTGTTTCAGTACCTTCAGAATCCGAAGATTCTATAAGGATTTCCTCGTCATTAACACTCATATCCAGAAAAAAAAAAAAAAAAAAAAAAAAAAAAAAAAAAAAAAAAAAAAAAAAAAAAAAAAAAAAAAAAAAAAAAAAAAAAAAAAAAAAAAAAAAAAAAAAAAAAAAAAAAAAAAAAAAAAAAAAAAAAAAAAAAAAAAAAAAAAAAAAAAAAAAAAAAAAAAAAAAAAAAAAAAAAAAAAAAAAAAAAAAAAAAAAAAAAAAAAAAAAAAAAAAAAAAAAAAAAAAAAAAAAAAAAAAAAAAAAAAAAAAAAAAAAAAAAAAAAAAAAAAAAAAAAAAAAAAAAAAAAAAAAAAAAAAAAAAAAAAAAAAAAAAAAAAAAAAAAAAAAAAAAAAAAAAAAAAAAAAAAAAAAAAAAAAAAAAAAAAAAAAAAAAAAAAAAAAAAAAAAAAAAAAAAAAAAAAAAAAAAAAAAAAAAAAAAAAAAAAAAAAAAAAAAAAAAAAAAAAAAAAAAAAAAAAAAAAAAAAAAAAAAAAAAAAAAAAAAAAAAAAAAAAAAAAAAAAAAAAAAAAAAAAAAAAAAAAAAAAAAAAAAAAAAAAAAAAAAAAAAAAAAAAAAAAAAAAAAAAAAAAAAAAAAAAAAAAAAAAAAAAAAAAAAAAAAAAAAAAAAAAAAAAAAAAAAAAAAAAAAAAAAAAAAAAAAAAAAAAAAAAAAAAAAAAAAAAAAAAAAAAAAAAAAAAAAAAAAAAAAAAAAAAAAAAAAAAAAAAAAAAAAAAAAAAAAAAAAAAAAAAAAAAAAAAAAAAAAAAAAAAAAAAAAAAAAAAAAAAAAAAAAAAAAAAAAAAAAAAAAAAAAAAAAAAAAAAAAAAAAAAAAAAAAAAAAAAAAAAAAAAAAAAAAAAAAAAAAAAAAAAAAAAAAAAAAAAAAAAAAAAAAAAAAAAAAAAAAAAAAAAAAAAAAAAAAAAAAAAAAAAAAAAAAAAAAAAAAAAAAAAAAAAAAAAAAAAAAAAAAAAAAAAAAAAAAAAAAAAAAAAAAAAAAAAAAAAAAAAAAAAAAAAAAAAAAAAAAAAAAAAAAAAAAAAAAAAAAAAAAAAAAAAAAAAAAAAAAAAAAAAAAAAAAAAAAAAAAAAAAAAAAAAAAAAAAAAAAAAAAAAAAAAAAAAAAAAAAAAAAAAAAAAAAAAAAAAAAAAAAAAAAAAAAAAAAAAAAAAAAAAAAAAAAAAAAAAAAAAAAAAAAAAAAAAAAAAAAAAAAAAAAAAAAAAA
The DNA here is from genome assembly GCA_034093135.1 of Erigeron breviscapus. Taxonomy (NCBI): domain Eukaryota; kingdom Viridiplantae; phylum Streptophyta; class Magnoliopsida; order Asterales; family Asteraceae; genus Erigeron; species Erigeron breviscapus. The sequence goes on along the minus strand of CM067175.1, from coordinate 12,127,977 downwards.
AAAAAAAAAAAAAAAAAAAAAAAAAAAAAAAAAAAAAAAAAAAAAAAAAAAAAAAAAAAAAAAAAAAAAAAAAAAAAAAAAAAAAAAAAAAAAAAAAAAAAAAAAAAAAAAAAAAAAAAAAAAAAAAAAAAAAAAAAAAAAAAAAAAAAAAAAAAAAAAAAAAAAAAAAAAAAAAAAAAAAAAAAAAAAAAAAAAAAAAAAAAAAAAAAAAAAAAAAAAAAAAAAAAAAAAAAAAAAAAAAAAAAAAAAAAAAAAAAAAAAAAAAAAAAAAAAAAAAAAAAAAAAAAAAAAAAAAAAAAAAAAAAAAAAAAAAAAAAAAAAAAAAAAAAAAAAAAAAAAAAAAAAAAAAAAAAAAAAAAAAAAAAAAAAAAAAAAAAAAAAAAAAAAAAAAAAAAAAAAAAAAAAAAAAAAAAAAAAAAAAAAAAAAAAAAAAAAAAAAAAAAAAAAAAAAAAAAAAAAAAAAAAAAAAAAAAAAAAAAAAAAAAAAAAAAAAAAAAAAAAAAAAAAAAAAAAAAAAAAAAAAAAAAAAAAAAAAAAAAAAAAAAAAAAAAAAAAAAAAAAAAAAAAAAAAAAAAAAAAAAAAAAAAAAAAAAAAAAAAAAAAAAAAAAAAAAAAAAAAAAAAAAAAAAAAAAAAAAAAAAAAAAAAAAAAAAAAAAAAAAAAAAAAAAAAAAAAAAAAAAAAAAAAAAAAAAAAAAAAAAAAAAAAAAAAAAAAAAAAAAAAAAAAAAAAAAAAAAAAAAAAAAAAAAAAAAAAAAAAAAAAAAAAAAAAAAAAAAAAAAAAAAAAATTCTACCAATAAGGGTATCGGACCCTTGAGATCCTCGTAGGCTGGCCATAGGATTATTTGGATTTAGTTTTATGACCGAAGCACTACTAGGGGCACCAGGTGCCTGTGTGACATCTGGTGAGGGATTGTATGGAACAGTCAAGAGATTTACATCTCTTGAACGAGATGATCTAGGAGCCATAGAACAATGAAAATGAAATTTGGGATTTAGGGTTTTTGATTTATGAAGCAAAGAGAAGAATGAAGCGATTTTGATGATTGGAAGTAAATGAGTTCGGAGTAAATAAGGGTATTTATAAAGGATTCAAGATCCCAATGAAATACCAAAATTATATTTTAATAAACAAAATCCCTTTTTGAAGATATTTTCACAAAAGTTGGTTTGAATTTTGAAATAAAATAATAATTTGCCATGTAGACATTAAATGCTTCCATGTCAGCATTAAATGCTACGACGCTTATCTTACCCACGCGCCCACTCACTTTTGTTTTCCCAATACAAACAGTTCAATGTTGGTTTGAATTTTGAAATAAAATAATAATTTGCCATGTAAGCATTAAATGCTTCCATGTCAGCATTAAATGCTACGACGGCTTATCTTACCCACGCGCCCACTCACTTTTGTTTTCCTAATACAAACAGTTGTCAAGTACTAAAATGGTTTCAAACACGTCAGATCACGATATCAAGTGGTTTAAAACACTCGAGTATCATCACGTGTCACACATATTGACCAAGTATTTGTAACGTTATAAAAATAAGACAAGACTGAACCTGGTAACTGGAGGATCAGTCCAGTACCAGTTTCCAACTGGAGAGTTATCCAGTTGCATTTTCAAACAAAAACGAATTTTAGTCAGAAAATTATTTTGAGTCTTTCCCCCTAAAATGATGATCCAGAAATCAATTAGTGCCAAGATAGTAACACAAAGGCGTTTGATAGCCTGGCGAGCAAAGATTATCTGGACCTCCTCAACTGGAGAACTTCATCAGTGTCACTGACGCGTTCAATAACAAAGAAAGCTCCAGTTAAGGGTTTAACATTCCCAGTTCGCTGATGAGATGTTTAAAGGTTTTCTCATCGAGAGGTTTAGTAAAAACATCAGCTAACTGTTTGTCAGTGGGGATGAAATGAATTTCAATATCTCCTTTCATAACATGATCTCGAATGAAATGATACCTGATGTCAATATGTTTTGTTTTGGAGTGCATCATTGGGTTGTGAGATATAGCAATTGCACTGGTGTTGTCACAAAAGATTGGGGTCTTAGTAAACTTTTGACCATAATCTAGTAACTGGTTCTTGATCCAGAGAATCTGGGCACAGCAACTGGCCGCAGAAATGTACTCTGCCTCAGCAGTGGACATAGAGACTGAAGTCTGCTTCTTGCTGGTCCAACTTACCAGTTTTCCTCCAAGGAAATGACAACCACCAGTTGTTGATTTTCTATCTATCTTACAACCTGCATGATCAGAATCTGAATAACCCATTAGATCTAATCTTGAGCCTTTGGGGTACCAAAGACCAAGATTAGGACACCCTTTCAGGTATCTAAAGATACGCTTTACAGCGTGCAAATGTGATTCTTTAGGGTTAGCCTGAAACCTGGCACATAAACATGTTGCAAACATTATATCTGGTCAACTGGCAGTTAAGTACATCAGTGAACCAACCATACCTCTATAGTCAGTTATGTTAACTGGTTTGCCAGTTGGGTCAGAGTCCAAATTCAATGGTGCTGCAATAGGTGTGTTTTTTGATGGGATTGAATCATATTTGTATTTTCTTAACAAATCTCTAACATATTTTCCTTGGTTTATGAAAATTCCATTTTCAGTTTGCTTAATCTGAAGACCTAAGAAAAATGTTAATTCACCCATTAAACTCATCTCATACTCAGATGACATGATTTTAGAAAACTTTTTACACATTGCATCATCAGTTGAACCAAAAATAATGTCATTAACATAAATTTGTACCAATAAGATATTACCTCTTTCTTTCAAGATAAACAAGGTATTATCTATTGCACCTCTTTGAAAGCCATTTTTAAGAAGATGTTTAGTTAAAGTATCATACCAGGCTCTTGGGGCTTGTCTTAGACCATACAATGCTTTGTTCAGTCTATAAACCCAATGAGGGTGCTTCTCATCGATGAAACCTGGAGTCTGCTTAACATAAACTTCTTCTTCTAATGTTCCATTAAGGAACGCACTTTTGACATCCATCTGGAAGACCTTGAACTGCAGATGGGCTGCATAAGCCAAGAATATTCTTATGGCTTCAAGTATTGCAACTGGAGCAAAAGTTTCATCAAAGTCAACGCCCTCTGCTTGACAATAACCCTGGGCAACTAGTCTGGCCTTGTTTCTTACAACATGGCCATCTTCATCCATTTTGTTTCGGTAGACCCATCTGGTACCAATAGGTTCTTTCTTTAACCCTGGTGGACAAGGAACAAGCTCCCAAACATTGTTCCTTTCAAACTGGAGGAGCTCTTCTTGCATAGCTTCCACCCAGCTTGGGTCTGCCATAGCCTCGTCAATCTTCTTTGGTTCAATTAAAGATAAGAAGGTGACGTTTAAGCATTGCTCACTGGTGGCTCTTCTAGTCTGAACCCCACTAGTTGGATCACCCACAATCTGTTCAATTGGGTGGGCTTTAGTCCATCTAGTGTATTGACTAGGCTGGTGTACTACAATATCAGTGCAAGTCACCTGGAGATCTTCTTCAGTTGCAACAGCATCTGGAGAAGGATCAGTCCAAACAATTTCTACATCCTCATCAGAGTCAATGAGGTCTCGATTAGCATCATGAAATTCCTCAGTTGAAGGTATTTCATGAACAACTGGAGAAATAGGTGCTTGAACTGGTGTTGATATTGGAATGGCACGAACATCAGATCCAATCACCAATTCTTGTGGTAAGTTGAAATTGATAGAAGGATAAAATGATGTGTCACTGGAGGTGTTCTTCTTCTTAACTGGTTCCAGTTTGTTGTAACTGGAAGCATTATCTGGTGGAACAACTGACCGATGAACTTGGTCAGTTTCACCAAAATTGATTGGAATGACTGGAGAAATATCAAGGCTTGGTCTCTTGTTGATTGCTTCAGTTGATTCATCGAATGTGACATGAATTGTCTCATGCACCTTTTGGAGTCTATAATTATAAACTCTAAAGGCCTTTCGAATATCTGAATAGCCTAAAAATACTCCTTCATCAGCTTTTGCATCAAACTTTCCAAGCTGACTGGAATCGTTCAGTATATAAACTGGACAACCAAATACATGGAAATATCCAATATTTGGTTTACGATTCCTAAGTACTTCGTAGGCAGTCTTCTTATGTCTCTTGATGTAGACTGACCGGTTTTGGGTGTGACAAGCAGTTGCAACTGCCTCAGCCCAAAAACTGGTGGGAAGACCAGATTCAGATAGCATACTTCTGGCGGCTTCTATCAGTGTACGTTTCTTTTTTTCAACAACTCCATTTTGCTCTGGAGAGTGAACTAATGAGAAGTTTTGAGAGATGCCAGTGTCATTGCAAAATATTTCAAGTACTTTGTTTTGGAATTCAGTACCATTATCACTTCGCAACTGACAAACTTTTCGAGTATACTTGAGCTCAATTCGTTTGATAAGAGAGATGATTTCAGCAGGAGCATCACTTTTGGATCTGATGAATACCACCCAGCAATATCTGGTGAATTCATCAACCATAACTAGAGTGTACTTCTTTCCAGCTCTAGTTTGAACATTCACTAGACCAAAGAGATCCATATGTAGCATGTGAAGAGGTTCAGTGATGCTAAAATTTTGCCTCAGTTTGTGCCATTAAGCACTGATCCTTTTCCTTTTGCATGGACAAGAGGGCAATCTGGGCCTTAAGCTTCTTGTATTTAGCTTTGTAGCTATCATCAGGCCGATTGAAATTAGGGACAGAGGGGCCAGTTTGGTTGTTCAACTGACTAGATCTGCATTCCTTCATAAAATGACCTTTCTTACCACACTTATAGCATGTAAGATTGGTCTTATCCAGAGAGCTGGAGCTGGAAGCATTGTTGGGGCCATTAAATCTTTTGGATTTATGCTTAAACCTATTAAAGGTTTTAGCAATCATGGCGACCAGATCATCATCGTCAGTTTCATTACAACCATCACTGTTTTCAGTGGTCAGTCCAGAGTTTAAGAAACTGTTCAACATCTCCTTCATCGAGTGTACCTGGACACTCTCAGCAGACATTAAAGCAGCACAAGGTCGCTCAGTTGCACTAGCAACCTTGGGACTCTGGGCATGGTTCATGGCATCTTGCTCAGCTACAAGTCTTGCAGCATTATTATCTTCAGTGAATCTGAAGGCTCCATAGAGCGATGCAAGAGTATGAGTGTGCAAGGTTTTACCTTGTCTCAAGACAAGAACCATGTTTTCCCATTTGGAAGGAAGAATATCACAAAACTTCTCAAGAAGAATATCCTTATCCTTCTCTACACCCAATCCTCTCAACTGATTGATGAGGCTAGAAAATCTGGTGTATGTACCAGTTAGACTTTCATTGGGCAAGGCAAAGAAGGATTCATACTTCTTGTTCAAAGCAACTTTTCTGGTGACAATTGTGTCATCACCTCCTTCAAATTGAATCACTAATTCATCCCACATAGACTTGGCACTGGGAAACAACACAAGTGTTGGAATTAGGTCTTCAGGGACAGCCCCAAGGATCATGTTTTTCAGTCTGGTGTCCAAGTCCACCAGTCTGCGATCCTCATCAGACCAATGGTCTTCTGGCTTTTCCCTTGAACCTCTTCTTCCAGTTGGATCAAGAAGAGGACTGACCCCAAGGGACATGGGTATATATGGTCCATCCTTAAGGATTTTCAACATATACCTTTCAATCCCACCAAAATGCAAAAGCATTCTAGCCTTCCATGTACCGAATGTCTCACTGTTTCCATCAAATTTTGGAACAGGAGTGTTAGAGTAGTGTACATGGACATGGTTTGGGGCAGTAGGAGGAGGAGGGTTGGTGTTAACATTTTGAAAAGGTTGTACATTTGTATTCGAGGGGTTTTCACCTGAACCAGAACCATCTCCACCTTCAGTAGTGTTCATCCTAGCAGATCTAGGCAAGTTTATTAGCCTTCTGCTCTGATACCACTTGTAAGTCCCAACTTGTTAGATGGTACTACTGAAGACACCTCTATGTCGATGGTGGAGTTACTTTGCAATATATGCACTGAACTGGAGACGACCAGTTGCAGTGTGTATATACCAAGTTCTAGATAGATTACTTATATAAAAGACAATAAGTAAAGAACAATGCAATAATACAAATAACTTGTAAGATAACTTGATGAGACAATATGTATTTTTCAATGTGTAATTTATTTATTGATATTAAACAAATTACAAGGTTGATGCGGAACCAAGATAATACACGAATGTAAATATCCTAACAACCTATGAAATACAATTGATCTATACTCGGAATTTCTCAAGACAATCGAAACACTTAAAGTTGTGAAATGTTCCTTTTAGCAATTGAGAGAAGATTGCACAAGTTCACCAAGAATATTGCAGTTTTGCAAAGTGTGAAGTTATTCGTCTTTGTGAATTAACTTTGTGAGAACGAATACTTGCTAATTCTTGGTTGTGCAATGACTTGTATTTATAGGCAAAGTTAACATTGGGATGTTAACTTTAGCCGTACAAATGTGGTTGGGAGCATTTAAGGAATAGCATTTAATTCCTTAAAAAGCAGTGTAAAGTCGCATGTTAAAGTGACTTTACATAACCACCTTTATGTACCTTTTAATACTTAAATAATAAGATAAGGCTTATTATCCGGGTAAAGGTACATAAAGCATACAAGTCAATTCCTCGTAATCAGTGTAAAGCTTTGTAAGGGCTTTCCACTGATGGTCTCCAGTTTGTAACTGACTAGAATGCCAACTGGGCTTCGCTGCCATTGCCATTCTCTATCTTCCATTTGTTGTCTTCGACTTCAACTGGAATGTTTCTTCAACTTGGTCAGTTCTCAACTGGAGGAAGTCTTCAGTTGCGTTAACTGTACGGTGCAACTAGACTTCAATATATTTCTCGACAAATCATCTTGGTCACCAGTTTCACTAGTCTCCAGATGCAACTGGCGACTGGTCAGTGTGAACTGGTGACTGGCCAGTTCTAGGTGAACTGGTCCTAACAACACACAAGACCCCAAAATCATCATCATATCGCAATTCCATGGAGATTAAAACCTTAATCGACGAATCAAAAATGAAGATACTAGGCTAATTTCCTTTTGATCATTCTCATGTGAACAATTATGTAAGACAATTGTATTCAACCTTTCTTATGTTCAAGTTGGATTAGATGTTTAATTCTTTATTAGTGTTTTGCATCTAATGTTGTTGGGTTTGAATGAATGATTACTGTTTTATAACTTTGAATGAATTCCATCTATCTTTTGATTTCAAATTCTTGTTAATCATTAATTATTGGAAGAATCTCTTATGAACTTGTAATCTAGTTAATGAATGGATAATTTAGTTGTGTCAATTCCTCGGTTTTATTATCGTGAATCATCACAACCTAATCAATTAGTTCTTGACATTCATTCATTCCAAGCTTTATAACGAATCATGTTTATGTGATTTCCAACGAACATAAGTTAGGTTATACTTTTGAAAACATAATTAGAAGCATGAGAATGGTCCCCTTTATTATTATTGTTTAAGTTTGTTAATCAAATCATCAATTGTAGTTTTAATTCAAATCAATCAAACAATCGGTTTTACATTTATGTCTAGATTAATTAACTTTTGTAAATTGTTTAACACTTTCCTTTGATTCCCTGTGGAAACGATACTCGACTTACCCTTGCTAATTAGTGGTATTTAGTTTATATTTTTGATCGGTCCAACGACATCGATCAAATTTTGTTTAGACACATAATCTACGGCCACTAAAATGTATTAATTACCAAAAGAATTAGGGAAGGGACCCATAAAGTCAATGTCCCAAACATTAAAAATGTTAACAACTAAAATGGGTTGCATGGACATATCATTTCTCTTAGTAATACTACCTAGTTGTTGACATCTCACACATTTCTTAACAAAATCAGTGGCATCCTTGAAAATGCTAGGCCAAAATAAACCACACATTAAAACCTTATAACCTGTCTTTTGACCGCTGAAGTGGCCTCCACATGCAAATGAATGTGCATGAGTCAACACATCTTGAATCTCTTCTTCCGGAACACATCGTCTTACCAATTGATCTGGGCCAACCTTGAACAAATCCGGCTCATCCCAAATGTATTGCTTGGCTTGTGCAAGGAATTGTTGCTTCTTTCTCTTGTCCCAATGCTCCGGTATCTTACCTGCGGACAGAAAATTAACAATATTTGCATACCAAGGAACAACAGAAACCGTTAGTAATTGCTCATCTGGAAAGGTCTCATTGATATCCTTGGTTGAACCATCATCCATAGCTTGAATTCTTGACAAGTGGTCTACCACCACGTTCTCACTTCCTTTCTTGTCTCGGATCTCCAAGTCAAACTCTTGTAGTAGCAACACCCATCTAATTAGCCTTGGCTTTGCATCCTTCTTTTCCATCAACTGCTTAACCGCGTTATGATCTGTGTACACAATCACTTTGCTACCACAAATATAAGAACGAAACTTGTCAAGAGCATAAACAACCGCAAGCAATTCTTTTTCGGTGGTGGTATAATTTAGTTGGGCATCCGATAAAGTCTTGCTTGCATAATAAATCACAACGGGTTTCTTATCCACCCGTTGTCCCAAAACAGCCCCAATGGCAAAGTCACTTGCATCATACATGATTTCAAATGGCATGGACCAATTAGGTGATTGCAAAATGGGGGCTTCAACCAATTTTTCCTTCAAAGTTTCAAAAGCTTTTAAGCACTCATCAATAAACACAAAAGGTACATCTTTTAGTAACAAATTACACAAAGGCTTGGTAATGACACTAAATCCCTTGATGAACCTTCTATAAAACCTGGCATGTCCAAGAAAAGAACGGACACCCTTAACATTGGTTGGGGGAGGTAAGGTAGAAATAACCTTGATTTTGGCCCGGTCAACTTCCATGCCTTTACTTGAAATCACATGACCCAAAACCGTCCCCTCTTGAACCATAAAGTGGCTCTTTTCCCAACTTAAAACCAAATTTGTCTCAACACATCTTTTCAAAACTTTAGTTAGCTCATTGAGACAATTATCAAAGGTTTGGCCAAAAATTGAAAAATCATCCATGAAAATTTCTAGGGAATCACCGACCATATCCGAAAAGATACTCATCATGCACCTTTGAAAGGTGGCTGGAGCATTACATAACCCGAATGGCATTCGCCTTAAGGCAAAAGTCCCATATGGGCATGTAAATGTGGTCTTGTGTTGGTCATCGGGATGAATAGCAATCTGATTATAACCGGAATAACCATCTAGAAAACAATAAAACTTCTGACCTAATGAATGTCAATGGGAAATGATCTTTTGAAGTAGCGGTGTTCAACCTTCGGTAGTCAATGCATACCCTCCACCCGGTGATGGGTCGGGTTGCAATTTACTCACCACTATCTCCTTTTACCACTTGAATTCCAGCTTTCTTAGGCACCGTTTGTGTTGGACTTACCCATGTGCTATCCGAAATTGGGTAAATAGTTCCAGCATCCAACCACTTTAGCACCTCTTTCTTCACAACTTCACGCATATGAGGATTCAATCTCCTTTGAGCATCACGTGAAGGTTTTGCTTCAGCATCGGTGATAATCTTATGCATCACAATTGATGGACTAATTCCTTTCAAATCGACAATTGTCCATCCAATAGTCGCCTTGTATTCCTTGAGCACCTTTAGTAATGCTCTTTCTTGAACTTCTTCCAAATTGGATGCAATGATCACCGGAAAAGTTTGCTCATCTCCCAAAAATGCATACTTCAAATGTGATGGGAGCTCTTTCAATTCCACTTGTGGTGGACTTTCAATGGATGGCTTGAGATGGGTGTCAATATGATCCGGTAGACTTTCCACCAAATGAGTCCATGGTGGTCTACCTTCTTGAATTGCCATGATTTCCCATTCTTTCTCTTCTGTTTTCAATGCCTCACTATGCTCCAAGATTAACCTGTCAACCAAAGCACAAGTCTCCCGTGTGTCTTCCTCATTTTCATGAGGAATACACTCATCAATGACGTCTGCCATAAAGCATTCATCACTAACTACGGGGTTAGGCACACTAGCAAAAACATTCAATCTCAATTTACGGTTTCCAAAAGTCATTTCAACCGTACCCCTCCTACAATCAATTAATGCATTAGCGGTGGCCAAAAAGGGTCTACCCATGATGACATTGGGCTGCCTAACATTACCACTTGATGCAAAATCAAGTACCAAAAAGTCTACGGGGTAATAGAAGTCCTCAACCTTAACAATAAAATCTTGGACAATTCCTCTAGGAAGTTTTAGTGACAAATCAGCCATCACCAAGGTGGTGTCGACTTTTTCCAAAGGTCCAAAGTCATATTGGTCATACAAACTTCCCGGAAGAATACTCACACCCGCCCCCATATCCAAAAGTGCCTTATTCATTTTAAAATCACCAACTTAGATAGTAATTAAAGGCGCTCCCGGATCTTGGAGTTTAGGTGGAAGTATGCCCATCACAACGACACTAACTTCTTCATTTAAAACAATTTTCTTGGGAAGTTTATGGTGCCGTTTTTGGGTACACAACTCCTTAAGATATTTAGCATAAGCCGGAACTTGTTTTATTATATCAATAAGAGGAATGTTGATTTTGACTTGTTTAAAAATCTCCCACATTTCTTCCTCATGTGGACCTCTTTTCTTGAGTGTAGGTCTAAGTTTTGGATCAATTAAAGCCAAAGGAAAAGGAATGGTATTACCCTCCATATCCTTTCCTCGTTTTTCAAAAAATTTTACCATTAGGCCTATTGTTATCTACCTCTTTAAAAGACATTTTTTTAGTTGATTTAGGTAGAACAAATTCCGGTTCATGCTCACTATCTTGATCCTCATCAACATCCTCCACCACACCATCAATAAGTGATGATGGAGGCACAACTTTATTATCATAAATCCTACCACTACGAAGAGTACTTACATTGTTGATCTCCACGTTTTTGACATTCTTGGAGCCGCCACTTTGATGTTGTGGATTGATCTTTGTATCACTTGGTACCTTTCCCGGATTCTTCCTCAATTCCGATACATCCTCCGCCAATTGACCAACTTGCTTTTGCAACGATTCAACCGTCTTGTCCCGAATTTCATTCTTCCTATCCATTTCTTTCAAGTACTCCATGATTTCCCGGGTTGACACATCATTACCTCCCGAAGGTCCAACTTGATCATTACCTTGTTGATAATTCCTTGGGTAGCCTCTATTGAATCCTCCCTTATTTTGGCCACCTTGGTAATTCCCTTGATTGTAATTTTGGCCTTGGAATGATTGAGATGGTGCTCCACTGTTTTTGGTTGTTTCCTTGAAAGTTCAGGTTGAGTTGATTTGAAGAATTCCCATATCTAAGATTGGGATGATTTCTCATTCCCGGATGATAAGTGTTGGAGTTCATGTCAAATTGCCTCTTTTCCCCATAGACTTGATTCACTTCTTTCACTTGCTCCGGGACCAATGGACATCGCAAAGCCGTATGTCCAAGCTCATCACAACTCTCACAAATTGGATATTCTTGGGAAACTTGAGCAACATCCCGATTTTCAGCTTTCCCCAACTTGGTAAATTTTCGTTCCAATGCCTCAAGTCGATCTTTGGTGGCTTGATCACTTGTTGATGATGAAGAGGCTATTAGATGCCTTGCTCTCCTATTGGATTGTGCTTGCCTTTTGGAATTCACACTCATTTTCTCCAAAAATTGCCAATCAACATCTTCGGGATTAGTCAAGAAAGTACCATTGCTAATCGAATTCACATCTCTTTTCTCTTCCGGTAACAAACCATCATAAAAAGCCGTGATCAATTCCCATTTAGCAATTCCATGGTGAGGACATGTTCTCAACAACTCATTAAACCTCTTGAAAGCTTCATAAAATGTTTCACCCGATTGTTGCTGAAAAGTTCTTATCGAATTCCTTGCATCACTAGTCTTTTGCATGGTGTAATACTCATCCAAAAATTGTTGTTGCATTTCAGCCCATGTAAAGATGCTACCCGATGGCAATGCTAAGAACCATTGCTTTGCTTTATCCTTCAAAGTGAACTGAAATAAGACTAGTTTTACTTCATCCAGTGAAAATCCTTGCCCTCCAATAGTGCCACATATTGCCTCAAACTCTGATATGTGCAAATAAGGCTCTTCTGATGCTTTCCCATAAAAACTTGGCAAAATACTCAAGCATTGAGGTCTAACTTCGAAAGCTCTACCCTTCAACACCGGTGGTACTATAGGTGAAGCATTAATGGCTATGGCGGGTCAAAAATGACTATCAACTCCTTGTGGTGGAGGTTGATAGTTCATGTTTGGCATGGCACGGTTGTGTGGTTGGTGATTGGGTGGAACTCCACGACGGTATTGGCGTGGTGGTGGACCATGAGGAACTCTTGGTCCTTGGTTGATGTATTGAGGTTGGTTATATTGGGGGTATTGATAGTTTTGTGGTTGCACATAATCTTCCCCATCATTCCAATCATACCCATCCGAACGATCATCAAATCTCCCATCATCCCAATTATCAACCCTATCATACACCGACTCCTCCGTATGCCGTGATGCATCTCCAACATAGGTTGGTGTTCTAGGTCGGTTGGTGTTTGTGTAACCACTCCTTATTGATCGGGGTGGATGTTGTGGTTGACGTTGGTTTTGAAGTTGGTTATTTGGTTTAGGATTGGTTTCTTGGTGAATTCCGGCAGGTTGGATGATTGGTGGTACATTTCCGGGATCACTCATGTTTGCACGGTGAAGTACTCGGTTCCTTCTAGCTGTTTTCTCAATTTCCGGATCAAACAACAAAGGTGACTTCTTCTTTGAATACATCGTATGCATACACTACCTGTAATCTGCACACAATCAACACACCTAGCGTAATACTGAACTACAAGAATTCAAAAGGAAATAAACAAACTACTAACAAAAACTAAACTAATTCTTATTGAATTTTCTGAAATGTTATAACTAAACTAATTTAAAACAAACTTTAACACTTTGCACACCGATTCCCCGGCAACGGCGCCAAAATTTGATCGATGTCGTTGGACCGATCAAAAATATAAACTAAATACCACTAATTAGCAAGGGTAAGTCGAGTATCGTTTCCACAGGGAATCAAAGGAAAGTGTTAAACAATTTACAAAAGTTAATTAATCTAGACATAAATGTAAAACCGATTGTTTGATTGATTTGAATTAAAACTACAATTGATGATTTGATTAACAAACTTAAACAATAATAATAAAGGGGACCATTCTCATGCTTCTAATTATGTTTTCAAAAGTATAATCCTAACTTATGTTCGTTGGAAATCACATAAACATGATTCGTTATAAAGATTGGAATGAATGAATGTCAAGAACTAATTGATTAGGTTGTGACGATTCACGATAATAAAACCGAGGAATTGACACAACTAAATTATCCATTCATTAACTAGATTACAAGTTCATAAGAGATTCTTCCAATAATTAATGATTAACAAGAATTTGAAATCAAAAGATAGATGGAATTCATTCAAAGTTATAAACAAGTAATCATTCATTCAAACCAAACAACATTAGATGCAAAACACTAATAAAGAATTAAACATATAATCCAACTTGAACATAAGGAAGGTTGAATACAATTGTCTTACATAATTGTTCACATGAGAATGATCAAAAGGAAATTAGCCTAGTATCTTCATTGTTGATTCTTCGATTAAGGTTTTAATCTCCATGGAATTGTGATATGATGATGATTTTGGGGTCTTGTGTGTGTTAGGAACTGCTCCAGGTGTGTGAAAGTATGAAGGATAACTTCCAAATTCGTGTGGAATAATGATATAAACTGAATAATAATTAATTCCCAAAAAATCGGAATTTTGTGCAGGTGGCCACCGTCCCAGACGGTGGCAGTGGGCGTCTCGCACGGTCCCTTATTTCCTTCAGCTTTCCTGCACGGTGCCTAGACGTCCCACACGCTAACTGAACTTGGCCCACCATCCCAGACGGTGGGTCTGGGCATCCTGGACGGTGCAACAGAAAACAGAATATCCAGTTTTGCTTTCCTTTGATCCTTTTGACTCGTTTCCTGATTCAAATGGCTCCAATTCATCACGTATTGCCTGAAACACTTAACAAACATAAATGCGCCCTAATCGTCTATTATCATTCACAAAACAATTCCTTTTTGCACATTAAGATCATGTTAATTAAGCATTTATCACTTCACAAGCGCCTCACATCCCCAGACTCTTAAGTAAGACAAATTAGGGACACTTCCATGCCACAATTCATTTGGTGTCTTGTCAGCCTTCTTGGTTGAAACCATATTAAGAATGCGTACAGCCGTCTCTAGAGCATAATCCCAAAATGAAAATGGGAGAATCGTAAGGTTCATCATCGATCTCACCATGTCTAACAAGGTTTGATTTCTCCTCTCAGATACACCATTGTGTTGTGGAGTATATGGAGGAGTAAGCTATTGAATAATTCCACAAGCTTTCAGGTAATCCTTAAACTCTTGGCTTAAGTATTCTCCACCTCGATCCGAACGAAGAATCTTAATGATTTTACCGAGTTGATTTTCTACTTGATTTTTGAACTCTTTGAATGTTTCAAAGACTTCATGTTTATGTTTAAGCAAGTAAACATAACCATAACGACTGAAATAATCCGTAAAAGTTATGAAGTAACTACCACCTTTCCTTGACACATGTCTAAATGGGACACAAACATCAGTATGTATGAGTCCAAGTAGGTCTTTAGCCCTCTCCGGTTTATGCGGAAAAGGTTTTCTTGTCATCTTGTCATATACACAAGACACGCATTTTTCAAATGATTCATCATCATTTGATTGTAAGATCCCTTCACGTTGAAGTATTTCAATGTGTTTCTTGCCAACATGAGCAAGACGACAATGCCAAAGATAGGTAAAGTCCAACTTAGTCTTGACTCTTTTGCTAACATTATACATTGAATTATCATTTGAATCACAACCACGCATATCAATTTCAAAAATACCATTACAAGGAATAACATTAAAATAATGAACATTATTTATAGAAACTGAAATACCATAATCATTAAAAACATTAATGAAACCGTTGTCTTTTAACAAAGAAACTGAAATTACACCTCTAGTAATAGAAGGTGCATAATGACAATTGTCTAACACAATAATTAATCCAGTAGGTAAAACTAAATGAAAGTCTCCTATAACTTCCACTGCTGCCGGTAGACCATTGCCCACGAACAATTGCAAAGCTCATGGCTTCAGTTTCTTCCTTCCCCTAAGCCCCTGTAATGTATTATAGATATGAGTACCATAGCCAGTGTCATATACCCATGAATTATGCTTAGAAAAGGAATATAATTTAATTGTGAAGATACCTGAAGAACTGGCTAAACCATCTTGCTTTTTCTTCGCATTCAACTCAGCTAGATATTTAGGACAATTCCTCTTCCAGTGTCCCACTTCAGCACAGTGATGACAAGTCTGGTCCTTAGCCGGATGCTCCTTTTTCGCTGGAGGGGTCTTTTTCGGTTTGGGGACATAAGCAATTTGCTTACCCTTACCATTCCCAACATTCTTGCCCTTAGCTTTTGATTGTTTTGCTTTCTAAACCTTTCCCCCCTTAATCATAAGAACTTGGGGTGTTTCAGATTTCTTGGGAAGGTTTTTCTTATACTCAATTAACATGGCATGAAGTTCAGCTATCATTTTGCTCATTCTGTGCATATTGTAGTTGCGCACAAAACCCACAAAGTCCTTTGAAAGGGACTTAAGGATCATGCCAACAGCAATAGGCAGAGGATACGGATAACTTAGCCTTTCCAAGTGCTCAAAGTAACTCTTCATCTTGAGTACATGAGCGCTGACCGATTTCCCATACTCATGCTTACAATCATGGAGTGACTCAATTAACTCAAATAATTCAACTCCAACTTGTTTTTCGTACATAGACTTGAGTTCTCTGATCATATCATACGGATTGTAAAATTTGAATGGGTTTTGAAGCTCGGGAGTCATGCTACCTAGCATCAAACAAGCAACCTCATTATGTCTATCATACTGAGCATTGTATGCTTCCAACTGCGCTACAGTGGCAGTAGCAGCATCAGGGGAAGCGGCCATCTGAACATCAAGAACATCGGTTCGTTTCTAAATTCTTAGGATAATCCTCAGCTGACGATACTATTCATTGAAGTTGGTTCTAGAAAGTTTTTCTTTTTCTAGCATCGACCTGAAAGCCGATTGGTGTATGTTTTGAGTAGGATTTGTTGCCATCTACAAAACAGATTTAAGTTCAAAAATCAGTATTTTCGATAATAAATTCCTTAAGAAATTAATTACCCAATGTTTAATCCAGTTAACAATTAATTTCATTAAGGCTAGGATCCAATTGACATACCATCATTTCATTCAGTTGATCTGCTAGATATGATGTATTCAAAAGGTAAGTGACGATCATTCCTTACATTACAAGTACAATTCCTAGATTTTATGGGACTTACAAATGATACTTGTGTAGGGGCATCAAGTGCTTTGTAATCATGTTTTGTCCCATCTTATGCCACAGGTCAAGGTCTCACCGCTTAACTCGTTTTAAGTCGCCCAACGAAGAACTTGTAAATAGTCCACCACTGTTCTCACAGTGAGTGGTAATTTACCTTGGGATTGCAATTCACCTACGGTCTCACGTAGAGTAAAAAACAACTGCAAGTGTTCTTTTCAAATTGGTGGCAAAGACTTAACTTTAATTGGGTAATGCAATTGATGTGAATCAAAAGTTATGTATGAAGATTCATGCTCATCTTCATAACATAATGTTTAATAAAATCTTTTTTATTGTCTTAACAAAACAAAAGAGCTCGGTAGCTCCATTTGAACGCACAAAGAAACGCATAAGTAAGGTTTGCGCGTAGCAATTAAGTACCCACTTCTTTAGGGAGCCAAGCGTCCCGACTTATACCTCTCTTAAAGTTTGTTCAAATGGGTGAGCCGGTGTATCTTTTGATTGCAAGACACCAATTTTATTAAAATCATATTTCATATTTATTAGTCAAGTTTATTTTTTTTCTTAAAACAATTTTGCATCACCATTTACAATAATAGCAAAATAATAAACTACTAACTATTAACATTTAATTATGCAACGATTAATGGTGGGAAACCTAAATCATGGTCTCTATGGATTAATGTACATGTTTAAGATTGGCTCCCCCTTCATACGGAAGTAGGACCACATACATCAAGTTACCTTGATTGCGTAAGCCTTTAAACAAAGTACAAACATACAATTATCAAATAAAACACATAGTTAAGGGGCTGACTGGAAATTTCCAGCAGCTTCACGACCAGATTTGACATGTTAAACGTCCGAATTGGCCTTAGTCCAGAACTACAAAGTTGTAGCCTTATGAATCGTGCATCTACAGTCCAAAGGAGAGCTTCTAACTCATTACGGTTGATTTTATATGAATTTTTTAGTGAACTGGTGTCAAACAGAAAAAATCACACGAAAACTTCACATTGTCACATAATTATCAATTAATAATCCCTCATTATTGGACCTTTAAATCAAGCAACATATATCAATATATCTAAGTAATAACCATTAAGAATTTTGCATGAATTCCTTATGGTTTTCCTTTTATTTAACAAGTTTAAATTAAAAGATACAAAACATACAATTATCAAATAAAACACATAGTTAAGGGGCTGACTGGAAATTTCCAGCAGCTTCACGACCAGATTTGACATGTTAA
>CM067175.1:12078705-12109206 GCA_034093135.1 Erigeron breviscapus | reverse complement strand
GTCTAGATTAATTAACTTTTGTAACTTGTTTAACACTTTCCTTTGATTCCCTGTGAAAACGATACTCGACTTACCCTAGCTAATTAGTGGTATTTAGTTTATATTTTTGATCGGTCCAACGACATCGATCACCCATTTGGAAACATAGTCTACGGCCACTAAAATGTAGTAATTACCAAAAGAATTAGGGAAGGGATCCATAAAATCAATGCCCCAAACATTAAAAATGTTAACAACTAAAATGGGTTGCATGGACATATCATTTCTCTTAGTAATACTACCTAGTTGTTGACATCTCACACATTTCTTAACAAAATCAGTGGCATCCTTGAAAATGCTAGGCCAAAATAAACCACACATTAAAACCTTATAACCTGTCTTTTGACCGCTGAAGTGGCCTCCACATGCAAATGAATGTGCATGAGTCAACACATCTTGAATCTCTTCTTCCGGAACACATCGTCTTACCAATTGATCTGGGCCAACCTTGAACAAATCCGGCTCATCCCAAATGTATTGCTTGGCTTGTGCAAGGAATTGTTGCTTCTTTCTCTTGTCCCAATGCTCCGGTATCTTACCTGCGGACAGAAAATTAACAATATTTGCATACCAAGGAACAACAGAAACCGTTAGTAATTGCTCATCTGGAAAGGTCTCATTGATATCCTTGGTTGAACCATCATCCATAGCTTGAATTCTTGACAAGTGGTCTGCCACCACGTTCTCACTTCCTTTCTTGTCTCGGATTTCCAAGTCAAACTCTTGTAGTAGCAACCCATCTAATTAGCCTTGGCTTTGCATCCTTCTTTTCCATCAAATGCTTAACCGCGCTATGATCTGTGTACACAATCACTTTGCTACCACAAATATAAGAACGAAACTTGTCAAGAGCATAAACAACCGCAAGCAATTCTTTTTCGGTGGTGGTATAATTTAGTTGGGCATCCGATAAAGTCTTGCTTGCATAATAAATCACAACGGGTTTCTTGTCCACCCGTTGTCCCAAAACAGCCCCAATGGCAAAGTCACTTGCATCACACATGATTTCAAATGGCATGGACCAATTAGGTGATTGCAAAATGGGGGCTTCAACCAATTTTTCCTTCAAAGTTTCAAAAGCTTTTAAGCACTCATCAATAAACACAAAAGGTACATCTTTTAGTAACAAATTACACAAAGGCTTGGTAATGACACTAAATCCCTTGATGAACCTTCTATAAAACCTCGGCATGTCCAAGAAAAGAACGGACACCCTTAACATTGGTTGGGGGAGGTAAGGTAGAAATAACCTTGATTTTGGCCCGGTCAACTTCCATGCCTTTACTTGAAATCACATGACCCAAAACCGTCCCCTCTTGAACCATAAAGTGGCTCTTTTCCCAACTTAAAACCAAATTTGTCTCAACACATCTTTTCAAAACTTTAGTTAGCTCATTGAGACAATTATCAAAGGTTTGGCCAAAAATTGAAAAATCATCCATGAAAATTTCTAGGGAATCACCGACCATATCCGAAAAGATACTCATCATGCACCTTTGAAAGGTGGCTGGAGCATTACATAACCCGAATGGCATTCGCCTTAAGGCAAAAGTCCCATATGGGCATGTAAATGTGGTCTTGTGTTGGTCATCGGGATGAATAGCAATCTGATTATAACCGGAATAACCATCTAGAAAACAATAAAACTTCTGACCTAATGAATGTCAATGGGAAATGATCTTTTGAAGTAGCGGTGTTCAACCTTCGGTAGTCAATGCATACCCTCCACCCGGTGATGGGTCGGGTTGCAATTTACTCACCACTATCTCCTTTTACCACTTGAATTCCAGCTTTCTTAGGCACCGTTTGTGTTGGACTTACCCATGTGCTATCCGAAATTGGGTAAATAGTTCCAGCATCCAACCACTTTAGCACCTCTTTCTTCACAACTTCACGCATATGAGGATTCAATCTCCTTTGAGCATCACGTGAAGGTTTTGCTTCAGCATCGATGATAATCTTATGCATCACAATTGATGGACTAATTCCTTTCAAATCGACAATTGTCCATCCAATAGTCGCCTTGTATTCCTTGAGCACCTTTAGTAATGCTCTTTCTTGAACTTCTTCCAAATTGGATGCAATGATCACCGGAAAAGTTTGCTCATCTCCCAAAAATGCATACTTCAAATGTGATGGGAGCTCTTTCAATTCCACTTGTGGTGGACTTTCAATGGATGGCTTGAGATGGGTGTCAATATGATCCGGTAGACTTTCCACCAAATGAGTCCATGGTGGTCTACCTTCTTGAATTGCCATGATTTCCCATTCTTTCTCTTCTGTTTTCAATGCCTCACTATGCTCCAAGATTAACCTGTCAACCAAAGCACAAGTCTCCCGTGTGTCTTCCTCATTTTCATGAGGAATACACTCATCAATGACGTCTGCCATAAAGCATTCATCACTAACTACGGGGTTAGGCACACTAGCAAAAACATTCAATCTCAATTTACGGTTTCCAAAAGTCATTTCAACCGTACCCCTCCTACAATCAATTAATGCATTAGCGGTGGCCAAAAAGGGTCTACCCATGATGACATTGGGCTGCCTAACATTACCACTTGATGCAAAATCAAGTACCAAAAAGTCTACGGGGTAATAGAAGTCCTCAACCTTAACAATAAAATCTTGGACAATTCCTCTAGGAAGTTTTAGTGACAAATCAGCCATCACCAAGGTGGTGTCGACTTTTTCCAAAGGTCCAAAGTCATATTGGTCATACAAACTTCCCGGAAGAATACTCACACCCGCCCCCATATCCAAAAGTGCCTTATTCATTTTAAAATCACCAACTTGAATAGTAATTAAAGGCGCTCCCGGATCTTGGAGTTTAGGTGGAAGTATGCCCATCACAACGACACTAACTTCTTCATTTAAAACAATTTTCTTGGGAAGTTTATGGTGCCGTTTTTGGGTACACAACTCCTTAAGATATTTAGCATAAGCCGGAACTTGTTTTATTATATCAATAAGAGGAATGTTGATTTTGACTTGTTTAAAAATCTCCCACATTTCTTCCTCATGTGGACCTCTTTTCTTGAGTGTAGGTCTAAGTTTTGGATCAATTAAAGCCAAAGGAAAAGGAATGGTATTACCCTCCATATCCTTTCCTCGTTTTTCAAAAAATTTACCATTAGGCCTATTGTTATCTACCTCTTTAAAAGACATTTTTTTAGTTGATTTAGGTAGAACAAATTCCGGTTCATGCTCACTATCTTGATCCTCATCAACATCCTCCACCACACCATCAACAAGTGATGATGGAGGCACAACTTTATTATCATAAATCCTACCACTACGAAGAGTACTTACATTGTTGATCTCCACGTTTTTGACATTCTTGGAGCCGCCACTTTGATGTTGTGGATTAATCTTTGTATCACTTGGTACCTTTCCCGGATTCTTCCTCAATTCCGATACATCCTCCGCCAATTGACCAACTTGCTTTTGCAACGACTCAACCGTCTTGTCCCGAATTTCATTCTTCCTATCCATTTCTTTCAAGTACTCCATGATTTCCCGGGTTGACACATCATTACCTCCCGAAGGTCCAACTTGATCATTACCTTGTTGATAATTCCTTGGGTAGCCTCTATTGAATCCTCCCTTATTTTGGCCACCTTGGTAATTCCCTTGATTGTAATTTTGGCCTTGGAATGATTGAGATGGTGCTCCACTGTTTTTGGTTGTTTCCTTGAAAGTTCAGGTTGAGTTGATTTGAAGAATTCCCATATCTAAGATTGGGATGATTTCTCATTCCCGGATGATAAGTGTTGGAGTTCATGTCAAATTGCCTCTTTTCCCCATAGACTTGATTCACTTCTTTCACTTGCTCCGGGACCAATGGACATCGCAAAGCCGTATGTCCAAGCTCATCACAACTCTCACAAATTGGATATTCTTGGGAAACTTGAGCAACATCCCGATTTTCAGCTTTCCCCAACTTGGTAAATTTTCGTTCCAATGCCTCAAGTCGATCTTTGGTGGCTTGATCACTTGTTGATGATGAAGAGGCTATTAGATGCCTTGCTCTCCTATTGGATTGTGCTTGCCTTTTGAATTCACACTCATTTTCTCCAAGAATTCCCAATCAACATCTTCGGGATTAGTCAAGAAAGTACCATTGCTAATCGAATTCACATCTCTTTTCTCTTCCGGTAACAAACCATCATAAAAAGCCGTGATCAATTCCCATTTAGCAATTCCATGGTGAGGACATGTTCTCAACAACTCATTAAACCTCTTGAAAGCTTCATAAAATGTTTCACCCGATTGTTGCTGAAAAGTTCTTATCGAATTCCTTGCATCACTAGTCTTTTGCATGGTGTAATACTCATCCAAAAATTGTTGTTGCATTTCAGCCCATGTAAAAATGCTACCCGATGGCAATGCTAAGAACCATTGCTTTGCTTTATCCTTCAAAGTGAACTGAAATAAGACTAGTTTTACTTCATCCAGTGAAAATCCTTGCCCTCCAATAGTGCCACATATTGCCTCAAACTCTGATATGTGCAAATAAGGCTCTTCTGATGCTTTCCCATAAAAACTTGGCAAAATACTCAAGCATTGAGGTCTAACTTCGAAAGCTCTACCCTTCAACACCGGTGGTACTATAGGTGAAGCATTAATGGCTATGGCGGGTCAAAATGACTATCAACTCCTTGTGGTGGAGGTTGATAGTTCATGTTTGGCATGGCACGGTTGTGTGGTTGGTGATTGGGTGGAACTCCACGACGGTATTGGCGTGGTGGTGGACCATGAGGAACTCTTGGTCCTTGGTTGATGTATTGAGGTTGGTTATATTGGGGGTATTGATAGTTTTGTGGTTGCACATAATCTTCCCCATCATTCCAATCATACCCATCCGAACGATCATCAAATCTCCCATCATCCCAATTATCAACCCTATCATACACCGACTCCTCCGTATGCCGTGATGCATCTCCAACATAGGTTGGTGTTCTAGGTCGGTTGGTGTTTGTGTAACCACTCCTTATTGATCGGGGTGGATGTTGTGGTTGACGTTGGTTTTGAAGTTGGTTATTTGGTTTAGGATTGGTTTCTTGGTGAATTCCGGCAGGTTGGATGATTGGTGGTACATTTCCGGGATCACTCATGTTTGCACGGTGAAGTACTCGGTTCCTTCTAGCTGTTTTCTCAATTTCCGGATCAAACAACAAAGGTGACTTCTTCTTTGAATACCTCGTATGCATACACTACCTGTAATCTGCACACAATCAACACACCTAGCGTAATACTGAACTACAAGAATTCAAAAGGAAATAAACAAACTACTAACAAAAACTAAACTAATTCTTATTGAATTTTCTGAAATGTTATAACTAAACTAATTTAAAACAAACTTTAACACTTTGCACACCGATTCCCCGGCAGCGGCGCCAAAATTTGATCATGTCGTTGGACCGATCAAAAATATAAACTAAATACCACTAATTAGCAAGGGTAAGTCGAGTATCGTTTCCACAGGGAATCAAAGGAAAGTGTTAAACAATTTACAAAAGTTAATTAATCTAGACATAAATGTAAAACCGATTGTTTGATTGATTTGAATTAAAACTACAATTGATGATTTGATTAACAAACTTAAACAATAATAATAAAGGGGACCATTCTCATGCTTCTAATTATGTTTTCAAAAGTATAACCTAACTTATGTTCGTTGGAAATCACATAAACATGATTCGTTATAAAGCTTGGAATGAATGAATGTCAAGAACTAATTGATTAGGTTGTGATGATTCACGATAATAAAACCGAGGAATTGACACAACTAAATTATCCATTCATTAACTAGATTACAAGTTCATAAGAGATTCTTCCAATAATTAATGATTAACAAGAATTTGAAATCAAAAGATAGATGGAATTCATTCAAAGTTATAAACAAGTAATCATTCATTCAAACCAAACAACATTAGATGCAAAACACTAATAAAGAATTAAACATATAATCCAACTTGAACATAAGGAAGGTTGAATACAATTGTCTTACATAATTGTTCACATGAGAATGATCAAAAGGAAATTAGCCTAGTATCTTCATTGTTGATTCTTCGATTAAGGTTTTAATCTCCATGGAATTGTGATATGATGATGATTTTGGGGTCTTGTGTGTGTTAGGAACTGCTCCAGGTGTGTGAAAGTATGAAGGATAACTTCCAAATTCGTGTGGAATAATGATATAAACTGAATAATAATTAATTCCCAAAAAATCGGAATTTTGTGCAGGTGGCCACCGTCCCAGACGGTGGCAGTGGGCGTCTCGCACGGTCCCTTATTTCCTTCAGCTTTCCTGCACGGTGCCTAGACGTCCCACACGCTAACTGAACTTGGCCCACCATCCCAGACGGTGGGTCTGGGCATCCTGGACGGTGCAACAGAAAACAGAATATCCAGTTTTGCTTTCCTTTGATCCTTTTGACTCGTTTCCTGATTCAAATGGCTCCAATTCATCACGTATTGCCTGAAACACTTAACAAACATAAATGCGCCCTAATCGTCTATTATCATTCACAAAACAATTCCTTTTTGCACATTAAGATCATGTTAATTAAGCATTTATCACTTCACAAGCGCCTCACATCCCCAGACTCTTAAGTAAGACAAATTAGGGACACTTCCATGCCACAATTCATTTGGTGTCTTGTCAGCCTTCTTGGTTGAAACCATATTAAGAATGCGTACAGCCGTCTCTAGAGCATAATCCCAAAATGAAAATGGGAGAATCGTAAGGTTCATCATCGATCTCACCATGTCTAACAAGGTTTGATTTCTCCTCTCAGATACACCATTGTGTTGTGGAGTATATGGAGGAGTAAGCTATTGAATAATTCCACAAGCTTTCAGGTAATCCTTAAACTCTTGGCTTAAGTATTCTCCACCTCGATCCGAACGAAGAATCTTAATGATTTTACCGAGTTGATTTTCTACTTGATTTTTGAACTCTTTGAATGTTTCAAAGACTTCATGTTTATGTTTAAGCAAGTAAACATAACCATAACGACTGAAATAATCCGTAAAAGTTATGAAGTAACTACCACCTTTCCTTGACACATGTCTAAATGGGACACAAACATCAGTATGTATGAGTCCAAGTAGGTCTTTAGCCCTCTCCGGTTTATGCGGAAAAGGTTTTCTTGTCATCTTGTCATATACACAAGACACGCATTTTTCAAATGATTCATCATCATTTGATTGTAAGATCCCTTCACGTTGAAGTATTTCAATGTGTTTCTTGCCAACATGAGCAAGACGACAATGCCAAAGATAGGTAAAGTCCAAGTTAGTCTTGACTCTTTTGCTAACATTATACATTGAATTATCATTTGAATCACAACCACGCATATCAATTTCAAAAATACCATTACAAGGAATAACATTAAAATAATGAACATTATTTATAGAAACTGAAATACCATAATCATTAAAAACATTAATGAAACCGTTGTCTTTTAACAAAGAAACTGAAATTACACCTCTAGTAATAGAAGGTGCATAATGACAATTGTCTAACACAATAATTAATCCAGTAGGTAAAACTAAATGAAAGTCTCCTATAACTTCCACTGCTGCCGGTAGACCATTGCCCACGAACAATTGCAAAGCTCATGGCTTCAGTTTCTTCCTTCCCCTAAGCCCCTGTAATGTATTATAGATATGAGTACCATAGCCAGTGTCATATACCCATGAATTATGCTTAGAAAAGGAATATAATTTAATTGTGAAGATACCTGAAGAACTGGCTAAACCATCTTGCTTTTTCTTCGCATTCAACTCAGCTAGATATTTAGGACAATTCCTCTTCCAGTGTCCCACTTCAGCACAGTGATGACAAGTCTGGTCCTTAGCCGGATGCTCCTTTTTCGCTGGAGGGGTCTTTTTCGGTTTGGGGACATAAGCAATTTGCTTACCCTTACCATTCCCAACATTCTTGCCCTTAGCTTTTGATTGTTTTGCTTTCTAAACCTTTCCCCCCTTAATCATAAGAACTTGGGGTGTTTCAGATTTCTTGGGAAGGTTTTTCTTATACTCAATTAACATGGCATGAAGTTCAGCTATCATTTTGCTCATTCTGTGCATATTGTAGTTGCGCACAAAACCCACAAAGTCCTTTGAAAGGGACTTAAGGATCATGCCAACAGCAATAGGCAGAGGATACGGATAACTTAGCCTTTCCAAGTGCTCAAAGTAACTCTTCATCTTGAGTACATGAGCGCTGACCGATTTCCCATACTCATGCTTACAATCATGGAGTGACTCAATTAACTCAAATAATTCAACTCCAACTTGTTTTTCGTACATAGACTTGAGTTCTCTGATCATATCATACGGATTGTAAAATTTGAATGGGTTTTGAAGCTCGGGAGTCATGCTACCTAGCATCAAACAAGCAACCTCATTATGTCTATCATACTGAGCATTGTATGCTTCCAACTGCGCTACAGTGGCAGTAGCAGCATCAGGGGAAGCGGCCATCTGAACATCAAGAACATCGGTTCGTTTCTAAATTCTTAGGATAATCCTCAGCTGACGATACCATTCATTGAAGTTGGTTCCAGAAAGTTTTTCTTTTTCTAGCATCGACCTGAAAGCCGATTGGTGTATGTTTTGAGTAGGATTTGTTGCCATCTACAAAACAGATTTAAGTTCAAAAATCAGTATTTTCGATAATAAATTCCTTAAGAAATTAATTACCCAATGTTTAATCCAGTTAACAATTAATTTCATTAAGGCTAGGATCCAATTGACATACCATCATTTCATTCAGTTGATCTGCTAGAAATGATGTATTCAAAAGGTAAGTGACGATCATTCCTTACATTACAAGTACAATTCCTAGATTTTATGGGACTTACAAATGATACTTGTGTAGGGGCATCAAGTGCTTTGTAATCATGTTTTGTCCCATCTTATGCCACAGGTCAAGGTCTCACCGCTTAACTCGTTTTAAGTCGCCCAACGAAGAACTTGTAAATAGTCCACCACTGTTCTCACAGTGAGTGGTAATTTACCTTGGGATTGCAATTCACCTACGGTCTCACGTAGAGTAAAAAACAACTGCAAGTGTTCTTTTCAAATTGGTGGCAAAGACTTAACTTTAATTGGGTAATGCAATTGATGTGAATCAAAAGTTATGTATGAAGATTCATGCTCATCTTCATAACATAATGTTTAATAAAATCTTTTTTATTGTCTTAACAACACAAAAGAGCTCGGTAGCTCCATTTGAACGCACAAAGAAACGCATAAGTAAGGTTTGCGCGTAGCAATTAAGTACCCACTTCTTTAGGGAGCCAAGGCGTCCCGACTTATACCTCTCTTAGAAGTTTGTTCAAATGGGTGAGCCGGTGTATCTTTTGATTGCAAGACACCAATTTTATTAAAATATTATTTCATATTTATTAGTCAAGTTTATTTTTTTTTCTTAAAACAATTTTGCATCACCATTTACAATAATAGCAAAATAATAAACATACTAACTATTAACATTTAATTATGCAACGATTAATGGTGGGAAACCTAAATCATGGTCTCTATGGATTAATGTACATGTTTAAGATTGGATCCCCCTTCATACGGAAGTAGGACCACATACATCAAGTTACCTTGATTGCGTAAGCCTTTAAACAAAGTACAAACATACAATTATCAAATAAAACACATAGTTAAGGGGCTGACTGGAAATTTCCAGCAGCTTCACGACCAGATTTGACATGTTAAACGTCCGAATTGGCCTTAGTCCAGAACTACAAAGTTGTAGCCTTATGAATCGTGCATCTACAGTCCAAAGGAGAGCTTCTAACTCATTACGGTTGATTTTATATGAATTTTTTAGTGAACTGGTGTCAAACAGAAAAAATCACACGAAAACTTCACATTGTCACATAATTATCAATTAATAATCCCTCAGTATTGGACCTTTAAATCAAGCAACATATATCAATATATCTAAGTAATAATCATTAAGAATTTTGCATGAATTCCTTATGGTTTTCCTTTTATTTAACAAGTTTAAATTAAAAGATACAATAACATACAATTTATCAAATAAACATGCTAATTCACATAATCAAAACTTGCATAGAGGGTTTAATTTAACAATTAACTTTAAGTGGTTTTAATGAATTAAAAAACAAAACCCTTTTTTTTCTTTCTTTTCGGTCGAACATAACAAAAGAAAAACAAAACAAAACAAAATATATTTTTTTTTCTTCTTTGATCGAACCAACCCACCAAAACCCTCAAAACCCCCCTCAAGTTTTGAACTTTGTAACTAAATATATCACATAGTAGGCTCGTGATACCACTGTTAGGATTTAAACAATTTGTCACATACAAATAACACGAGTACGCAGCGGAAATAATTATGCAATATATAAATTAATAAATTATATATATATATATATATATATATATATATATAGGGTGAGGATCCTGGAAGAAGGTGTCTTAAGGAGAGAAGGTCCTATGGGCCAATCAAAACGCGACATGTGGCAAAAATAAAAAAGTTGCGCGGTGGCATAATCGTAAATAAATTAACTTTTGTGAAGCTTGGTCAGCTTGGGGTTGGGTCAGCTTGGGGGGTTCGTTGGGTCAGCTTGGGTTGGGTAAGCTTGGTCAATTTGATCAGCTTGGTCAGACGGGTTGGGTCAGTTTGGGGTTCGATTGGGTCAGCTTGGGGTCATCTTGGGTTCGCTTGGGTCAGTTTGGGGTTGGGTCAGCTTGGGATGGGTCAGCTTGGGTTGGGTCAGGTTGGGGTGGGTTGGGTCAGCTTGGGGTTCGGTTGGGTTAGCTTTGGGGTTGGGTTCGATTGGGTCAGCTTGGGATGGATTAGCTTAGGGTTCGGTTGGTGTAAGTGCATGATTCTGTTGACAACAGCAACAGCGATTTGATCAGTATATGTTCATGTTTTGTAATGTGTAATTATAGACTTATGTTATGTTTAAACTTGTTATTTGGACTTAAGTAATGTGAATGATTACATATTAATCAGAGTTTTGGTATGTTTAATGTTTACGACTTGTATGAATGTGATTATAAATAACATACAGATACAAGTGATAAACTAGTCACGTTTTGAGTATTAAAGTATACTTAAAAGATGACAAAATAAAGTGTATGCAAACTCGTGCTACAGTAACACGAGTTTGCCTAAACTCGTGTGCTACAGTAACACGAGTTTGCCTAAACACGTGGTATTCACGTGTTTACTTAATGACACGCGTTTGTTAATGGACTTGGGCTTTAATATACACGGTCCATACTTAGCACGCGTTTAGTACATCTTAGTATAAATACATCTCGTTAATACGTAATTAGTAACAGTTAATTAAGCTAATACGACTAAACTCTGTCAAACTGCAAACCCGCGCGCGTTTAAGGTCTTAGGTTGTATTAACAACGAAAGACGATAATTTAATTAAGCAAACAGGTTATCACGAGAGGATTCCGCACTCTCGTCATAACTATAAGCGTTCTCGTGTACGATCAGTTCACAAGGACCTACAAGTGGTATCAGAGCCAATAGATTTTTCAATCTGAAGGTTCGAGATCGCTTTGTTTGGCTTAATTTTGCCTAAAATTGTGCAAAATTTTGTGCAGTCATTTAAACTCGTGTCTAATTAAACTCGTGTCCACATAAACTCGTGTCTAATTAAACTCGTGCTTAGCCCTAATTCATCACGTGTTTGACTTTGTAACACGTGTTTGCTTCTAAACCCGTGGTGTGTTCTAAACACGTGTTTTCTTCTAAACTCGTGGTGTTCTTTAAACTAGTTCAAGCCCTACCTTAACACGTGTTTGCTTCTTTAACACGTGTTTATCTCAAACACGTGCACCTGTTCCCTTTTTGTTCTAAACTCGTGGTGTTCTAAACACGTGTTTATCTCAAACACGTGCACCTGTTCTCTTTTTGTTCTAAACTCGTGGTGTTCTAAACACGTGTTTATCTCAAACACGTGCATCTGTTCATTTTTTTTTAATTTTTCCTTTTGTCGTATTTCGATGATGTCTGGAATACCTACAGTTTCATCAAAAGAGGCCCAATACATTAATGCATTAATTCTTCACGATCATGAAGTCGGTCGTACCAATTCACCCCCTAAATTGATAAAACTTGAAAATTTCTGGAGTTGGAAAAAACGCTTTGAATCCTATATTCGCCTTACTGATTTCAACCAATGGGTGATGATTACTGAAGGATATGAGTGGCCAACTCATGAAGATGTTAATGGAAATGAGGTCCAATACAGGCTTGGGGATATGACTGAAGTGTTGAAGAAAGAATATGCCGTTGAAGGAAAGGCCTTGTCGAACTTAGAAATGTGTTTACCTCGGGATGCAATTCATCTTCTCGGAGAACATAAGACCTCTAAAGGTTTGTGGGATGCTTTAAACGCATACTGTGAAGGTGATGAGTTGATGAAAAAGGGAAGAATTAAACTGCTGAACAGACAATATGAAGTCTTTAACGGTTTGAAATCTGAAAGTTTAGATGATTTAATAACTCGTTT
Source organism: Erigeron breviscapus (assembly GCA_034093135.1). Taxonomy (NCBI): domain Eukaryota; kingdom Viridiplantae; phylum Streptophyta; class Magnoliopsida; order Asterales; family Asteraceae; genus Erigeron; species Erigeron breviscapus. The sequence continues at coordinate 12,096,634 of CM067175.1, read as the reverse complement.
TAATCATCTGATTACTGAACTGGGATATTTTGGTGTTACATTTACACAAAATAAACTAGTAGATAAATTTTTGGATTCTCTGCCGAACAAATGGAATGATTTTGTGCATAGTCTTCAAGAAGAGAAGAATTATGAATCTTATACCTTGGCTGAGATTGTCTCAAAAGTAAAGAACAGGGAAATGAAGCGTAAAGCAAAAGATGACCTTTCTGTTTTTCAACAAAATCCGAGTCTTTATCATGCTAATACTGATAATCTATTGTTTTCATCTTCCTCTGCTTCTGGAAGTGGATCTACTGCTCTTTTATCCACTGAAACCATTCATCCTGTTATGGATCCTGATGGAATTGCTGGATACATGGTTTATGACAATTCGTCTACAACTAAGAATAGCAGTGGATCAAGAAACAGTGGAAACACAACTGTTCGCTCGATGCCAATGAGTATGCAATCTGCTGAAGGACGTATGCAAGTTTTTGCTGCAATGTGTTCTGCTCATGAGGCATTTATCAATGGGAAAATTTCAGATCCAAGTTTGATTGATAGAGATTATGAACAAGTTGATCCTGATGATTTAGAGGAAATGGACTTGAAGTGGCAAATGGCGATGCTCACTATAAAAGCTCGTCGTTTTATGCAACGCACAGGAAGAAATCTTGCATCTGACAAGAATAGAGGATTTGACAAGTCGAAGGTTAAGTGTTATAATTGTGATGGTTTTGGTCATTTTGCTAAGGAATGTCAAAGACCAAAGCGTTTTGATAATTCTACAGCTAATCGTCAGAACTACAATCAGGGAGGTGTGCAAGCTGGAAATCAAATCAAATCAACCAAAGCTACAGAGCATGATGGAATGATCATTCAGGAACTTCCTACAGAAAATCAAGTTCAAAATCCTGAAAATGCCATGGTGGCAAGACAGGAAGATGGTACTTACCTTTGGACAAAGGAGACTGAACCTGAAAATGCTTTGCTAGCTGAGATTTATGATGAAGTAGCTAATGTGATTGATGACGGAAGTGCTGCGTTTGATTATGCTCTTTATACAAGTGAAGAGGCTGCTGCTACTGATGCTGCATTAAAAGTTTCTGATGATGAAAAGGATACAGATGAAGCAGTGAGGCTTAAAAAGGCTGATAAGAAGATCGATGAATCTACTGATAAGACAAGCAGCCAGAGTGATAATCAATTGATGAGCTCAAGTGCAAAATTGGACAAGGCTATTTCTACAGAAGCTGATGATTTTGATATTCCTGAAGGCATGACAATATCAGACTTTGTTGCATATATGGCTGACTGCGATGATCGAGAGAAACAGGTAACTTTTTCTTATTTGACTGTTCATCGTATTTGCATGTTTGTTAAAGATTTGATGCAACAACATAGTATTGCCTCATCCAAGACTTTAGAGTTAGCCGCTAGTTATGAAACTATCAGCAAGGAACGTAGTTCATTTTTCTCTAAGAATAGTGCTTTACTTGATCAAGAACGTCAATTTAAGAGTAGGATTAAGTCACTTGACAATGATAATGCTGCCTTAAAAGACAAACTGAAAGAATCAATTTTTAGAGAAAATCTAGCAAATGAAAAGATAGTTTTTCTTTCTAGTGAAATCGGTAAGAAAGAGAAGGATTTGGCTGATGCTAGGGTTACCATTACTAAACATGAGACTACTTTAGCTAAATGGAGAGGAAGTGATCTGGTAGCTTCTTTAGGTAAACCTAGACATCCTAAGGATAAAACAGGACTAGGAGCTGATTACACTGATGTAAGACCTCCTTTTAACAACAACTTAGACCCTGTTCATCCAGATTTGGCTGAGTCTGATTCTGCTAAACCGGTGCTTACTGACTATCCTAAGTCATCCGTCTCCACTGATCCTAAGCAACCCAAATTCATTCCTAGACAACTGAGGACCAAAAACCATGATATACCACAGCTAAGTAAGAAGTTTGTCAAGAAAGGAATTCAGACTAGTTCAATTGAGGTTAAGTATGTCACTGAACCTGAATCTAGTGTTACCAAATCATTCTCAACTTCTGAGACTAAGGCTCCTACTGTGGAAGAGATAGCGACTCAGGAGATTAAGAATATCTTGAATACCCCTCCATCTAAACCATCAGCTCAACCATCTTCTAGCAAGTCAGCACAACGATCTTGTTTTGCTTGTTTTGAAAAGGGACATGTGTATAGTTGTTGTCCCAACCGAGTTAGGAAGTCCTCTAGACAGTCAGTTTCTCCTGTTAAGTCAAATCAAAATAGAGGATTATCTCCTAATTCCCATGTTTCTTTTGAGCGAGGGAATGGTAAACAACAGAATGTGTCAAGTAGTTCTAATGGGATAGGTAATCAAGCTTTTGGTAAATTTGTTCCAACTGTGACTAAAAGAAATGATTCACCAAGATATGTTTCCCCTAGAAATAGATCTGGTCAGTCATCACAAAATGCAAATTTAGGGCATCATCGACAAAGCTACTATGACTGTAACACATCTCGTGTTCCACAAGTGCATAGACCATTCGTTAAAAGACCTTTTTCCTCTAAAAGGTCTCAATCAAGGGTTGAGAATATACCTTTACAGCATGCTCAGCATACATCCAAGGCACCTATTGGGAGCAATGGATATTGGACTGAAATGCTTGTTAAGGACGAGAATGGTAAACCCAAGTCTATAAAGGCTTGGGTTGTCCTTGATAACTGATCCATTTTTGTTTCATGTGCAGGGGCTACCACCAATTCCTATTAGTATCTGGTATCTTGATAGCGGTTGCTCCAGGCACATGACAGGAGACAGAAGACTTCTGTCTGATTTTGTAAATATTAAAGGATCACATGTCAATTTTGCTGGTTCCAAGGGCGGACAAATCACTGGACAAGGTGATGTCGTCGATGGAAAACTTACTTTAAAGAATGTCAATTACGTGGAAGAACTTACTCATAATCTGATGAGTGTATCACAAATTTGTGACCGAGGAAATTCAGTTTTCTTCAACGACAAAGCTGCATTCGTTTTGAAACCGGGTTTTGTTATTCCAGATGATTGGATATTGTTGACTGCTCCTCGTAAAAGAGATATTTATGGTTTAATGTTAGGAACCAAGAATGTACAGAAGGAAGTTTGTTTGTTGTCTAAGGCAAGCGAAAGTGATTCTCTCTTATGGCATAGAAGAATGGGACATCTACATTTCCGGAAGATGAATTACATTGTGAAGAATGATCTGGTTCAAGGTGTTCCTAAAAAGAAGTTTGAATTAGAAGATAGATGTGTTCCATGCTTGAAAGGCAAACAACAGAAAAAGCCTCACAAGCCCAAGACACAAAATTCAATTGCCGCTCCTTTTGAGTTACTTCATATGGATCTCTTTGGTCCAGTAAATGTTAGGAGTAGAGGGGGAATGTACTACTGCTTGGTTGTCACTGATGATTATTCAAGGTTTTCATGGGTTTTCTTCTTAGCTACCAAAGATGAGACTACGGAGATACTGATTAACTTTTTCACTGAAGCTGAGAATCTCTACAACACAAAGATCAAACGAATCAGGAGTGACAATGGCACGGAGTTCAAAAACTCGGTGATGGATGTTTTCTGTTTGTCTAAAGGAATTCAACATCAGTTTAGTGCTCCGTATGAACCTCAGCAAAATGGAGTTGCTGAGAGAAAGAATAGGACCTTGATCGAGACTGCCAGAACTATGCTTGCTGATTCAGGGCTACCAACTATGTTTTGGGCGGAAGCTGTGAACACAGCTTGTCATGTGTTAAATCGGGTGCTAACTGTTAAAAGGTTTAATAAGACTTGTTATGAACTTCTCAACAAACGAAAACCTGATTTGTCTGGATTGGAACCGTTTGGTGTTCCTTGTACTTTTCTGAAAACTTCTCCTCAACCAAAGTTTAATTCTAAAGTTGAAGAAGGTTTCTTTCTTGGATATAAACCGGGAACCCCCATTCGTCGGGTTTTCAATTCGCAGACAGGTAGAGTTGATCTTGGTACTAATGTCGTGATTGTAAGTTATAAACCTGCTGCTCATGCTGGTTCTGAGTCAAGTTTTGCTTATGATAGTGTGTTTACTTCACTTAAGGGTCCAATTTCTTTTCCTGGTATTCCTATTGATGAAAATGTTGTTATTGTTCGAGATCACTTGAATTATGATTCTGAGGTTGCTCCCGCTGCATCTCCTACTGATGATGTACCACCAACTGGAGTTGTTCCTACAACTGAAGTTGGTCAATCCAGTGGTTCAAGAGATCCAACTAATATTCCACTACCAGATGATGACCCGCTTGACTCATCTTCTTCTTCATCTTCTGAACCTGATGGAGAGTCTCCCACCCAAATTGTTCCGAATATGGGTGATGATTTTCAAAGTCACAAAACTCCTCAACATAGAGCAACTAAAGATCATCCAGTTGAAAATATTCTTGGTGAAGCTTCAGCATCTGTTCGGACTAGAAATCAGTTAAATAAGGAGATGACTAGTTTATTCTGTGAAGTGAAGGATACAGGTTTAATAACTGAGTGTTTATACTCATGTTTTATTTCACAAGAAGAACCCAAGAATGTTAAGATAGCACTTCAAGATCCGTTTTGGGTTGAGGCTATGCAAGAAGAATTGGCTCAATTTGAAAAACTTGGAGTATGGGAATTAGTTGATGTGCCTAGAGGTATCGAACCAATTGGAACTCGTTGGGTATTTAAATGCAAACGAGATGACAAAGGGATTGTTACAAGAAATAAGGCACGTTTAGTTGTTCAGGGTTTTGCACAGCGAGAAGGTTATGACTACAATGAAACTTTTGCACCAGTTGCTCGGATTGAAGCTATAAGGCTATTTTTATCTTATGCTAGTTTCAAAGGAATAAAGGTGTATCAGTTGGATGTGAAAAGTGCCTTCTTATATGGAGAAGTTAAGGAAGAAGTGTATGTTCGTCAACCACCGGGGTTTGAAGATCCAAATTATCCAAGAAGGGCATATCGATTAGATAAGGCTCTTTATGGATTACATCAAGCACCAAGAGTGTGGTATGAGAAGTTGTCAACACATTTGTTGACAAATGGATTTACAAGAGGATCGATAGACAGCACGTTGTTTATCAAATGGCAGAAGCAAGATTATATCATTGTGCAAGTTTATGTGGATGATATCATTTTTGGTTCATCTGACATTAAGATGTGCAAGGATTTTGAAATGAGTATGAAGAAGGAATTTGAAATGAGTGCTATGGGAGAATTAAAATTTTTCCTTGGACTGCAAGTTGATCAACGAAAAGATGGTTTTTTCATTCACCAGACTAAGTATGTCAATGACATCTTGGAAAGGTTTCAAATGTTAGAATCCAAGACTTATGGTACTCCTATTCAGTTGAATCATGGTTTAGGAGTTCCTAATTCTAAAGATACACTTGTGGATGCTACTTATTATCGGGCGATCATCGGCTCATTGATGTATTTAACTGCTTCGCGTCCAGATATCATGTTTGCTGTTTGTCTGTGTGCTAGATTTCAAGCAAATCCGAAAGAGTCACATTTAACGGCTGTAAAACGGATCCTCAGATATTTAAAGGGAAATCAAGGACTTGGTCTATGGTATCCGTTGGGAGGAACGTTTGAGTTTGTTGCTTACACTGATTCGGACTTTGGAGGTTGTAACAATGATAGGAAGTCTACGACTGGCGGATGTCAATTCTTAGGAGGGAGACTTGTATCGTGGCAATGTAAGAAGCAGACATCGGTAGCTCAGTCTACTTGTGAGGCAGAGTACATGGCTGCTGGAAGCTGCTGTTCCCAGGTATTATGGATTCAGCAACAACTTCGAGACTACGGTATGGATTTTCTTGATACTCCTATTAAGATTGATAATAAGTCAGCTATAGATATAACTAATAACCCTGTCTTGCATAAAGTCACCAAGCATATTGACATTAGACATCATTTTTTGCGTGACTGTGCCCAAAAGAAGTTAATTCATTTGGAAAAAGTTATAACTGATGATAATCTAGCTGATTTGTATACTAAAGCATTTGATAAAACTCGCTTTGAAAAGCTGATTCTTCTAAATGGTATGAAGAATGCTGATTCATATTAGATCTCTCAAAGAAATATAAAAAAAAAAAAAAAAAAAAAAAAAAAAAAAAAAAAAAAAAAAAAAAAAAAAAAAAAAAAAAAAAAAAAAAAAAAAAAAAAAAAAAAAAAAAAAAAAAAAAAAAAAAAAAAAAAAAAAAAAAAAAAAAAAAAAAAAAAAAAAAAAAAAAAAAAAAAAAAAAAAAAAAAAAAAAAAAAAAAAAAAAAAAAAAAAAAAAAAAAAAAAAAAAAAAAAAAAAAAAAAAAAAAAAAAAAAAAAAAAAAAAAAAAAAAAAAAAAAAAAAAAAAAAAAAAAAAAAAAAAAAAAAAAAAAAAAAAAAAAAAAAAAAAAAAAAAAAAAAAAAAAAAAAAAAAAAAAAAAAAAAAAAAAAAAAAATAAAAAAAAAAAAAAAAAAAAAAAAAAAAAAAAAAAAAAAAAAAAAAAAAAAAAATAGAGTTTTAAGTTGATGCTTTAAGAAGATTAGAAGTGAGGATACTTTAGCTTTTAAGCCTGCTTAATCGTAATATAATTGCTTAGTTCAGTGATTACAATTTATGATGTATCGGTAGACATAAAGTACCAAGGTTTCCTTATAATCCGAACTTAATTTATACAATGTACTTGTGGGAAACGTATTCAGATATATGGCTGAGAATGCTTGTTCCTAAAAGAGACAAGTCCTTTAAATCTTATGAAAGATCTTGCATTGTCATTATGTATATTTGGTCTTTAAAAGGAAGGTCTCGGATACATATATGTGTATGTATTGCTTTTTCGGATGTATATTTGTGACAAGATATGCAAATATCTAATAAAACTAAATCTGTTGAAAATATGAAGCTAATGTGGCCTTTGAGATTCGAACAAGTAAGTCCTCGGGGTGTCTTTGTATACCTAGCCTACCTAAAGTTTTCAACTTGGGATAGGTTGTCAGAAAGTTCGCTACACGGGTCTCATCGAAAGTCACGGGTTTTCATAAGTGCTTAAAATAAATGTCACAAATATGCAAGTACTTGGCATTATGCAATGTTGAGTATATTTCCGTACGTGAGTCAAGTTAAGTCGCTTTGCGTGTGAGGAATCACCGACCTGTCACCGCTGGCTTGATTCTTAAAGATTTTCTTACCTTACTCACCAAATGTATAAATTTTAGTGCATGTGTCGATTGTGAGAGTGTATCTGAATATGGGTCACATAAGTTCGCAAATAAAATGTGTGGCATGAGTAACTTACTAGGTTACATGGTGACTGTCCTTGGCTCAAGTAATACGAAAGTGCCACAAAACCCAAAGGAAACTGGAAGTACCGAGTGTTTAAGAGGACAAACATACCGGTAATCGTGGTTGAGTCATTGTTCATAACTAATAATAAGAGAACTATTTCTCACTTGCAGGCTTATGTAATTGCTAATCTGATCTAATCCGCAGAAACTTAGAAATTCTTGTAAATAAATAATGTGGTTTAAATTTAAAGTTTTTATTTTCATTTTTATTTTTATTTTTGTACTTCAATCTTATGTGTCAAGTAGTTGTGTCAAAACTAGTTCTTATTGCACGAGAGAGTTGATAAGCATCTAATGATTCTATTGTTCAGCTCTATGGTCCTTAACTGGATTATATGAGTCTTTATTGCTTGAAGTATTATGTTAAAAGATTGTTTTCTGATATGGACATTAATTTGTTTAAGTTTAAGGAAATGATCTTTCTGAATTTTGTTGCTTTGGAAAAGTCAAAATATAGTCAAGATTAGATTGATATGTTTTTGAGATTTCAATTTGTTTTTGAAAGTGCCGGGGATCGATCGATTCAAGAATTTGTTTTTTGGTGAAAAGATATGCTTGACAATGATTCTTGACTGACCATAGGTTTTCATTTCGATATTTTCTTTGCATGCTTAAAATAATGTTATCTGTTGATATTGATGCATTGATGAGTTTCCTTCACGTGTTTGGCTGTCTACAACGTGTTTGGATTTGACCACGCGTTTGGAGTTTCCTTCACGTGTTTGGCTGTCTACAACGTGTTTGGATTTGACCACGCGTTTGGAGTTTCCTTCACGTGTTTGGCTGTCTACAACGTGTTTGGATTTGACCACGCGTTTGGAGTTTCCTTCACGTGTTTGGCTGTCTACAACGTGTTTGGATTTGACCACGCGTTTGGAGTTTCCTTCACGTGTTTGGCTGTCTACAACGTGTTTGGATTTGACCACGCGTTTGGAGTTTCCTTCACGTGTTTGGCTGTCTACAACGTGTTTGGATTTGACCACGCGTTTGGAGTTTCCTTCACGTGTTTGGCTGTCTACAACGTGTTTGGATTTGACCACGCGTTTGGAGTTTCCTTCACGTGTTTGGCTGTCTACAACGTGTTTGGATTTGACCACGCGTTTGGAGTTTCCTTCACGTGTTTGGCTGTCTACAACGTGTTTGGATTTGACCACGCGTTTGGAGTTTCCTTCACGTGTTTGGCTGTCTACAACGTGTTTGGATTTGACCACGCGTTTGGAGTTTCCTTCACGTGTTTGGCTGTCTACAACGTGTTTGGATTTGACCACGCGTTTGGAGTTTCCTTCACGTGTTTGGCTGTCTACAACGTGTTTGGATTTGACCACGCGTTTGGAGTTTCCTTCACGTGTTTGGCTGTCTACAACGTGTTTGGATTTGACCACGCGTTTGGAGTTTCCTTCACGTGTTTGGCTGTCTACAACGTGTTTGGATTTGACCACGCGTTTGGAGTTTCCTTCACGTGTTTGGCTGTCTACAACGTGTTTGGATTTGACCACGCGTTTGGAGTTTCCTTCACGTGTTTGGCTGTCTACAACGTGTTTGGATTTGACCACGCGTTTGGAGTTTCCTTCACGTGTTTGGCTGTCTACAACGTGTTTGGATTTGACCACGCGTTTGGAGTTTCCTTCACGTGTTTGGCTGTCTACAACGTGTTTGGATTTGACCACGCGTTTGGAGTTTCCTTCACGTGTTTGGCTGTCTACAACGTGTTTGGATTTGACCACGCGTTTGGAGTTTCCTTCACGTGTTTGGCTGTCTACAACGTGTTTGGATTTGACCACGCGTTTGGAGTTTCCTTCACGTGTTTGGCTGTCTACAACGTGTTTGGATTTGACCACGCGTTTGGAGTTTCCTTCACGTGTTTGGCTGTCTACAACGTGTTTGGATTTGACCACGCGTTTGGAGTTTCCTTCACGTGTTTGGCTGTCTACAACGTGTTTGGATTTGACCACGCGTTTGGAGTTTCCTTCACGTGTTTGGCTGTCTACAACGTGTTTGGATTTGACCACGCGTTTGGAGTTTCCTTCACGTGTTTGGCTGTCTACAACGTGTTTGGATTTGACCACGCGTTTGGAGTTTCCTTCACGTGTTTGGCTGTCTACAACGTGTTTGGATTTGACCACGCGTTTGGAGTTTCCTTCACGTGTTTGGCTGTCTACAACGTGTTTGGATTTGACCACGCGTTTGGAGTTTCCTTCACGTGTTTGGCTGTCTACAACGTGTTTGGATTTGACCACGCGTTTGGAGTTTCCTTCACGTGTTTGGCTGTCTACAACGTGTTTGGATTTGACCACGCGTTTGGAGTTTCCTTCACGTGTTTGGCTGTCTACAACGTGTTTGGATTTGACCACGCGTTTGGAGTTTCCTTCACGTGTTTGGCTGTCTACAACGTGTTTGGATTTGACCACGCGTTTGGAGTTTCCTTCACGTGTTTGGCTGTCTACAACGTGTTTGGATTTGACCACGCGTTTGGAGTTTCCTTCACGTGTTTGGCTGTCTACAACGTGTTTGGATTTGACCACGCGTTTGGAGTTTCCTTCACGTGTTTGGCTGTCTACAACGTGTTTGGATTTGACCACGCGTTTGGAGTTTCCTTCACGTGTTTGGCTGTCTACAACGTGTTTGGATTTGACCACGCGTTTGGAGTTTCCTTCACGTGTTTGGCTGTCTACAACGTGTTTGGATTTGACCACGCGTTTGGAGTTTCCTTCACGTGTTTGGCTGTCTACAACGTGTTTGGATTTGACCACGCGTTTGGAGTTTCCTTCACGTGTTTGGCTGTCTACAACGTGTTTGGATTTGACCACGCGTTTGGAGTTTCCTTCACGTGTTTGGCTGTCTACAACGTGTTTGGATTTGACCACGCGTTTGGAGTTTCCTTCACGTGTTTGGCTGTCTACAACGTGTTTGGATTTGACCACGCGTTTGGAGTTTCCTTCACGTGTTTGGCTGTCTACAACGTGTTTGGATTTGACCACGCGTTTGGAGTTTCCTTCACGTGTTTGGCTGTCTACAACGTGTTTGGATTTGACCACGCGTTTGGAGTTTCCTTCACGTGTTTGGCTGTCTACAACGTGTTTGGATTTGACCACGCGTTTGGAGTTTCCTTCACGTGTTTGGCTGTCTACAACGTGTTTGGATTTGACCACGCGTTTGGAGTTTCCTTCACGTGTTTGGCTGTCTACAACGTGTTTGGATTTGACCACGCGTTTGGAGTTTCCTTCACGTGTTTGGCTGTCTACAACGTGTTTGGATTTGACCACGCGTTTGGAGTTTCCTTCACGTGTTTGGCTGTCTACAACGTGTTTGGATTTGACCACGCGTTTGGAGTTTCCTTCACGTGTTTGGCTGTCTACAACGTGTTTGGATTTGACCACGCGTTTGGAGTTTCCTTCACGTGTTTGGCTGTCTACAACGTGTTTGGATTTGACCACGCGTTTGGAGTTTCCTTCACGTGTTTGGCTGTCTACAACGTGTTTGGATTTGACCACGCGTTTGGAGTTTCCTTCACGTGTTTGGCTGTCTACAACGTGTTTGGATTTGACCACGCGTTTGGAGTTTCCTTCACGTGTTTGGCTGTCTACAACGTGTTTGGATTTGACCACGCGTTTGGAGTTTCCTTCACGTGTTTGGCTGTCTACAACGTGTTTGGATTTGACCACGCGTTTGGAGTTTCCTTCACGTGTTTGGCTGTCTACAACGTGTTTGGATTTGACCACGCGTTTGGAGTTTCCTTCACGTGTTTGGCTGTCTACAACGTGTTTGGATTTGACCACGCGTTTGGAGTTTCCTTCACGTGTTTGGCTGTCTACAACGTGTTTGGATTTGACCACGCGTTTGGAGTTTCCTTCACGTGTTTGGCTGTCTACAACGTGTTTGGATTTGACCACGCGTTTGGAGTTTCCTTCACGTGTTTGGCTGTCTACAACGTGTTTGGATTTGACCACGCGTTTGGAGTTTCCTTCACGTGTTTGGCTGTCTACAACGTGTTTGGATTTGACCACGCGTTTGGAGTTTCCTTCACGTGTTTGGCTGTCTACAACGTGTTTGGATTTGACCACGCGTTTGGAGTTTCCTTCACGTGTTTGGCTGTCTACAACGTGTTTGGATTTGACCACGCGTTTGGATTTGACCACGCGTTTGGAGTTTCCTTCACGTGTTTGGCTGTCTACAACGTGTTTGGATTTGACCACGCGTTTGGAGTTTCCTTCACGTGTTTGGCTGTCTACAACGTGTTTGGATTTGACCACGCGTTTGAAAATTAGAAATCAAAATTTGATCACACGCGTTTGGCAAATAACGTGTTTACAAACCTTTTGTTCCACGCGTTTGAAGATTGGTTCACGTGTTTAGGTTTTTGTAGCAGATTTCACGCGTTTGAAACTTTTACACGCGTTTGGGTCACGGGTATATATATACCATGACCAAACTCGTTCATTTTTACCATTTTCAATTTTTTCAAATTCATTTTCACCCGAGTTTTACCCCAAACACGCGTTTAGCTAAAATCGTGCATATTGTCAAAACCGTGCAATTGGTTACTGTTTGTGATTAGTATTTGTACTTCGTGATTTGTTATTATTCATCGATCATCTTCGTGTTAATTACAGGTATGTTTTCTTTGATTTTGTTTGATTTTGTTTGATTTTCAAAGAAATTTAGATGACGATGAACAGTAACTTAGGGTTGGATTTAACACGCGTTTGAAAATTAGAAATCAAAATTTGATCACACGCGTTTGGCAAATAACGTATTTACAAACCCTGGTCCACACGCGTTTGACAAATAACGTGTTTACAAACCTTTGTTCCACGCGTTTGGCAAAACACGTGTTTACAAACCCATGCTTCACGTGTTTACCCATTGTACCACGTGTTTACCCATTGTACCACGCGTTTACCTTTATACACGTGTTTATTCTTGATCACACGCGTTTACCCTGCTACACGCGTTTACCTTTGGTCACACGCGTTTACCCTTCTACACGCGTTTACCTTTGATCAAACGCGTTTGCCATGTTACCACGCGTTTGAAGATTGGTTCACGTGTTTAGGTTTTTGTAGCAGATTTCACGCGTTTGAAACTTTTACACGCGTTTACAAGCAGTTTCCAAATGTTCTAAGTTTTATTGTGCAGAATTATTATTGCTAAATTTTGGATATTGCACTGTTTTTGTTTTTCAGAAATGGCAGGAAATCCAAGAAATTTCTTCTCAACTCACAATCAGTTGATCGATTTGTCGAGAGATCGAAGAAATGTGGAATTTAATGGATTGCTTCAGTATCTGGAACGCTCACGTATTCATTTCGTGCTGACTCACAATCAGTTGATCGATTTGTCGAGAGATCGAAGAAATGTGGAATTTAATGGATTGCTTCAGTATCTGGAACGCTCACGTATTCATTTCGTGCTGACTCACAATCCAGTGCTATATCAAGGATATCTGCATCAATTTTGGAATAATGCTTCTATAAGGGTGGTTCAAGCACAGCCAGCACAAGGAGATAGACCTGCTGTCCCTCGAAGTGTTAGGTTTCAGACAACTGTGGCTGATCACACGTTTTCTTTCTCTGCGGCTGATTTGCGAGATATACTACATTTAGGGACTGTTGAAGAAGAAAATGGTCCAATAGAGCTAGATGAGACGTTGATTAGAGGTTGTTTTGGAAGAATGGGACATGCTACGCCAGGTGCTAAGTGGCCGATTGCGAAGGCAGGATTCTATGGCCAATGGAGGTTTTTGGCTCATGTATTGATTGTGGCGATCAGTAACCGTCATGCAGGGTTTGATCAGCTCAATAAGCAAGTAGGTTCGCAGATGGTGGCCTTGACTTTGAATAAACCATACTCATTCTCGGATTACTTCTTTGATATTTTGAAGACCCAGATTACTCAGACGGGGTCGCAGAGGTTTATGATGTTGCCAAGGATAACGATGGCGATCATTAATCATTTTGTACAGAATCTGCCATTCTTGCAAGATATATATGAGATTGTTTCTCCACCAAATAGGATTTGGTCGATGATGTTGAAGGTTAAGGATAGTTATCCGAATCCACAGATTGTGCCATTGTTTGGACATTTGATCAATCCAAACTATAGAGCTCCAGCTGTTGGTTGGGAAGATGAAGATGAGGTCGAAGGAGGAGGAAATGATGATGCACCACCACCACCACCAAGACCTCAAGTTCAAGTTCCACGCCCACGTCACGTCACCACCACCACCACCACCACCACCACCACCACCACCACCACCACCACCACCACCACCACCACCACCACCACCACCATGATGCACCACCACCACCACCAAGACCTCAAGTTCAAGTTCCACGTGCGGTCCCACGTCAACGACAAGTTCAACGACGGGTTCGTCCACGAGTTCATACTCAAGTGGCACCACAGGCTCAACCTGAAGTTAGGCCAGTACAAGCTGCTGCTGAAGATGTTCAGGCAGATAATGAAGCCATGGAAGACTTGTTAGATAGGGCAGAAGGTGCTAACCCTGAAGTTGGTGAAGCTTTTGTGCATGCTGCATTGGATCCAGATGATGTGATTGCTCAAGTGGATAATTTTCAAGCTTTGGATCACTTAGAGTTATTTGTAGAATCAAATGCTGAACGAGATCAAGAATTGGATAGATTATTGGAAGATGTCGATGACCCTCTGAATGTTGCTGGTGATGCCGCAGAAAGTTCAAGAGGAAAGACTGTTGATCCAGAGGCTACAGAGAGTGATTCCGATGTTGATGTGACTGGACGTGCAAGTGATAATTCTCCTGTTGAAAGAGTTTTGAAGAGGTTTCGCACTGAAGATGAGAGTGATTATGAACCAGAGGAAGAGGAGATTCCTTTGATCAGACGAAGGAAAGTGCCTAGGTCGGGAAAGGTTCTACCTGCTCACTTGGCTGAGGCATTTGAGAAGCACAGACAGCAAGAGGAGTCTGCGAGAACTGAGGTGACGGAAAGTTCAATTGCTGATGAATCTGTACGATCAGAGGTACCTGTTGTTGCTACTGAATCTGTTGTTGCTGATGAATCTGCTGAAACACAGGGTACTCTGCTTTATAGAAGAAAAAGGATTCGTCGACCTTCAGTTGCAGTTACTCAAGCTGAATCAAGTCCAGTGTCAATTCCTCAACAAACGCAGAGTGCTTTGATTAGATCTGTTGTTCCTATAAGCACTGTGTTTACGACACTTCTACATCCACTACAACCGCCGTTGATCGGACGACCTCCAGTTTCTACACAATCTCCTACTAGACCTTTTGGAGTCAGACCAACAGTTGAACCTGCGCATATCATGTCAACTCAATTCAAGGTGAATCATTTGGAGACAAGAGTTATGACATTGGAAGCTCAAATGAAGTCAATGCAAGGGTTAGTTGGGAAGTTAGTTGCTGATTTGGAGGATGAGAAGGCTCAAAGTGCTGCACTAAGAGATCAGCTTCGGCAGTTATTGGCTCAAGGGGGAGATGGTTGTAGGGAAACTGAGTTGAAGAGGAAAGAGGATGAAGATCATCTACATCAAATTGATAGAAAAATACCGGCAAGAGGATTTGTAGGAGAAGGTATGAAACCATCTGTCTTTTGGGATTTTGTTAGTGATAGAGATGCTCATACGTATGTTACTACTATTTTGAGTTGGTTTTTCGATGATGAGCTGAAATTGTTTATTATTAAAAGAGATGATGGTTGTCAGTACTTAAAGCCTATGAAAAGATATTTTAAAAGCCTTAGTGAATCTGATTTAATGGATTTAGGAAGGAAAAGGCTTGTTAATCCTAGTGGTAATGGTTATGCAAATTTCTTTAGTGGAAAGTTCAAGAGGAAAGACTGTTGATCCAGAGGCTACAGAGAGTGATTCCGATGTTGATGTGACTGGACGTGCAAGTGATAATTCTCCTGTTGAAAGAGTTTTTAAGAGGTTTCGCACTGAAGATGAGAGTGATTATGAACCAGAGGAAGAGGAGATTCCTTTGATCAGACGAAGGAAAGTGCCTAGGTCGGGAAAGGTTCTACCTGCTCACTTGGCTGAGGCATTTGAGAAGCACAGACAGCAAGAGGAGTCTGCGAGAACTGAGGTGACGGAAAGTTCAATTGCTGATGAATCTGTACGATCAGAGGTACCTGTTGTTGCTACTGAATCTGTTGTTGCTGATGAATCTGTACGATCAGAGGTACCTGTTGTTGCTACTGAATCTGTTGTTGCTACTGAATCTGTTGTTGCTGATGAATCTGTACGATCAGAGGTACCTGTTGTTGCTACTGAATCTGTTGTTGATGATGATTTTGTGCAACAACAAGCACAAGCTCAAGATCAACAAGTTCCAGATGATCAACAAGAGGTTCAAGCTGAACGAGTTTTTATTCCAAGTTCAAGAACTCTACACTTTACGGTTTTTACCAAAGTTGGAGATGATGAAGATGGAATTACTCTAAGCTGGAATATTGAAGATTCAAGGAAAAGCTGTGATGGTTGCTCCAGATGTAGTTCTTGCTGGTGATGATGATAGAGATTCCAATTCAGGTAACTCCAATTCTGATCCTACTACCAATAAGTCTTCAGAGTCAGATTTGCACCCATTAATAGTGCATAGACTAGAGAGGAGATTGGGATATGATTCACAAGTTCATTTGAGAGCTATGGCAGATTTTATGGATCCTGATGATTATTATGATCCAGGATCATATAAGGATCAAATGAAAGAGCAGTTAGGGTTAACTCTTACACCCTCAGAGTCAGAGTCGGATTCAGATTCAGATTTTGAACCTTAAGTAATTAATGATTTGTGTACTTTAGATGTAAAATAAGATAAAAATTATAAGATAAATATTGGTGTACTTAATTGTTACATTATATTTATGATATAGTTTATTTTATTTATGCTATCTTTTATGTCTTGATGTTGTTTGTCTTTGCATATTTGAACTTTTAAATTTCAGATAAGCTTCAAAAGATAGGTACAGGTACATCTAAGGTTCAGTATGATGATTCTGAAGATGATGAAAGTTTGGAAGAAGGTGAAATGATTCCTGATTTGGACTGGACTAATGTTTTTCAAGATGATGATTTTGTGCAACAACAAGCACAAGCTCAAGATCAACAAGTTCCAGATGATCAACAAGAGGTTCAAGCTGAACGAGTTTTTATTCCAAGTTCAAGAACTCTACACTTTACGGTTTTTACCAAAGTTGGAGATGATGAAGATGGAATTACTCTAAGCTGGAATATTGAAGATTCTAAGGAATTTGATGTGACAGAGTATCCAGTGCCAAGTAGGGATGAAGATCATCTACATCAAATTGATAGAAAAATACCGGCAAGAGGATTTGTAGGAGAAGGTATGAAACCATCTGTCTTTTGGGATTTTGTTAGTGATAGAGATGCTCATACGTATGTTACTACTATTTTGAGTTGGTTTTTCGATGATGAGCTGAAATTGTTTATTATTAAAAGAGATGATGGTTGTCAGTACTTAAAGCCTATGAAAAGATATTTTAAAAGCCTTAGTGAATCTGATTTAATGGATTTAGGAAGGAAAAGGCTTGTTAATCCTAGTGGTAATGGTTATGCAAATTTCTTTAGTGGAAAGTTACAAGAAGATTATAGGAAAAGATTCTATGATGATTTTGATAAAACCAGTGTGTTCATAACGCCAAGATCCTTAAAGAAAGTTACAAAGGATGATGGGACTATTGAATTTGTTCAAAGATCGATTAAGCGTGTATTGAAGGTCCCGGTAAAGAAATGGCCTCAAGATGTTTTGAGTACACTTGATCACTGGGAGATTCACAAGAATACTGGTGAAGCGTTGATGTATGGAGATAAAAATAAGAGAGTTACTTTGTTGCGCATATATGATCCTATGCAGATAGTGAACCTTTCCAGAGATGATCAACGAAGGTTATACGACACTCAATGTCTGTTTATTCCTTCATGGACCACTGAGGAAAGCAGATATAGGAAGATTTTGCGTATTTGTTTACATGCTAATATTCATGCAAATAGCAGGAGATTGTTATTTGATGGATAATGTTTTTACAAGACTGAAGAAATCGTGTAGCTGATGTCAAGGGGGAGACTGTAAGTGCATGATTCTGTTGACAACAGCAACAGCGATTTGATCAGTATATGTTCATGTTTTGTAATGTGTAATCATAGACTTATGTTATGTTTAAACTTGTTATTTGGACTTAAGTAATGTGAATGATTACATATTGATCAGAGTTTTGGTATGTTTAATGTTTACGACTTGTATGAATGTGATTATAAATAACATACAGATACAAGTGATAAACTAGTCACGTTTTGAGTATTAAAGTATACTTAAAAGATGACAAAATAAAGTGTATGCAAACTCGTGCTACAGTAACACGAGTTTGCCTAAACTCGTGTGCTACAGTAACACGAGTTTGCCTAAACACGTGGTATTCACGTGTTTACTTAATGACACGCGTTTGTTAATGGACTTGGGCTTTAATATACACGGTCCATACTTAGCACGCGTTTAGTACATCTTAGTATAAATACATCTCGTTAATACGTAATTAGTAACAGTTAATTAAGCTAATACGACTAAACT
>CM067175.1:11941205-12076205 GCA_034093135.1 Erigeron breviscapus | reverse complement strand
GTACCTTTTAGCTAAGCTCCAATAAACTATATATAATTATAGTTTAGGGTTTAAAGTAAAACCCCTCTACGATCACACACTTCACACCACGATGTATGTATGCTAGTATGTGAGTCCCGAACTCGATGATGGTTTAACCCAAAGTGTAAAATACAACAAGTCTAATAAGCACTAGATTGGACTAGTATTACTTAAATATAAATGCAAGTATATAAACAAAGTAATACAAGACTAAAAGCAATAAAATAAAGGTGGAACACAATGTAATATTTTCATGTGTATTTTATTTATGATGTTAAATAAAATACAAGGTTGTGCGGAATCAAGATAATAAAAATATGTAAGTATCCTAACAACCTATGAATTACAAATGATCTATATTTGCCAAATAAACTCTTTGGATCGAGATACTTAAAGTTGTGAAGTATCCCTGTTACGATCGAGAGTATTTAGACAAATTCACCTTTATGCTAAAAGTAATTTTAACAAGGAAATGACTTTGTATTTATAGGCAAACAAATTCACCATTGAATTTGTACCGTACAAATATGTTTGCATGCATTTAATGACCTTGTCGGTTCATTTAATGCATTGGTTAAAGTACAAGGATAAAGTCACATCAACATGACTTTATTATTTTAACCAACCACCTTTACACACGTAGGATCTTTAGTAAAGAACAAGTGGAATGTTCTTTGGAAAGTGTGTAAAGGCAAAATGTCAATTCCTCGTAATCAGTGTTCAGACTTGTAAGGTCTAGAACACTGACAAACCTCCAGTCGTAGATCTGGTAAGACTTCCAGTGGACTCCGCCATTTGTCAGTCTTCTTTATTATAACTTCAGTCTTTGACTTCAGTGAGAATGTCTTCAGTAGAATAGATCTGGACTGGGGTGAAGTCCAGTGAGCTAATCTGGAGGATGTCTCCAGATTTTCCTATACAAGTATTTTGCTCACTGGTCTTCCATTATTTCTGGACAAATCTTCAGGGTCGCTCCAGTATTCAAGTCTGGTAAATATTATTCTGGACAAGTCTTCAGAGACTTTCCAGTCTTCAAGTCTGGAGCGAGTCCAGTAAATCTGGACCTAACAAATTCCCCCTATTTGTTTAGAAATAATGCAAGGTTTTTCAAGCTTATATCTATACAATTTTTGTATGCTTGAAAAACACTTGTTTTGACTTAGTCTAAAATTTTATGTTACTGGGAAACACTTTATAGATCATCAGTGTTCCAGTTTCATCTTTTAATTCTAACTTAGACTAAATCTGATCATTTACTTTGTGAAACAAAATATGCAACTATATTTACAGCCATCAACAGAAAATAAGTTACAATTTTGTGAAAATAAATACAAGTATAAGTAAATGATACAAGAGTCAGGCTCTTCTCTCCGACGTCTGTCCTGGAGCATCTTCAGAAGCCTTTCTCTTTGGTGATGGTGAGGATGGTACAGATTCTGGTGGTTTCATGCCTATTACAACTTCCATCTGTTGCTTTCTTTTCCATACCTTCTCAATCCTCTTCAAAAATGCTTTAACATCAGTCGACAAATCAGTCTTCCCCCTGAACGTTAAGGCAATCTCCTTCAGTTCAGTCCATCCAAAAGCTTGGACTGAAGCACTCTTCCTTTCATCAGTAAAGTTACCTTCCCTGGTCAACTTTATCTCAAACCTGCTCATGCCTTCATGATTTTCAGCAAGCTTAATCTCTGCACCAATGATCCTTCTAGCATCAGCCCTGAAATTCAACATTTCTTCATATTTGGCTTTCTGCTTTGCCATCTGGATCATGTATTCAGTTTCCTTGGATACTTTCTGCTGTTCCATGGCAGACTGGAGTGCTTCACGATTGATTCTTTGTGAAGTATCCAGAGGAATGAACGTGCTTAGATCAGCATCTCTGATTTCTTTTAATTGTTTGGCAGTTAGTTTGGGTAAACCTTTCAACTTCTTCCTGTACTCTATCTCCAGAGCACCAGCATTCTTTCTTATTTTCTTCTGGAGGTTCACCAGTTCCTCCGTCCTTTGTCTTATCAGCTCAACTACACTAACACCATACGTTACAGCATCATACGTTTGTTCTTCTTCAGAGTACCTGGAGCGTATGTATACATCATCCAATGCATCCCGACATTGATGAACTCTGGGGTCTTCCTTCATTCTTTTATAAACATCAATATGTATGCCCAACCTGCCAGCATTGTAAGAATCAAGGGTCCCCATGATTGCCATCTCCCTTTTGTGGGCCAGCAATTCATCTTTTTGATTTTTCTTGAAAATTTCTATCAAAATGCATTCTTGTTCCAGTCTCTTCGAAGTATCTTCATCAGTAGTAGGAAATTCTGACGACTTCCCAGCAGTTTCAGTTTCTTCTCCAGATACCATATGTTCCTTTCCTTTTACAGACTTCAGAGTTGTTGGGATATCTGGGAAAGATTCAAACTGGGGCTCACTGGCATCAGTACCAGTCACTTCTTCTTGTTGCACAATAGCTTCAGTGCTAAAGGCCTTTTCAATTTCACTTGCAACAACTTCTTTCTTTTTCCTCACCAATCCTTCTGGAACAAACTCAGTGGCAACAGACTTTTCAACCTGTACTTCATATTTTTCACCCTTGGAATGTCCACCAGTTTGAGACTTGTGGGCACTCCATAACTGTTCAAGCATATATCTGTCTGTAGCACCAAACGTTCTTCCTGCCACTAGAGTCGTGATATTCACTGTCTTTCTCAGCTGAGTCACTTCCTTCTTGATAAATTCAATTTCTGAAGACAAGTGCTTTGGAAATTCATTTTCACTCATTTTTACCACTTGTGGCAACAACCCATCTTGAATGGTTCTAAGAACAGACCCAGAAATTTCTTCAAAAATTTCTTTCAACATGCCCTGTCTGAACTTCTTAGTACATTCATCACTGATAGTGCTAACAACAACATTCTGATCAAGTGTTGGCCTACTTTCCAAAGAACTAATCCTGGTGGTCAACTTCTGAACTTCATCTGTCAGACCTGCCAGTGGTTGAACAAGTTCAGCTTTCACTGCATTCTGAACAGAATTTACCAATTTTGCCTCTAATCCCTGGACTGCCACTTTGATATTTTCAGAATTGTTATTTGTGGCCAGTACCAGCTCATTCAACTTCTCAAACACCAGCTTCTCGTTACCAGCAAAAAGATTCATTTCCGATGAAAGGTTATTTGATAATAAAGATTTGAAATCAGAAACAACCTGCGATGAAGACTGGAGTGATTTCTCCAGGTCCGCCACCTTACTTAAAAGGCCTTGGACCTCGGCTGAAGACGAAGTGGAGAAACCACTGGAAGGTGGAAGTTCAGATTGCCTTCTGAACACCAATGGAACTTGTGCCTGGACTGCTTCAGTAGATGTTTCAGCAGTTGTAACAGTCGAGTCCAGCACACGTTGTTCAGATAAATCAATTGGAGTTTCAAGTGGTGGTGGTTGATTTTGTGAGATTTGAAGTGTGGGTGGATTGAAGTAAGGAGTGGTTTGTGGAATTGAAAATGGTGGTGGTGGTGGTGCAGTAATGGATTTTGGTGGTGGAATATTTGATTCTTGTGGAGGTGGTGGCATTTCTGGTAATCGTTCTATTTCTACTACATCATCTCCAAGAAAACTCATGTCAGTATCAAAAATATTACCTTCTGACATGGGTGAATCAACCTCATTCCAAACAAATGTTTCATCAACTGTCTGATCACCAGTCTGATCACCAACTTCTACATTCAAATCCATTTGACCAGTCTGCTCAACATTTTCCTCTTGTTCAATAATCAGAGACCCATCTTCATTCATTATATCACCAGGATGGCTCGATTCTGCTCTATCTGGATTAACCTGAACTCCAGCCCTCATAAGACGTCTATTTGATCTTGGTCGTCTAGGAGGGTCAACATTTTCTTGTTCCTGTTGGTCAGGGGCCACTTGGGTTACTGGTTGCACAAATTCAACATTTAGGTCACCAGAGGGTCCTTCACCAACTAGGTTCCCACCTGGAGCCTCTTCTGGCTCATCGTTTTCTTCCCTTTGGAAGCTAAGCATGGTCTGAGGGATATTTACCTCATTTGGTGGAGATCTAAGGTTGGTCAATTCACGCATATACTCACATATAGAAAAGTGAGTGGTTTCATAATCATACTGGTCACCTAGAGCGCTTTTGAAAATAAGTGAAAGGAAACGAATATAAGGTACAAATGCTTTTCTACCTTTCACCTTAAGACGCTCTACCAGATCATCAAATAGGATTTGAGCAAAATCCACTCTGTATCCGAACCAGAGGCAGTAGGCAATCTGGAGATGTGTTTGATTTATCTGGTCAAGTCCTCCAGAACTGCCTCCCAAACATTCAACTAAATGAGTGAAAAAGAATCTCCATGAGTCTGACAGCCTGCTCATGTAGATTGTTCCTTTTCTGGATAGCTGGCCATGCTCATCCAGTATGTCTGTGTGCCCCATCAATCTGCACACTTCCCTTGTATTTATGCCAGAGGGAATTTCAATGGGCATCTCATTCTGTTCAAAATAGTTCAATTGAAGAACAGACCTGAGTGTATCAACAGTCAAAGCCAAGGATCTGGTACCTTGCTTAAGAGAATAAGAAATTGATGAAGTTTCATCATCATATACTGCAGTGTACCAGAATTCACAAAGATAGTCATGGTACATCTTCCCAGGATTTAGGGTCAATGCACCATAGAGTGGACATGAGAGAAAAAAGGTATTTAATCTCCCAATAATGGATTGGGCATTATGAACACTGGAAAGTGAGAGTTTGGTCATCCAGTTATTCATGTTTATTCTTATTGCCTTAGCCTCTAATGTAATATGAGGTGCCTTTACAACATTTGGAACAGGAGCATATTCAGCAGCGAGTAGATTTTTCGGTGAATTAGATTGTCTTGGTGCCATTGAATATGATAGATAGATGAAAAAGAAACTGAATTAGGGTTTATGAAGATTTGATGAAATAAATATGAGAGAGAGATTTATGATTGGAAATTGAATGAAGAATGAAGTAAATGAAGGAATTTGAAGAATTTGGGAGTAAATATGTTCGAAGTAAATGCTAATGAAAATGAAAGTGGGTATTTATATAGGAGAGAGAATGTGGAACTCAAACGGTTAATTTGAATTTATCAAATATAGTTTTGATCGGGTTCTGAGATCCGCATTAAATACATCACATCACACATAAATGTTCAGTGAGAAAATAAATTAATAAATTCCCCCTGAAATTAAAACATTTTTAAGGACAAAAATTTATCTTTCAGTCTTCTCCCTGGAATGTTGATCCAGAAATCTATTAATGCAAAGATAGTACACTAAGGCGTTCAATATCTGAGCAGTTATAGATTTATAAATCTGTTAAATCAAGGATCCCCAGTAGTACACAACGGCGTTCAATACCAAGGTTCCAGATTTAAGGGTTTAACATTCCCAACTCACCAACAAGATATTCAAAAGTTTTGACATCCAGAGGTTTAGTAAAAATGTCAGCGAGTTGTTTGTCAGTGGGAATAAAATGGAGTTCAATGTTGCCTTTTACAATATTATCACGAATGAAGTGATACCTGAGATCAATGTGCTTTGTCTTTGAGTGCATGACTGGATTGTTCGAGATAGCAATGGCACTGGTATTATCACAAAAGATTGGGGTCTTTGAATGCTTAATACCGTAATCAAGCAACTGGTTCTTCATCCAGAGTATCTGAGCACAACAACTGGCTGCAGACACGTATTCAGCTTCAGCAGTGGACAATGAAACTGAAGTTTGCTTTTTACTGGTCCAGCTGACCAGTTTGCCACCAAGGAAATGACATCCACCAGTAGTGGATTTCCTGTCTATCTTACAACCTGCATGATCTTAATCTGAATAACCCATTAGATCCATGCCTGAGCCTTTGGGATACCAAAGACCCAAACTGGGGACACCCTTAAGGTATTTCAGTATGCGCTTTACAGCAAGCATATGAGATTCTTTTAGATTAGACTGATATCTGGCACATAAATATGTTGAAAACATAATATCTGGTCTACTGGCAGTTAAATACATCAGTGAACCAACCATGCCTCTATAGACAGTGGTGTTCACTGGTTTACCATCTGGATCTGAGTGGGTTTAGATGGTGAAGAATTCATATCATATTTCTTTAAAAGATCTCTAACATATTTTCCTGATTAATAAAAATACCATCTCTGGTCTGTTTAATCTGGAGTCCAAGAAAATACGTTAATTCACCCATCAAACTCATTTCATATTCAGTTGACATTATTTTCGAAAATTTCTTGCACATTTTATCATCAGTAGAGCCAAAAATAATATCATCAACATAAATTTGTACCATTAACAGATTACCTTTTTCATGAAGAATAAATAAGGTATTGCCAATTGCACCTCTTTTGAAACCATTTTTCAATAAATGTTTAGTCAGAGTATCATACCAGGCACGTGGGGCTTGTCTGAGACCATAAAGCGCTTTGTCCAGACGATATACCCAGTGTGGATGCTTTTCATCAACGAAACCTGGTGGTTGTCTGACATAAACTTCTTCTTCAAGTTTTCCATTCAAGAATGCACTTTTAACGTCCATCTGGTAGACCTTGAACTGATGATGAGCAGCGAATGCTAAAAATATTCTGATTGCTTAAAGTCTAGCCACTGAAGCAAATGATTCATCAAAATCGACATCTGACTGGCAGTAGCCTTGTGCTACCAGTCTGAACTTGTTTCTGATTACGTGGCCATCTTCATCTACCTTGTTCCTGAAGACCCATCTGATTCCAGTTGGTTCTTTCTTTCCAACTGGGAAAGGAACCAGGTACCAAACCTTGTTCCTTTCAAACTGGTAAAGCTCTTCTTGCATAGCAGTCACCCAGTTTGGATCTTCCATAGCCTCGTCAATCTTCTTTGGTTCTATCAGTGATAAGAAACTGACATATAAGCATTGATCACTGGAGGCTCTTCTGGTCAAAACTCCACGACTGGAGTCACCTATGATCTGATCAATAGGATGAGCTTTTGTCCATATGGAGTATTGACCAGGATTGTTACTGACAACAATATTAGTGCAAGAATTCAGTTGAGTCTCCTCTGGTGTTGGTTCAGGAGGAGGATCTTGCCAGACTACTTCAACATCTTCATCTGAGTCATTTAAATCACGATTTGCATCATGAAATTCTTCATTTGAAATCATTTCTTGAAGTACTAGTTCAGTCTCAACTGGGACTGATACTGGGGGAGTAGTACGTACATCTGATCCAATATTAATTTCATAGGGTAGCTTGAAAATAATTGAAGGATAGAATGGAGTACTACTGGAGAGTTTCTTCTTCTGAACAGGTTCCAGATCAGGATGACTGGAAACTGTGTCTTCTGAATCTTTATTGTAGTTGATAGGATCAGATTCATAGAAGATAATTGGATTTACTGGGGGAATATCAAGGGTTGGCTTTTTATTGATTGCGGCATTTGATTCATCAAATGTGACATGAATTGACTCATGGACCTTCTCCAGTCTCTTGTTATAGACTCTGAAGGCCTTGCGAATTGCTGAATATCCTAAGAAATATCCTTCATCAGCTTTGGCATCAAATTTGCCTAACTGACTGGAGTCGTTCAGGATGTAAACTGGACATCCAAAAATGTGGAAATAACCAATATTTGGTTTTCTATTTCTTAAGACTTCATAGGCTGTCTTTTTGTGTCGCTTCACATACACTGATCGATTTTGGGTGTGGCAAGCAGTTGCAATTACTTCAGCCCAGAAACTGGTAGACAGACCAGATTCAGCAAGCATACTCCTGGCAGCTTCTATCAGCGTTCGATTCTTCCTTTCCACCACTCCATTATGTTCTGGAGAGCGGGCTGATGAGAAATTCTGGGAGATGCCAGTGTCAGTACAGAATGACTCCAGAATTGCATTCTGGAATTCTGTTCCATTGTCACTTCTTAACTGACACACCTTTCGACTGTACTTGAGCTCAATTTGCTTGATAAGACTGATGATTTCAGCAGCAGCTTCACTTTTAGACCTCAGAAAGATAACCCAACAATATCTGGAGAATTCATCTACGATCACCAGGGTGTATCTTTTACCAGCACGAGTCTGAACATTCACTGGACCAAAGAGGTCCATATGAAGCATATGAAGAGGTTCAGATATGCTGAAATTCTATCTGGTCTTGAAACTGGTACGTTTCTTCTTACCCATCTTACATCCGGTCATCGTCCTGCCAGCTTCACTGTCAAGATACCAGATATATTTCTTTCGATCGCCCTGCACATCCACCAGATATATCAGTTAGATTTAGGAACCCATCGACTGATGGGTTCACTGGACCCTCCCTTATAGGTCCCTGGGGCTATCTGGTTGAGTTCACTTTCTTCAACAGTAGTCTTAGTTGAAAAGACCAATGGGATTGATAGTTTTGAAACCTTTTTCTTTTTCTCAACTAGAGAAATATATTTATCTTTCTTGGAAAAAGGTTTGGTATTTTGTCTAGGGCCAGATGAAGTACCCTCAATAAATTTTAATCTTGCATTCAAACTTTGAAATTGACGAGTCAGTAGTTGAAACTGGCTCTCTAACCTTGACAAAACATTTTCATCAGATGACACCCGAGCCTTTCCAGTTGAAAGGACTCGAGGCTTAGGAAGGGGATTGGTCTTCTTCTTTTGAACCTGGGGTTCATTAGAAGCAGTCTGAGGCAAAGGTTTCTTCAGATTGACCTTTTTAACTGGAGCAGTCATCTGGAATGCTCCAGTCTTAACCTCTGGGATTGAACTGGGAAAATATTGGCCTAGCTGACTGGAGTCGTTCAGGATGTAAACTGGACATCCAAAAATGTGGAAATAACCAATATTTGGTTTTCTATTTCTTAAGACTTCATAGGCTGTCTTTTTGTGTCGCTTCACATACACTGATCGATTTTGGGTGTGGCAAGCAGTTGCAATTACTTCAGCCCAGAAACTGGTAGACAGACCAGATTCAGCAAGCATACTCCTGGCAGCTTCTATCAGCGTTCGATTCTTCCTTTCCACCACTCCATTATGTTCTGGAGAGCGGGCTGATGAGAAATTCTGGGAGATGCCAGTGTCAGTACAGAATGACTCCAGAATTGCATTCTGGAATTCTGTTCCATTGTCACTTCTTAACTGACACACCTTTCGACTGTACTTGAGCTCAATTTGCTTGATAAGACTGATGATTTCAGCAAGCATACTCCTGGCAGCTTCTATCAGCGTTCGATTCTTCCTTTCCACCACTCCATTATGTTCTGGAGAGCGGGCTGATGAGAAATTCTGGGAGATGCCAGTGTCAGTACAGAATGACTCCAGAATTGCATTCTGGAATTCTGTTCCATTGTCACTTCTTAACTGACACACCTTTCGACTGTACTTGAGCTCAATTTGCTTGATAAGACTGATGATTTCAGCAGCAGCTTCACTTTTAGACCTCAGAAAGATAACCCAACAATATCTGGAGAATTCATCTACGATCACCAGGGTGTATCTTTTACCAGCACGAGTCTGAACATTCACTGGACCAAAGAGGTCCATATGAAGCATATGAAGAGGTTCAGATATGCTGAAATTCTATCTGGTCTTGAAACTGGTACGTTTCTTCTTACCCATCTTACATCCGGTCATCGTCCTGCCAGCTTCACTGTCAAGATACCAGATATATTTCTTTCGATCGCCCTGCACATCCACCAGATATATCAGTTAGATTTAGGAACCCATCGACTGATGGGTTCACTGGACCCTCCCTTATAGGTCCCTGGGGCTATCTGGTTGAGTTCACTTTCTTCAACAGTAGTCTTAGTTGAAAAGACCAATGGGATTGATAGTTTTGAAACCTTTTTCTTTTTCTAAAATGACTTCAAGATCTTGTTTTTCTTGAATCAGTTGTTCAGTTACCAGAACCTGGGCTTGAAATGCCAGTTCAATGTCTTGAAGTTCTTTTAATTTTGATTTTAAAACAGTAATTTCAGAAAAATCTGTTTCTAGACCATTTACATAGTCAGATCTAACAGTTTCAACAAATATTAAATCATCATTAAGAGCTTCAGCTATGTCCAATTTAAGTTCAGGGTCAGTTTCAGTATCATAATCACTAACCTTTTTGATAACAATGTCCACCCATCTTCCAGATGTGACATCTTCCTTCACCAGGTGCTCTTCGTCTGCCAAAGCCATGTAACTGCAATCCCTTTCTTCTTCTTCATCATCAGATGAATCATCAGAAGGAACCCATTTTTCTTCAGTTGTTGCCATCATGCACTTATTATTGTTTCCATTTGTTATGCCATGAGAGCAATTTGAGCCTTAAGCTTTTTGCATTTAGATTTATAGCTATCATCAGGCTTATTATTTGAAGTAAATGGACCAGACTTGGATGCAAACTGACTGGACTTGCAATCTTTCATGAAATGACCTTTTCTGCCACACTTAAAGCATGTCAGATTGGTCTTATCAGTAGAAGAACTGGATGCAAATTGTCCAGATGGCCTATTTGCTCTTGCTTTGAAACGGTTAAACATTTTAGCAATCATTGCAATAAGGTCATCATCATCAGTTTCATCACAACAGTCTGGAGGTCTAGAGAGATTTGACTGGACTCTCCAGAATCCATGAGTTCAGACACCATCTTCTTCATAGAAAATACATTCTCAGAAGATATCAGTGCTGTACTTTGTGGTTCAGTATGACTAACCACATTAGGACTACTGGAGGCATGGTTATAAGCACCTTGTTCTGCCACCACTCTCTGAGCTTGATTTTCTTCAGTGTACCTGAAAGCTCCATAAAGAGTTGAGAGAGTGTGTGTGTGCAGAGTTTTACCTTGTCGTAAGACCAGGATCATGTGAGACCATTTGGTGGGTAGAATATCACAAAATTTCTCCAGAAGTATATCCTTGTCTTTCTCAACCCCCAGTCCTCTCAACTGGTTTATGATACTCATAAATATGGTGTAAGTACCAATGAGAGACTCATTGGGCTGAGCAAAAAATGACTCATACCTCTTGTTTAAGGAGACTTTTCTGGTGACAATGGTGTCATCTCCTTCTTCAAACTAGTTCACTAGTTCATCCCACATGGTTTTAGCACTGGGAAAAAGAACTAGTGTGGGAATTAGGGTTTCTAGAACAGCCCTGAGGATCATGTTTTCGAGAAGGGTATCTAGATTTACCAATCTACTCTCCTCTTCAGACCAATGTTCCTCTCTCTTTTCCCTGCCTCTTCTAGATCCAGTTGGATCAAGAAGAGCATTGAAAGGTGATGTGGGGACATAAGGTCCTTCATTTAAAATTTTCATCATATTTCTCTCAATACCAGTGATATGCAATATCATCCTAGCCTTCCACGTAGCAAATTCATCGCTATTCCCACTGAATTTAGGAACAGGATTGTTTGAATAGTGCACATGCACGTGTGGAGAAGCAGGAGTAGGAGGAGGAGGATTAGTGTTATTAACAAGTGGTGGTTCATTATTTTGATCATTGATATTAGGATCAGGACCATGATTGAAACCTCCTTGAGTATTTTCTGGGGTGGCCATCAAAGAAGCAGATCAAGGCAAGTTTATTAGCCTTCTGCTCTGATACCAATTGTGAGTCCCGAACTCGATGATGGTTTAACCCAAAGTGTAAAATACAACAAGTCTAATAAGCACTAGATTGGACTAGTATTACTTGAATATAAATGCAAGTATATAAACAAAGTAATACAAGACTAAAAGCAATAAAATAAAGGTGGAACACAATGTAATATTTTCAAGTGTATTTTATTTATGATGTTAAATAAAATACAAGGTTGTGCGGAATCAAGATAATACAAATATGTAAGTATCCTAACAACCTATGAATTACAAATGATCTATATTTGCCAAATAAACTCTTTGGATCGAGATACTTAAAGTTGTGAAGTATCCCTGTTACGATCGAGAGTATTTAGACAAATTCACCTTTATGCTAAAAGTAATTTTAACAAGGAAATGACTTTGTATTTATAGGCAAACAAATTCACTGGTGAATTTGTGCCGTACAAATATGGTTGCATGCATTTAATGAACCGACAAGGTCATTAAATGCATTGGTTAAAGTACAAGGATAAAGTCACATCAACATGACTTTATTCTTTTAACCAACCACCTTTACACACGTAGGTACTTTAGTAAAGAACAAGTGGAAAAAAAAAAAAAAAAAAAAAAAAAAAAAAAAAAAAAAAAAAAAAAAAAAAAAAAAAAAAAAAAAAAAAAAAAAAAAAAAAAAAAAAAAAAAAAAAAAAAAAAAAAAAAAAAAAAAAAAAAAAAAAAAAAAAAAAAAAAAAAAAAAAAAAAAAAAAAAAAAAAAAAAAAAAAAAAAAAAAAAAAAAAAAAAAAAAAAAAAAAAAAAAAAAAAAAAAAAAAAAAAAAAAAAAAAAAAAAAAAAAAAAAAAAAAAAAAAAAAAAAAAAAAAAAAAAAAAAAAAAAAAAAAAAAAAAAAAAAAAAAAAAAAAAAAAAAAAAAAAAAAAAAAAAAAAAAAAAAAAAAAAAAAAAAAAAAAAAAAAAAAAAAAAAAAAAAAAAAAAAAAAAAAAAAAAAAAAAAAAAAAAAAAAAAAAAAAAAAAAAAAAAAAAAAAAAAAAAAAAAAAAAAAAAAAAAAAAAAAAAAAAAAAAAAAAAAAAAAAAAAAAAAAAAAAAAAAAAAAAAAAAAAAAAAAAAAAAAAAAAAAAAAAAAAAAAAAAAAAAAAAAAAAAAAAAAAAAAAAAAAAAAAAAAAAAAAAAAAAAAAAAAAAAAAAAAAAAAAAAAAAAAAAAAAAAAAAAAAAAAAAAAAAAAAAAAAAAAAAAAAAAAAAAAAAAAAAAAAAAAAAAAAAAAAAAAAAAAAAAAAAAAAAAAAAAAAAAAAAAAAAAAAAAAAAAAAAAAAAAAAAAAAAAAAAAAAAAAAAAAAAAAAAAAAAAAAAAAAAAAAAAAAAAAAAAAAAAAAAAAAAAAAAAAAAAAAAAAAAAAAAAAAAAAAAAAAAAAAAAAAAAAAAAAAAAAAAAAAAAAAAAAAAAAAAAAAAAAAAAAAAAAAAAAAAAAAAAAAAAAAAAAAAAAAAAAAAAAAAAAAAAAAAAAAAAAAAAAAAAAAAAAAAAAAAAAAAAAAAAAAAAAAAAAAAAAAAAAAAAAAAAAAAAAAAAAAAAAAAAAAAAAAAAAAAAAAAAAAAAAAAAAAAAAAAAAAAAAAAAAAAAAAAAAAAAAAAAAAAAAAAAAAAAAAAAAAAAAAAAAAAAAAAAAAAAAAAAAAAAAAAAAAAAAAAAAAAAAAAAAAAAAAAAAAAAAAAAAAAAAAAAAAAAAAAAAAAAAAAAAAAAAAAAAAAAAAAAAAAAAAAAAAAAAAAAAAAAAAAAAAAAAAAAAAAAAAAAAAAAAAAAAAAAAAAAAAAAAAAAAAAAAAAAAAAAAAAAAAAAAAAAAAAAAAAAAAAAAAAAAAAAAAAAAAAAAAAAAAAAAAAAAAAAAAAAAAAAAAAAAAAAAAAAAAAAAAAAAAAAAAAAAAAAAAAAAAAAAAAAAAAAAAAAAAAAAAAAAAAAAAAAAAAAAAAAAAAAAAAAAATAATAATAATAATACATATATTTTGAGATGGGTGCACTGTGCACATTAAAGAACACCTA
Organism: Erigeron breviscapus; assembly: GCA_034093135.1. Lineage (NCBI taxonomy): Eukaryota > Viridiplantae > Streptophyta > Magnoliopsida > Asterales > Asteraceae > Erigeron > Erigeron breviscapus. The sequence continues at coordinate 12,062,555 of CM067175.1, read as the reverse complement.
CCCCACAGGCCCACAAATACACATATATAATACATATATCTATATTTACGTATACTCCTACTTTCCCATCTTTCTCTCTCTATCTACATCACTGACGAGAAAGTTGTACATCGTTTCCTGATCAATCGCGTGTGAAAGTGTGATGTCTATGTGTTAACCCGCTAAATCGACCCACTCGACCCACACAAGGAATTTAAGGCTTACTTGAAATACCCAGCTAGACCCGTTCTATCATTCCAAGGGTGCCCATATCTACCCAAATGACTGAAAAAGTTACCCAAACTTACCCAAATTTTTATGCTTGGGTAAGTTTTGCCAGGTATACTTCCAGTGGACTCCGCCATTTGTCAGTCTTCTTTATTCTAACTTGACTTCAGTGAGAATGTCTTCAGTAGAATAGATCTGGACTGGGGTGAAGTCCAGTGAGCTAATCTGGAGGATATCCAGATTTCCTATACAAGTATTTTGCTCACTGGTCTTCCATTATTTCTGGACAAATCTTCAGGTTCGCTCCAGTATTCAAGTCTGGCAAAATATTATTCTGGACAAGTCTTCAGAGACTTTCCAGTCTTCAAGTCTGGAGCGAGTCCAGTAAATCTGGACCTAACATAGTACCCGATCACGAATCTCACAACCCTTTGTGTTTCCCTTGATGTAGTCGAACCCCAAGAAAACCGAAACCCTTTGGGTTTGGTTCGGCCGAAAGAAAGAGAGGAGAGAAAGAGATTTTTGTTAGGGTTTTACCTTTCAATTGTCATACAAAATAATAACCCTTAACCCTCTTTATATAGGGTTAATATTAGGGTTTATTTAACTTGGTGAACAAGTTAGTATTGGGTTACAAAACCCATTAGTAAAACCGGCCCCCTTTTAGTATAATTAGGAAACATCCCTAATTCCTAATTTTCATTTAAGTCCATCTCTTTCGAAACCTTTAATTAATAAACGTATATTTTAACATTTAACAAACGTTTATTTAATTACTTCGTGAACATATTAATTAATATACTACATTAACATATTAATTAATTACATAGTGTATTTGTGTCAAAACGTGTGACCCCGTAGGCTTAAACATTTCCGGACATGCATTTATTTAACGTGATCATATTCCAACAGAGAGGAATTCGGTGCCAACTGCCATGTAAGCATTCGTGATCGGGGTTTTTAATCCATACCCTATGCTCTAAGGCCCAATTTAGTATGAGTGCCAAAAATTTATTGTTTATGTATTTAACAATCCTACTATACGAGTGCTAAATGATTCGTATTGTTTGATATTTCCAGAATCATAGGTATCTCCAAGATCTTATTATTATATACTGGGTGTATTTTTTATGTCTTTTTTGTAGTTTTTTTTTTAACACTTTTATTGGTATTTTTTCAACTTTTTTCTTATGCATGACTTGTAGCTCGAGGATTGAAGTTAAATGTAGGAAACTGGGTAGTTTTCATAAGTTGAGACCCTTGGGTATGGTTTTCTAATGTTGAATAATTTAGTGTAATTGGATTAACTTGATTGACCAATATCGTCATAACAAGATATCATACAGGTTTGAAGGTGTGGAGTGCACATCTATCCGAATTTATTATGATCTTAAGGGCGAAAAGACAGACATCCGAAGACAACACCCACAATAGCGGGGTGCAAGGGACAGCAGCCCCTTGCAGGATTTATCATTACTTATCCACTATTTCTCTCTTGATTATGATTATGATTATCATATCGCAGTTCACAAGTCACAACCTTATTATGATTACGATATCTTTCATGCAAAAATAAAATGAAATTGAAAATTCAATTGAGGAAGCAAGCAGCCCACTGGAGACTTGATTTTTTCCTTTTCTCCATTCGAAGCCCACTTGGCCCAAAAACATAAGTTGTTTAGTTACTACTTTAGTAGTCTGTATTCTGTAAATAAGATTGAAAATCAGAAAATGCATATAAGTTTAGAAAAAATAATGAGATAAAGGAATCATTATTTAAATATAACTTTAAATGTTTTTATTTTTTTTTCCTTTTAAACACCAAGTTAATAATTAGTAGTTAGCATTCGAGGGTCGTGACATTGAACAGACCTTGCTTTATAAAAAATATTCTTTTAGTTTTTATTATGTAAATTTTAAAAGCTATTAAGATTGAGGCCTTGTTTTTTTATATCACTCTTAGGAGCTTTATTTCAAAAGCTTTAGATGGATGAATACAATGTCGTGAGAGTCGTGATATTCTTGTCCGTAGTTATTAGATTTGAGACAATTTTAATATTTTTAACTTATGATACTTATAAGAAGTGAAAGGTATTTAATTTAATATACATATAGATAATGTATTTTTCAATTCTTTTCAATGACAAGCCACAAGAAGAATTATAATGTGGTAAAACTTTATGTTTAAAGATGTTCATCATCTACAACTCATCATGCGAGTGTGAGTGTTACTCAGAATAAACTTACATCATTATAACCAGGTTTGCGCTACCATAAAGTAACTTTCTAAAAAAAAAATCTAATAGTCTGTCAATCATAAAGATCGGACCCGTCTATAAGTAAAATCTTATGTGCGTCTATCTTTTTTTATTTTTTTTTTTTTTTTTTTTCCTTTTTTTTTTTTTTTTTTTTTTTTTTTTTTTTTTTTTTTTTTTTTTTTTTTTTTTTTTTTTTTTTTTTTTTTTTTTTTTTTTTTTTTTTTTTTTTTTTTTTTTTTTTTTTTTTTTTTTTTTTTTTTTTTTTTTTTTTTTTTTTTTTTTTTTTTTTTTTTTTTTTTTTTTTTTTTTTTTTTTTTTTTTTTTTTTTTTTTTTTTTTTTTTTTTTTTTTTTTTTTTTTTTTTTTTTTTTTTTTTTTTTTTTTTTTTTTTTTTTTTTTTTTTTTTTTTTTTTTTTTTTTTTTTTTTTTTTTTTTTTTTTTTTTTTTTTTTTTTTTTTTTTTTTTTTTTTTTTTTTTTTTTTTTTTTTTTTTTTTTTTTTTTTTTTTTTTTTTTTTTTTTTTTTTTTTTTTTTTTTTTTTTTTTTTTTTTTTTTTTTTTTTTTTTTTTTTTTTTTTTTTTTTTTTTTTTTTTTTTTTTTTTTTTTTTTTTTTTTTTTTTTTTTTTTTTTTTTTTTTTTTTTTTTTTTTTTTTTTTTTTTTTTTTTTTTTTTTTTTTTTTTTTTTTTTTTTTTTTTTTTTTTTTTTTTTTTTTTTTTTTTTTTTTTTTTTTTTTTTTTTTTTTTTTTTTTTTTTTTTTTTTTTTTTTTTTTTTTTTTTTTTTTTTTTTTTTTTTTTTTTTTTTTTTTTTTTTTTTTTTTTTTTTTTTTTTTTTTTTTTTTTTTTTTTTTTTTTTTTTTTTTTTTTTTTTTTTTTTTTTTTTTTTTTTTTTTTTTTTTTTTTTTTTTTTTTTTTTTTTTTTTTTTTTTTTTTTTTTTTTTTTTTTTTTTTTTTTTTTTTTTTTTTTTTTTTTTTTTTTTTTTTTTTTTTTTTTTTTTTTTTTTTTTTTTTTTTTTTTTTTTTTTTTTTTTTTTTTTTTTTTTTTTTTTTTTTTTTTTTTTTTTTTTTTTTTTTTTTTTTTTTTTTTTTTTTTTTTTTTTTTTTTTTTTTTTTTTTTTTTTTTTTTTTTTTTTTTTTTTTTTTTTTTTTTTTTTTTTTTTTTTTTTTTTTTTTTTTTTTTTTTTTTTTTTTTTTTTTTTTTTTTTTTTTTTTTTTTTTTTTTTTTTTTTTTTTTTTTTTTTTTTTTTTTTTTTTTTTTTTTTTTTTTTTTTTTTTTTTTTTTTTTTTTTTTTTTTTTTTTTTTTTTTTTTTTTTTTTTTTTTTTTTTTTTTTTTTTTTTTTTTTTTTTTTTTTTTTTTTTTTTTTTTTTTTTTTTTTTTTTTTTTTTTTTTTTTTTTTTTTTTTTTTTTTTTTTTTTTTTTTTTTTTTTTTTTTTTTTTTTTTTTTTTTTTTTTTTTTTTTTTTTTTTTTTTTTTTTTTTTTTTTTTTTTTTTTTTTTTTTTTTTTTTTTTTTTTTTTTTTTTTTTTTTTTTTTTTTTTTTTTTTTTTTTTTTTTTTTTTTTTTTTTTTTTTTTTTTTTTTTTTTTTTTTTTTTTTTTTTTTTTTTTTTTTTTTTTTTTTTTTTTTTTTTTTTTTTTTTTTTTTTTTTTTTTTTTTTTTTTTTTTTTTTTTTTTTTTTTTTTTTTTTTTTTTTTTTTTTTTTTTTTTTTTTTTTTTTTTTTTTTTTTTTTTTTTTTTTTTTTTTTTTTTTTTTTTTTTTTTTTTTTTTTTTTTTTTTTTTTTTTTTTTTTTTTTTTTTTTTTTTTTTTTTTTTTTTTTTTTTTTTTTTTTTTTTTTTTTTTTTTTTTTTTTTTTTTTTTTTTTTTTTTTTTTTTTTTTTTTTTTTTTTTTTTTTTTTTTTTTTTTTTTTTTTTTTTTTTTTTTTTTTTTTTTTTTTTTTTTTTTTTTTTTTTTTTTTTTTTTTTTTTTTTTTTTTTTTTTTTTTTTTTTTTTTTTTTTTTTTTTTTTTTTTTTTTTTTTTTTTTTTTTTTTTTTTTTTTTTTTTTTTTTTTTTTTTTTTTTTTTTTTTTTTTTTTTTTTTTTTTTTTTTTTTTTTTTTTTTTTTTTTTTTTTTTTTTTTTTTTTTTTTTTTTTTTTTTTTTTTTTTTTTTTTTTTTTTTTTTTTTTTTTTTTTTTTTTTTTTTTTTTTTTTTTTTTTTTTTTTTTTTTTTTTTTTTTTTTTTTTTTTTTTTTTTTTTTTTTTTTTTTTTTTTTTTTTTTTTTTTTTTTTTTTTTTTTTTTTTTTTTTTTTTTTTTTTTTTTTTTTTTTTTTTTTTTTTTTTTTTTTTTTTTTTTTTTTTTTTTTTTTTTTTTTTTTTTTTTTTTTTTTTTTTTTTTTTTTTTTTTTTTTTTTTTTTTTTTTTTTTTTTTTTTTTTTTTTTTTTTTTTTTTTTTTTTTTTTTTTTTTTTTTTTTTTTTTTTTTTTTTTTTTTTTTTTTTTTTTTTTTTTTTTTTTTTTTTTTTTTTTTTTTTTTTTTTTTTTTTTTTTTTTTTTTTTTTTTTTTTTTTTTTTTTTTTTTTTTTTTTTTTTTTTTTTTTTTTTTTTTTTTTTTTTTTTTTTTTTTTTTTTTTTTTTTTTTTTTTTTTTTTTTTTTTTTTTTTTTTTTTTTTTTTTTTTTTTTTTTTTTTTTTTTTTTTTTTTTTTTTTTTTTTTTTTTTTTTTTTTTTTTTTTTTTTTTTTTTTTTTTTTTTTTTTTTTTTTTTTTTTTTTTTTTTTTTTTTTTTTTTTTTTTTTTTTTTTTTTTTTTTTTTTTTTTTTTTTTTTTTTTTTTTTTTTTTTTTTTTTTTTTTTTTTTTTTTTTTTTTTTTTTTTTTTTTTTTTTTTTTTTTTTTTTTTTTTTTTTTTTTTTTTTTTTTTTTTTTTTTTTTTTTTTTTTTTTTTTTTTTTTTTTTTTTTTTTTTTTTTTTTTTTTTTTTTTTTTTTTTTTTTTTTTTTTTTTTTTTTTTTTTTTTTTTTTTTTTTTTTTTTTTTTTTTTTTTTTTTTTTTTTTTTTTTTTTTTTTTTTTTTTTTTTTTTTTTTTTTTTTTTTTTTTTTTTTTTTTTTTTTTTTTTTTTTTTTTTTTTTTTTTTTTTTTTTTTTTTTTTTTTTTTTTTTTTTTTTTTTTTTTTTTTTTTTTTTTTTTTTTTTTTTTTTTTTTTTTTTTTTTTTTTTTTTTTTTTTTTTTTTTTTTTTTTTTTTTTTTTTTTTTTTTTTTTTTTTTTTTTTTTTTTTTTTTTTTTTTTTTTTTTTTTTTTTTTTTTTTTTTTTTTTTTTTTTTTTTTTTTTTTTTTTTTTTTTTTTTTTTTTTTTTTTTTTTTTTTTTTTTTTTTTTTTTTTTTTTTTTTTTTTTTTTTTTTTTTTTTTTTTTTTTTTTTTTTTTTTTTTTTTTTTTTTTTTTTTTTTTTTTTTTTTTTTTTTTTTTTTTTTTTTTTTTTTTTTTTTTTTTTTTTTTTTTTTTTTTTTTTTTTTTTTTTTTTTTTTTTTTTTTTTTTTTTTTTTTTTTTTTTTTTTTTTTTTTTTTTTTTTTTTTTTTTTTTTTTTTTTTTTTTTTTTTTTTTTTTTTTTTTTTTTTTTTTTTTTTTTTTTTTTTTTTTTTTTTTTTTTTTTTTTTTTTTTTTTTTTTTTTTTTTTTTTTTTTTTTTTTTTTTTTTTTTTTTTTTTTTTTTTTTTTTTTTTTTTTTTTTTTTTTTTTTTTTTTTTTTTTTTTTTTTTTTTTTTTTTTTTTTTTTTTTTTTTTTTTTTTTTTTTTTTTTTTTTTTTTTTTTTTTTTTTTTTTTTTTTTTTTTTTTTTTTTTTTTTTTTTTTTTTTTTTTTTTTTTTTTTTTTTTTTTTTTTTTTTTTTTTTTTTTTTTTTTTTTTTTTTTTTTTTTTTTTTTTTTTTTTTTTTTTTTTTTTTTTTTTTTTTTTTTTTTTTTTTTTTTTTTTTTTTTTTTTTTTTTTTTTTTTTTTTTTTTTTTTTTTTTTTTTTTTTTTTTTTTTTTTTTTTTTTTTTTTTTTTTTTTTTTTTTTTTTTTTTTTTTTTTTTTTTTTTTTTTTTTTTTTTTTTTTTTTTTTTTTTTTTTTTTTTTTTTTTTTTTTTTTTTTTTTTTTTTTTTTTTTTTTTTTTTTTTTTTTTTTTTTTTTTTTTTTTTTTTTTTTTTTTTTTTTTTTTTTTTTTTTTTTTTTTTTTTTTTTTTTTTTTTTTTTTTTTTTTTTTTTTTTTTTTTTTTTTTTTTTTTTTTTTTTTTTTTTTTTTTTTTTTTTTTTTTTTTTTTTTTTTTTTTTTTTTTTTTTTTTTTTTTTTTTTTTTTTTTTTTTTTTTTTTTTTTTTTTTTTTTTTTTTTTTTTTTTTTTTTTTTTTTTTTTTTTTTTTTTTTTTTTTTTTTTTTTTTTTTTTTTTTTTTTTTTTTTTTTTTTTTTTTTTTTTTTTTTTTTTTTTTTTTTTTTTTTTTTTTTTTTTTTTTTTTTTTTTTTTTTTTTTTTTTTTGTAGGCCATGTGGTTATAGTTAATAATTAAGATTTGGTTCACTGTGAATTTTTGGCAAACAAATATATTGAAATTGTAAGGTAATACTATTAATAATAATAAAATAAATAAAATATGACACTATTAAATAAGTCCATAATTTCAGTACTAATATGTTGGTTATTAAAAATGTAACAGTGGATGTTTTGGTTAATTCGTAGTCTAGTGTTTTGAATATGCAGGTCACAAGAAATGAAAATATAACAATAAGGATAACAATCAGATAGAAATACATAATAAACTTTTATTATAAAATATAATGGATATTACATACTCCCTATTTGAATATATTTTGTGCTTATACTTTTGTATTGATTAGATTCGATTCGTTGATCGCGTTCCTTTGGTGATTCCTCATTTTGGCAATATTTGTGAGCTGCGATAAGGTACGGATATTCTAGGTGGTATTAGGATCCTTTCGGTAAAATCTTTCCTCTCAAAACTTTATTTAAAATTTTGTGAAAATTGTATGGATTCGATATTTGAAAAATCATTTGTTTGTTAGCCTTTGAATATATTTGTTGATTCGAAAATTATAATATTTTTGATATATATATTAAGTGTGTCAAAACCATCTCTTGAAACCCAATTTAATAATAGTCCCGAAAGAGTTGCGTTTGGGTGTTACATTTGATGCGGTGATTCGTACAAGTGTTCCCCAATTCGTACACTCATATATGTGTAACACCCCAACCACGGCGGAATGATGAGATGTACAGAAAGTCGAGTATTCAAATCAAAGGATAATAGATAACATTCACCATAGCTTTAGTTGATAAAAATAATTTACAATGCACAAGCATGTGAACCAATTCCCAAGTACAATACGTCTACTATGCTTGGATATTGAGTCCACGAAACAAATAACAAACACATGAGATAGTATACTACAATGTTCAGGGCGGATTCCATTGCCCGTCACGAGGTTTAATCTTTGACTCCAAAATGCAATGCAAACAATCATGATGCATATAATTCCTCAAAGCTTACGCTAATTCCTGAAAAGCATGAAGAAAAAGTGTCAACTACAAAACGTAGTTGGTGAGTGCATAGGTTTGCAAGTAAATCTCATTACATATCCATTTCAAAATAGTTGAGAAATCCATGGTAAATTATAAAGTTTTCATTTGTCTCATTTATCGTGAGAGAAAAATATATCAATCGATTGATCATTCATCATACCAAAACCATTCGGTCATCAATGTTTCAATATCGCCAATTTCAACAACTTTCAAGATTCCATATAAGGTCCAATACCCAAACCGTATGTTCAATCCACAATTTCCATCCAATATAATATCAATACCTCTTGGTCAATGGTAAGACTACCATGACATAATTTGATGAGATTGTTCTTGAGCCACTACTAAGACCGGTTATGTCCCAATAATCAATATATAATGTCCCAAATGATGAGATGTACAGAAAGTCGAGTATTCAAATCAAAGGATAATAGATAACATTCACCATAGCTTTAGTTGATAAAAATAATTTACAATGCACAAGCATGTGAACCAATTCCCAAGTACAATACGTCTACTATGCTTGGATATTGAGTCCACGAAACAAATAACAAACACATGAGATAGTATACTACAATGTTCAGGGCGGATTCCATTGCCCGTCACGAGGTTTAATCTTTGACTCCAAAATGCAATGCAAACAATCATGATGCATATAATTCCTCAAAGCTTACGCTAATTCCTGAAAAGCATGAAGAAAAAGTGTCAACTACAAAATGTGTAACACCCCAACCACGGCGGAATGATGAGATGTACAGAAAGTCGAGTATTCAAATCAAAGGATAATAGATAACATTCACCATAGCTTTAGTTGATAAAAATAATTTACAATGCACAAGCATGTGAACCAATTCCCAAGTACAATACGTCTACTATGCTTGGATATTGAGTCCACGAAACAAATAACAAACACATGAGATAGTATACTACAATGTTCAGGGCGGATTCCATTGCCCGTCACGAGGTTTAATCTTTGACTCCAAAATGCAATGCAAACAATCATGATGCATATAATTCCTCAAAGCTTACGCTAATTCCTGAAAAGCATGAAGAAAAAGTGTCAACTACAAAACGTAGTTGGTGAGTGCATAGGTTTGCAAGTAAATCTCATTACATATCCATTTCAAAATAGTTGAGAAATCCATGGTAAATTATAAAGTTTTCATTTGTCTCATTTATCGTGAGAGAAAAATATATCAATCGATTGATCATTCATCATACCAAAACCATTCGGTCATCAATGTTTCAATATCGCCAATTTCAACAACTTTCAAGATTCCATATAAGGTCCAATACCCAAACCGTATGTTCAATCCACAATTTCCATCCAATATAATATCAATACCTCTTGGTCAATGGTAAGACTACCATGACATAATTTGATGAGATTGTTCTTGAGCCACTACTAAGACCGGTTATGTCCCAATAATCAATATATAATGTCCCAAATGATAAGATGATGATAAGCACATGCTGTCAATCACGTGCAATAATAATAACCAAGGGTCGTGCCATGGAGACGCCCATAAATATATAGTAGTTAGAGCACCGCGAGGCCAGACTGGCGATGAAGGTGACCACAAAGGCAGACCAAACATCCCACCGTTACCTATAATAATGGATGAGGGGACAAGTCCTAGTTGCGCAACCCTCTAACTACAGGCCTCAAATGAGTTAATAGTAGTGTACAGGGGACCACCGTTTGACAGTACTCAAGCTCATCATATAACATATAACACGTTGAACATACAATATAATTCCCATATCATTATCATTATTTCAAAGAATCATTTCATAAGAGAAAGTCATTTTAATTAATCATGCTTTTCACCCCGCAAGTAAAACATATAAAAGAGTTTGAAAGGGGGCTATGACTCACCTTGATATGCCGCATATTATATTCACTTATCCAAAATGGGTACTTCCCATCTATCGCTTCCTTGATCATATATCCGTCATATTCCTCAATCATATTCCAAGCCAAGACTATCCCTACGATAGGACTAATATACGTAAGTTCCTATCTTAAGCCATCACTAAGAAATGCCACTTTTATTATGTTGTTATCACTTATGGGATCCAAGTGTATTGCTAATATTCACATCTTTTTGGTTGTAAAGATTGGTGGTAAGAGTCGTTTTCTCATTATACGTTTTTGTACGTTTATTGGAATTTCGGTAATTTGGATTTGGTTTATATGATTTCCATTGTATACTTTGCTTAGCAATAATATTTGACATTAGTGGTCTTATAATATTAATATTTTATGTATATTTTCTGATTTGTAATTATATATTAAATTTAATATTATTTAATTAATTATTTTTACTCAATTATTTATCTTTAATTTATGTAACACATGTATCTTGCCTTTTAACTATTTTTCTCCAGTAGGTTTTAGTTATTTTTATCAATGGTTAAGATGATTTAACTTCATTCTTGATTTACATAATTTACTTATGGATTTTTATGACTTTTAATTACTATTTAAATTCAATAATTCATGGAAATTCTTAGAAATCATCACTAAACATTTTGGTCAAAAATCTCAGGCCTTTTAGGCAACTTTTATCCATACAAAATCATATCAATTCAACCTCTCTTGTGTCTTGCTTATTTTGAGGGTTTTATGATTAAAAATCGTTTACCGAAATGGTGATTTTAGCCTCATTTCTCAAGCAATTAAAGTGCTTCAAAATGGATTTTCATCCTTATTCCATTATTTACAGAATGTTCATTATATTTTGGTGCCTTAAGTCGTGATAGTGGTGGTGGTGTGATGTGTGCAATTTAAAGCTTTCGGTTAGTGCTTATATGAACCGAATTAGTGATTTGTAGGCTTGCCTTTGCCATTTAATAACCAAGTTAAGTTTTATAACTTTTATTTGACATATTCTCAGATTATTATACCTCTTTTAACATATTTTTCACTTAATACAAGTTCATATCCATCTCATAATCCAACAACAAGATTCAACTTTCTTAGATCTAACATGTATTCATTCAAATCAACACTTTTCAATACCAATCTTTATAGATCTAACTTTCAACAACATAAAAACATCTTTTTAATGAAAAATCTCAGAAATATATTCTTCAAAATATACAAAAACATATAGATCTATCAAAAGGAAAATCACTTTAAAAGCTACGAATCTATAACAACACTTTTGGGTCTTAAACTTGTTGAATCCTTGGATCTTTCTCATAGATTTCGACATGCTTATGCATGAGGAGAAAGATCCTATCAACTTGCCTTCATCAAGTGTATAATACAAAGAAATCAAGAAGAAAACATAAACTTTTGATAAAACCTTTGAATATAAACAAGAACAAGATTAAATCTAGTAAAAAGGATGAAGATTATACCCTCTTGAACTTGGTTTTGAAGATGATTTTTGGGCAGAATTTTCGTGACCTTTATGGCTCCAAACAACCCTTATTTCAAGCTTAAAATAACCCTTAAACCTATCTTGGATTAATCCTTGCTTAACCCTTTGTAAATCCTTATTGTTATTATAGATTGAATAAGATTTATGTTCTTGTTTTTCTTGTTTTTCCTTGGACCGAAAATGGAGAGGAGGAAGGAGAGAAGAGAGTATTTTTGAGAGGAAAAGAATAGGTGTGTGTGTGAAAGGGGGGGGGGCGGCCAAGGGTATAAGATAGGGTTTCTATATCTTTTTTTTTTTTTATATATATAAAGTGTGTATGTAAGTATGTATATGTATATATAAGTTAAGTGGGTATTTGTTTTATAGATGTAATATAGGTTTATTTGTAAGGTAAATGCATTGTTTGTCCTAGTACATGTTTATGTGTATGTCGTGTGAGTGTATGTGGGTATATGCATACTTTGTGTTTTTAATTTGTTACATAAACCCATTAGTCAAAATCTTGTATTTATTTTAAACATGTAAACATATACTTGTTATTATTTAAACACTTTTAGGTACATATTAGTTTATAAATATATCTTGAGATAGAAATTCTTATTCTCATGTCATGTTTACTTAATTTGGCTTGGTGATCAATTTGTTGGACATTTTGTAAGGTTTATTAAATTTTGTCACACGTTGTGAGTCTTACATTATTATTTATTTAACCTGAGTTCTTGAAAATGAAGTTTTTGGTTTATTGACATTTCATCAAGTTCAATTAGAACAAATTTATAGCTTGAGATTGTGTTGAATGATTATAGTTATTGTTCATGGCATTTCTAAGGCAACTAGCTATCTTTGGGAATTCTACTGGACTAGATGGCAAGTATCACTATGCCTTAATGTCTGGAAGGCAAAAATCTCTTAAGAAACCTCTAGGGATAGATTCCTAGATAAATATAACTGGGGTGCCAAGTTGCACTAAAATTGCCAAGGTACATCTTCGTAGTATCTCATTTTAGGATTTTCCAATGTCGTCTTTGCTGCCTTATAGCGTTCGAGGGAATCATAAATTGTATGACGATAGTTCCATCTTGCTCCTCATACTCACCTTTGTCTTTTCAACTTCGTCCTTATTTTCTCATAGTCACCTCTTTCATTTTTCGCTAAGTCATATCGTTACCAATTTCTCTTGCTTTTGCCGATATTGGCTTCCAAATCGTTTTAAGGTACCTTTAATTACTTCTTTTTACGCTAGAAGGACCATTATCTATGACTCATCACCGACAAATCTCTTTTAACATATTTTTCACTTAATACAAGTTCATATCCATCTCATAATCCAACAACAAGATTCAACTTTCTTAGATCTAACATGTATTCATTCAAATCAACACTTTTCAATACCAATCTTTATAGATCTAACTTTCAACAACATAAAAACATCTTTTTAATGAAAAATCTCAGAAATATATTCTTCAAAATATACAAAAACATATAGATCTATCAAAAGGAAAATCACTTTAAAAGCTACGAATCTATAACAACACTTTTGGGTCTTAAACTTGTTGAATCCTTGGATCTTTCTCATAGATTTCGACATGCTTATGCATGAGGAGAAAGATCCTATCAACTTGCCTTCATCAAGTGTATAATACAAAGAAATCAAGAAGAAAACATAAACTTTTGATAAAACCTTTGAATATAAACAAGAACAAGATTAAATCTAGTAAAAAGGATGAAGATTATACCCTCTTGAACTTGGTTTTGAAGATGATTTTTGGGCAGAATTTTCGTGACCTTTATGGCTCCAAACAACCCTTATTTCAAGCTTAAAATAACCCTTAAACCTATCTTGGATTAATCCTTGCTTAACCCTTTGTAAATCCTTATTGTTATTATAGATTGAATAAGATTTATGTTCTTGTTTTTCTTGTTTTTCCTTGGACCGAAAATGGAGAGGAGGAAGGAGAGAAGAGAGTATTTTTGAGAGGAAAAGAATAGGTGTGTGTGTGAAAGGGGGGGGGGCGGCCAAGGGTATAAGATAGGGTTTCTATATCTTTTTTTTTTTTTATATATATAAAGTGTGTATGTAAGTATGTATATGTATATATAAGTTAAGTGGGTATTTGTTTTATAGATGTAATATAGGTTTATTTGTAAGGTAAATGCATTGTTTGTCCTAGTACATGTTTATGTGTATGTCGTGTGAGTGTATGTGGGTATATGCATACTTTGTGTTTTTAATTTGTTACATAAACCCATTAGTCAAAATCTTGTATTTATTTTAAACATGTAAACATATACTTGTTATTATTTAAACACTTTTAGGTACATATTAGTTTATAAATATATCTTGAGATAGAAATTCTTATTCTCATGTCATGTTTACTTAATTTGGCTTGGTGATCAATTTGTTGGACATTTTGTAAGGTTTATTAAATTTTGTCACACGTTGTGAGTCTTACATTATTATTTATTTAACCTGAGTTCTTGAAAATGAAGTTTTTGGTTTATTGACATTTCATCAAGTTCAATTAGAACAAATTTATAGCTTGAGATTGTGTTGAATGATTATAGTTATTGTTCATGGCATTTCTAAGGCAACTAGCTATCTTTGGGAATTCTACTGGACTAGATGGCAAGTATCACTATGCCTTAATGTCTGGAAGGCAAAAATCTCTTAAGAAACCTCTAGGGATAGATTCCTAGATAAATATAAGTGAGTTGTCCAAGTCGGAAATTGAGGGTTGTTACATCATTACCCCCTTAACTGAAACTTCGTCCTCGAAGTTCGATCATTCATGCGGTAGTAAAAATGGATAGACCAACAGTAGGAGTGTCTACACGGAGACATATAATGTGGGAAAGTCAAACAAGATTTCATCACGATTTCTTGGTTTCATGCGAGCTTTTAACCCTAGGGATAGGGGCATCCATTCCTCGGTTCCCTAACATCCACCTGATCAGAAACTTCTAAACAGAAAAAGGTTACGAATGTCGCTCACTTCTTGAGAAGACTAGAGATCAATCGTATGTGATCGTTGAGGGCTGTCAATATTGCCTAGATCGATACTAATTAGTGGATTGATAATAAGAATGGCAATACGGAGATGTAAAATGAACAAACGGTTCGTAACGTGAGTTGCACTAACATAGTTAGAAACGTTGGAATATCGATTGTTTGTGACTACTCATTTCCATTGTTACTTTGCATATTTTCCTTTATCGTCTTCTACCCCAATTAAAGAATCGTTCCAATAGCTTCTCGCCCACTTTCATCCTTCTTTGGTTTGACATTGGACACGCTTGCCGCTTCTTGAAAATATTGGCTTCGTTTGTGACAAATCACTTGTTAAGGGATTACCCCTTTGACAAAAGTGATACTAACTGGGGTGCCAAGTTGCACTAAAATTGCCAAGGTACATCTTCGTAGTATCTCATTTTAGGATTTTCCAATGTCGTCTTTGCTGCCTTATAGCGTTCGAGGGAATCATAAATTGTATGACGATAGTTCCATCTTGCTCCTCATACTCACCTTTGTCTTTTCAACTTCGTCCTTATTTTCTCATAGTCACCTCTTTCATTTTTCGCTAAGTCATATCGTTACCAATTTCTCTTGCTTTTGCCGATATTGGCTTCCAAATCGTTTTAAGGTACCTTTAATTACTTCTTTTTACGCTAGAAGGACCATTATCTATGACTCATCACCGACAAATCTCTTTTAACATCGCACATATAATCTATTCGGTTTCCTTGCTATACATACGCATTCCTCATGATAGGATTTACACAATCCCTATGCTCTTAAGTAATCATATCACGCCATCATTTCAAGGTAAATACTTCGATGTCCTTATTCGTATGAACTCCTCCTTTAAAATAATCCCTCTTAGGTCCTCCTGACCTCTACAAAACTTTCAATCACTTTGCTCCCCTGAGCCTCATATTCATTTTCAGCTTTCTATGCTAAGCTTCTTTTCAAATACAATAACCTAATGTCCTTAGAGATTGTGATATAATATAATTTAGGGAAGACATCGGTTACTGTATCCTTTTCTCAACCATTCGGTTTTCTCCATTTTCCTTTTGTTTTCTTATGGGTCACCATACTCCTTACCGTTTCGTCACTCAAATCCCTTTCTAACTAGAGAAATCGTCGTCTTGAACAGCACACAGGCAGTCGCTGGTCCTTGCAGTTATCTCAGGGGTACTTGTCAGATCATGGTGATACGGATCCTTTAATCCTAACTCATCACAATTGCGAATTTATCCTTATCACCCTTCCGTTCAAACATTCCATAACCAGCTCTTCACGGAGTTTGTTAGTTGTTTGGAACTTAGTTCAGCGATCAACTTCCTTGATCGTCGCGGTAGTATGTGCCTTGAATTCTAGCGTCGCACTCCTTATTTGCCTTCACTACTAACTTAGTGATTTCATGTTGTTTTCCTTCTTCACTTTTCTTGGGCGCACTACTTCGTGGGTCGATGGTCCTTGACGATTAACCATGTGTTGCAAAAAAAAAAAAAAAAAAAAAAAAAAAAAAAAAAAAAAAAAAAAAAAAAAAAAAAAAAAAAAAACAAAAAAAAAAAAAAAAAAAAAAAAAAAAAAAAAAAAAAAAAAAAAAAAAAAAAAAAAAAAAAAAAAAAAAAAAAAAAAAAAAAAAAAAAAAAAAAAAAAAAAAAAAAAAAAAAAAAAAAAAAAAAAAAAAAAAAAAAAAAAAAAAAAAAAAAAAAAAAAAAAAAAAAAAAAAAAAAAAAAAAAAAAAAAAAAAAAAAAAAAAAAAAAAAAAAAAAAAAAAAAAAAAAAAAAAAAAAAAAAAAAAAAAAAAAAAAAAAAAAAAAAAAAAAAAAAAAAAAAAAAAAAAAAAAAAAAAAAAAAAAAAAAAAAAAAAAAAAAAAAAAAAAAAAAAAAAAAAAAAAAAAAAAAAAAAAAAAAAAAAAAAAAAAAAAAAAAAAAAAAAAAAAAAAAAAAAAAAAAAAAAAAAAAAAAAAAAAAAAAAAAAAAAAAAAAAAAAAAAAAAAAAAAAAAAAAAAAAAAAAAAAAAAAAAAAAAAAAAAAAAAAAAAAAAAAAAAAAAAAAAAAAAAAAAAAAAAAAAAAAAAAAAAAAAAAAAAAAAAAAAAAAAAAAAAAAAAAAAAAAAAAAAAAAAAAAAAAAAAAAAAAAAAAAAAAAAAAAAAAAAAAAAAAAAAAAAAAAAAAAAAAAAAAAAAAAAAAAAAAAAAAAAAAAAAAAAAAAAAAAAAAAAAAAAAAAAAAAAAAAAAAAAAAAAAAAAAAAAAAAAAAAAAAAAAAAAAAAAAAAAAAAAAAAAAAAAAAAAAAAAAAAAAAAAAAAAAAAAAAAAAAAAAAAAAAAAAAAAAAAAAAAAAAAAAAAAAAAAAAAAAAAAAAAAAAAAAAAAAAAAAAAAAAAAAAAAAAAAAAAAAAAAAAAAAAAAAAAAAAAAAAAAAAAAAAAAAAAAAAAAAAAAAAAAAAAAAAAAAAAAAAAAAAAAAAAAAAAAAAAAAAAAAAAAAAAAAAAAAAAAAAAAAAAAAAAAAAAAAAAAAAAAAAAAAAAAAAAAAAAAAAAAAAAAAAAAAAAAAAAAAAAAAAAAAAAAAAAAAAAAAAAAAAAAAAAAAAAAAAAAAAAAAAAAAAAAAAAAAAAAAAAAAAAAAAAAAAAAAAAAAAAAAAAAAAAAAAAAAAAAAAAAAAAAAAAAAAAAAAAAAAAAAAAAAAAAAAAAAAAAAAAAAAAAAAAAAAAAAGAAAAAAAAAAAAAAAAAAAAAAAAAAAAAAAAAAAAAAAAAAAAAAAAAAAAAAAAAAAAAAAAAAATCAAGGATACAGAATTTGGTTTTGAATGAATGAATAAGAAAATAAAAGCAAAAGAATCATTAAGGCTCAAATCAAACTTCTTGCGCGGTTTAAAGAAATCACTTCTATGTCTATCGTTGCTCGATGGACTCCAACTTTTGATGACGTCAGTATATGCCGCACCGACTTAGATAATATGGATAACCGTTCGTGTACGCGTGTTATTATAGAGATATCGCACCAAATTTTCGGAGCTACAATCCCCAGAATGTGTTCTATCGGCGTCGTCAAATCGTAATTTGGCTTTAATACCACTCGTCTTTCATAAGTCTCCAACTTCATTCGACGTTTACATACGTTTCGCACCCTTTCAGATCGAATACCAAGGTTATGCGTAGTTTCTAAGAGGATAGAGTCGCGTCATATCTTGGATCTACAATTCTCAGAGTATATCGTCCAACGTTCGTGAAAAGATGCTCCACCGATGATATCGCCGTTGTCATATGTCCATAATGAATAGTGGTGTCGTAAGAAATAGGATGTGGGATAATTTCAAAAGAGCACGAGTGAACGAATATTGGATTAGAGGGGTACTTAATGACAACTTCCATACTTAGGAGATTCCTAATTCATTTTGCATTTCTCAGGGACAATCACTAGTTCCCAAGCGGTCAGATCTCATCACGTAATACATATCTCAGTAGTAAGGACTAACCACATTGTAATCATATCTAGCAGGTGCTAGTTCTCAATAGTCAAATCTTAGAGCATAATAACTATCTCAACGATAAGGCACAACTATATAATCATTAAATCGTTCATGCACTAGCCCTCAATTAGCTCAACCTCAGGGTGCAATAATTATCTTACTAGTAAGGCATGACTACATAATCGTCGCAATATTCACGCTCTAGTTTCAAATAGCTCAAACTTAGGGAGTAAAGGCTCTTATATCCATATCGTCCATGAAATTTCATATCAACTCGTCATGCCTATATTTTCTTTCTAAATCGATCATAAATAGTCAACGTCATTACTCAATAATTGAACAAGTCATACCCCAAAATGATTTCGTGCCTTATAATAATCTCATTATTTTAAAGTGCATATGCAACTTAAAGTTCAACATCATGAATCATAAGGCTTTTACGCATGCATTCCTCACATAATTTCCACATTGCACATTCCAAACTTTCACTCTTTTTTTTTTTTTTTTTTTTTTTTTTTTTTTTTTTTATGACTCTAGCTATTTACAGACTTTTTTTTTTTTTTTTTTTTTTTTTTTTTTTTTTTTTTTTTTTTTTTTTTTTTTTTTTTTTTTTTTTTTTTTTTTTTTTTTTTTTTTTTTTTTTTTTTTTTTTTTTTTTTTTTTTTTTTTTTTTTTTTTTTTTTTTTTTTTTTTTTTTTTTTTTTTTTTTTTTTTTTTTTTTTTTTTTTTTTTTTTTTTTTTTTTTTTTTTTTTTTTTTTTTTTTTTTTTTTTTTTTTTTTTTTTTTTTTTTTTTTTTTTTTTTTTTTTTTTTTTTTTTTTTTTTTTTTTTTTTTTTTTTTTTTTTTTTTTTTTTTTTTTTTTTTTTTTTTTTTTTTTTTTTTTTTTTTTTTTTTTTTTTTTTTTTTTTTTTTTTTTTTTTTTTTTTTTTTTTTTTTTTTTTTTTTTTTTTTTTTTTTTTTTTTTTTTTTTTTTTTTTTTTTTTTTTTTTTTTTTTTTTTTTTTTTTTTTTTTTTTTTTTTTTTTTTTTTTTTTTTTTTTTTTTTTTTTTTTTTTTTTTTTTTTTTTTTTTTTTTTTTTTTTTTTTTTTTTTTTTTTTTTTTTTTTTTTTTTTTTTTTTTTTTTTTTTTTTTTTTTTTTTTTTTTTTTTTTTTTTTTTTTTTTTTTTTTTTTTTTTTTTTTTTTTTTTTTTTTTTTTTTTTTTTTTTTTTTTTTTTTTTTTTTTTTTTTTTTTTTTTTTTTTTTTTTTTTTTTTTTTTTTTTTTTTTTTTTTTTTTTTTTTTTTTTTTTTTTTTTTTTTTTTTTTTTTTTTTTTTTTTTTTTTTTTTTTTTTTTTTTTTTTTTTTTTTTTTTTTTTTTTTTTTTTTTTTTTTTTTTTTTTTTTTTTTTTTTTTTTTTTTTTTTTTTTTTTTTTTTTTTTTTTTTTTTTTTTTTTTTTTTTTTTTTTTTTTTTTTTTTTTTTTTTTTTTTTTTTTTTTTTTTTTTTTTTTTTTTTTTTTTTTTTTTTTTTTTTTTTTTTTTTTTTTTTTTTTTTTTTTTTTTTTTTTTTTTTTTTTTTTTTTTTTTTTTTTTTTTTTTTTTTTTTTTTTTTTTTTTTTTTTTTTTTTTTTTTTTTTTTTTTTTTTTTTTTTTTTTTTTTTTTTTTTTTTTTTTTTTTTTTTTTTTTTTTTTTTTTTTTTTTTTTTTTTTTTTTTTTTTTTTTTTTTTTTTTTTTTTTTTTTTTTTTTTTTTTTTTTTTTTTTTTTTTTTTTTTTTTTTTTTTTTTTTTTTTTTTTTTTTTTTTTTTTTTTTTTTTTTTTTTTTTTTTTTTTTTTTTTTTTTTTTTTTTTTTTTTTTTTTTTTTTTTTTTTTTTTTTTTTTTTTTTTTTTTTTTTTTTTTTTTTTTTTTTTTTTTTTTTTTTTTTTTTTTTTTTTTTTTTTTTTTTTTTTTTTTTTTTTTTTTTTTTTTTTTTTTTTTTTTTTTTTTTTTTTTTTTTTTTTTTTTTTTTTTTTTTTTTTTTTTTTTTTTTTTTTTTTTTTTTTTTTTTTTTTTTTTTTTTTTTTTTTTTTTTTTTTTTTTTTTTTTTTTTTTTTTTTTTTTTTTTTTTTTTTTTTTTTTTTTTTTTTTTTTTTTTTTTTTTTTTTTTTTTTTTTTTTTTTTTTTTTTTTTTTTTTTTTTTTTTTTTTTTTTTTTTTTTTTTTTTTTTTTTTTTTTTTTTTTTTTTTTTTTTTTTTTTTTTTTTTTTTTTTTTTTTTTTTTTTTTTTTTTTTTTTTTTTTTTTTTTTTTTTTTTTTTTTTTTTTTTTTTTTTTTTTTTTTTTTTTTTTTTTTTTTTTTTTTTTTTTTTTTTTTTTTTTTTTTTTTTTTTTTTTTTTTTTTTTTTTTTTTTTTTTTTTTTTGAAAAGGAATCCTTTTGAACATAAGTCCAAGTGGCCGTTTGAGTTTTACATGGTCCTCTCATAATTAAACGTAGATTCATGACTTTACGTTTAATTATGGTCCTACCATGTAAAGCTCAAACTAAACCGCTTAACCTTATGCTCGACTCGACTATAAAATTCGTTTCGAAAATAGGCTATAGTCTTGGAATTCCCGGAGGAACCCCAATGTTCTCTATAACCTTAGTCTCTGATACCATTTTCTGTAACACCCCAACCACGGCGGAATGATGAGATGTACAGAAAGTCGAGTATTCAAATCAAAGGATAATAGATAACATTCACCATAGCTTTAGTTGATAAAAATAATTTACAATGCACAAGCATGTGAACCAATTCCCAAGTACAATACGTCTACTATGCTTGGATATTGAGTCCACGAAACAAATAACAAACACATGAGATAGTATACTACAATGTTCAGGGCGGATTCCATTGCCCGTCACGAGGTTTAATCTTTGACTCCAAAATGCAATGCAAACAATCATGATGCATATAATTCCTCAAAGCTTACGCTAATTCCTGAAAAGCATGAAGAAAAAGTGTCAACTACAAAACGTAGTTGGTGAGTGCATAGGTTTGCAAGTAAATCTCATTACATATCCATTTCAAAATAGTTGAGAAATCCATGGTAAATTATAAAGTTTTCATTTGTCTCATTTATCGTGAGAGAAAAATATATCAATCGATTGATCATTCATCATACCAAAACCATTCGGTCATCAATGTTTCAATATCGCCAATTTCAACAACTTTCAAGATTCCATATAAGGTCCAATACCCAAACCGTATGTTCAATCCACAATTTCCATCCAATATAATATCAATACCTCTTGGTCAATGGTAAGACTACCATGACATAATTTGATGAGATTGTTCTTGAGCCACTACTAAGACCGGTTATGTCCCAATAATCAATATATAATGTCCCAAATGATAAGATAATGATAAGCACATGCTGTCAATCACGTGCAATAATAATAACCAAGGGTCGTGCCATGGAGACGCCCATAAATATATAGTAGTTAGAGCACCGCGAGGCCAGACTGGCGATGAAGGTGACCACAAAGGCAGACCAAACATCCCACCGTTACCTATAATAATGGATGAGGGGACAAGTCCTAGTTGCGCAACCCTCTAACTACAGGCCTCAAATGAGTTAATAGTAGTGTACAGGGGACCACCGTTTGACAGTACTCAAGCTCATCATATAACATATAACACGTTGAACATACAATATAATTCCCATATCATTATCATTATTTCAAAGAATCATTTCATAAGAGAAAGTCATTTTAATTAATCATGCTTTTCACCCCGCAAGTAAAACATATAAAAGAGTTTGAAAGGGGGCTATGACTCACCTTGATATGCCGCATATTATATTCACTTATCCAAAATGGGTACTTCCCATCTATCGCTTCCTTGATCATATATCCGTCATATTCCTCAATCATATTCCAAGCCAAGACTATCCCTACGATAGGACTAATATACGTAAGTTCCCTATCATTATCATTATTTCAAAGAATCATTTCATAAGAGAAAGTCATTTTAATTAATCATGCTTTTCACCCCGCAAGTAAAACATATAAAAGAGTTTGAAAGGGGGCTATGACTCACCTTGATATGCCGCATATTATATTCACTTATCCAAAATGGGTACTTCCCATCTATCGCTTCCTTGATCATATATCCGTCATATTCCTCAATCATATTCCAAGCCAAGACTATCCCTACGATAGGACTAATATACGTAAGTTCCTATCTTAAGCCATCACTAAGAAATGCCACTTTTATTATGTTGTTATCACTTATGGGATCCAAGTGTATTGCTAATATTCACATCTTTTTGGTTGTAAAGATTGGTGGTAAGAGTCGTTTTCTCATTATACGTTTTTGTACGTTTATTGGAATTTCGGTAATTTGGATTTGGTTTATATGATTTCCATTGTATACTTTGCTTAGCAATAATATTTGACATTAGTGGTCTTATAATATTAATATTTTATGTATATTTTCTGATTTGTAATTATATATTAAATTTAATATTATTTAATTAATTATTTTTACTCAATTATTTATCTTTAATTTATGTAACACATGTATCTTGCCTTTTAACTATTTTTCTCCAGTAGGTTTTAGTTATTTTTATCAATGGTTAAGATGATTTAACTTCATTCTTGATTTACATAATTTACTTATGGATTTTTATGACTTTTAATTACTATTTAAATTCAATAATTCATGGAAATTCTTAGAAATCACCACTAAACATTTTGGTCACAAATCTCAGGCCTTTTAGGCAACTTTTATCCATACAAAATCATATCAATTCAACCTCTCTTGTGTCTTGCTTATTTTGAGGGTTTTATGATTAAAAATCGTTTACCGAAATGGTGATTTTAGCCTCATTTCTCAAGCAATTAAAGTGCTTCAAAATGGATTTTCATCCTTATTCCATTATTTACAGAATGTTCATTATATTTTGGTGCCTTAAGTCGTGATAGTGGTGGTGGTGTGGATGTGTGCAATTTAAAGCTTTCGGTTAGTGCTTATATGAACCGAATTAGTGATTTGTAGGCTTGCCTTTGACTCCAAAATGCAATGCAAACAATCATGATGCATATAATTCCTCAAAGCTTACGCTAATTCCTGAAAAGCATGCAGAAAAAGTGTCAACTACAAAACGTAGCTGGTGAGTGCATAGGTTTGCAAGTAAATCTCATTACATATCCATTTCAAAATAGTTGAGAAATCCATGGTAAATTATAAAGTTTTCATTTGTCTCATTTATCGTGAGAGAAAAATATATCAATCGATTGATCATTCATCATACCAAAACCATTCGGTCATCAATGTTTCAATATCGCCAATTTCAACAACTTTCAAGATTCCATATAAGGTCCAATACCCAAACCGTATGTTCAATCCACAATTTCCATCCAATATAATATCAATACCTCTTGGTCAATGGTAAGACTACCATGACATAATTTGATGAGATTGTTCTTGAGCCACTACTAAGACCGGTTATGTCCCAATAATCAATATATAATGTCCCAAATGATAAGATGATGATAAGCACATGCTGTCAATCACGTGCAATAATAATAACCAAGGGTCGTGCCATGGAGACGCCCATAAATATATAGTAGTTAGAGCACCGCGAGGCCAGACTGGCGATGAAGGTGACCACAAAGGCAGACCAAATATCCCACCGTTACCTATAATAATGGATGAGGGGACAAGTCCTAGTTGCGCAACCCTCTAACTACAGGCCTCAAATGAGTTAATAGTAGTGTACAGGGGACCTCCGTTTGATAGTACTCAAGCTCATCATATAACATATAACACGTTGAACATACAATATAATTCCCATATCATTATCATTATTTCAAAGAATCATTTCATAAGAGAAAGTCATTTTAATTAATCATGCTTTTCACCCCGCAAGTAAAACATATAAAAGAGTTTGAAAGGGGGCTATGACTCACCTTGATATGCCGCATATTATATTCACTTATCCAAAATGGGTACTTCCCATCTATCGCTTCCTTGATCATATATCCGTCATATTCCTCAATTATATTCCAAGCCAAGACTATCCCTACGATAGGACTAATATACGTAAGTTCCTATCTTAAGCCATCACTAAGAAATGCCACTTTTATTATGTTGTTATCACTTATGGGATCCAAGTGTATTGCTAATAGTCACATCTTTTTGGTTGTAAAGATTGGTGGTAAGAGTCGTTTTCTCATTATACGTTTTTGTACGTTTATTGGAATTTCGGTAATTTGGATTTGGTTTATATGATTTCCATTGTATACTTTGCTTAGCAATAATATTTGACATTAGTGGTCTTATAATATTAATATTTTATGTATATTTTCTGATTTGTAATTATATATTAAATTTTGTCACACCCGCCCTAGACGGGGTATGACGTACATGGATTCACAACACAAGATATACTGAACGACACAAAACGTTGTCGTTTTAAAATACATTTATATAAAACATTGTTCACAAATTTATATTACAATTTATGAAAGATATTATTATTGAAAACATTTATTTAATATTAAACAATATTAAACAGTAGCTTGAGACTTTAGCAAATTGATGAGTCTTTACTAGAGTCTGAGGGTAGGTCAGGGTCCAGTATGTTGTATGCAGCGGAAAGTGTCCCATGTATAGTGTATCGTCTAGTTACCTGAGAATACATGCTAAAATACGTCAACATAAAGTTGGTGAGTTCCATAAGTTTTTCATATAGAAAATATAGTTTCCAAAAATGCCAGAGTTCAGTGTGATCATTGCCTTACCGCAATATCAAGTAGTTATGATACAATATCAGCAAAGAGTATCATATGTTTTTAATCAAAATAAAGAGTATGAACCACAAGATTTAAAGTAACTATTTGATCACACAATGGATCAAATAGAATAAAAGAGTAGATACTGTATACATCAAGTTCTAAGCTCATGAACCGAAACTAGACAAGTGTGTGTTTGTTTGCCTCCGGAGAGTACCTTGTTCAGGGTACCCTAAGCTTTCCAAATATAATGCATCCGTATACAGTTGGTATGACCAACACGAATGGGGGTGCCTACCCCAATAGTACTATTCAATATACCCACGTTTATGTTTCCATAATTAATCGTTCATGATAGTGAGGACTTTGAGTGAACAGAGCAACTTAGAATCAACCATATATACATTTCTGGAGTACTTGTGTTCATCATAACAGTAAAGAGTTTATATTTTACCCCAAAGGTAAAATAAATAAAGTGGAGTTACAAAATATATAATATAATATATATATTTGTAAATATACATATAAGTATATAACTTTAAAAATATACATATAAGTATAACAAACAGTTTTCATGCATGTATCTCAGTCCCCAAATAAATGTATAAATAATTGAAAAGGGGAGTATGAAGACTCACCTTAGTAATAATAGCAGAAATCAAGTAGATGAAATAAGCCTTGTATAGTTATACCAGAGAGTATTTAGAAGAGAATATATAGTGGTGTGTGTTTTAAAGTTTAATATCGTCTACTATTTATAGGCGAACGAATTCATTCGTTTGATTATTATATTAATATAGTTACCTGCATATTTAGAAAATCAAAACGCGTAGAAGACTTAGAAAATTTCTAACGTAATTCGTTTATATATAATATTATTATATTATATTATTATTATATTATAAAGTTAATCATAAATAAGGGATATGTATATATATAGTATTCTTTTTGTCCATACATCTAGTGAAATAAACCCGTGATTCATAATTTATAAATTTTAAATTATAAAGTAGACAAAAATGTGTTTTCCACTACCTCTTGGACGTTTCTAATGATAGATTTCTTTTATACAAGTAGTATAATTTAATACATTGCTTTAATCTTAAATTATTCATACGAGCTCCTATTGAGAAAATTCAAGTTTCTATAAGATCATAAAATTAAAATCTACAACTTTCATTTTAATAATTTTTGCTCAATTACCCATGTGAGCGGGTTTTTGGACGTTTATATTATAAGAATAAAGTATGAAAGTGATGTTTACTATTTAACACTATTTAGTTTTAAATTTTAGTGAATTATTATTTTGACGTGGGTCCCGCTTGAATTAAAAATTAATAAAATTTTAACGAATTCGAATTCGAATTCGTATTCAGAATTCAACGTTTCAATAAATTATTTGACGTGGGTCCCGCCTTTATATTATTTTATTTTATTACCCTTTCTACAATTTACTATTTACAATTTACTTTTACCTTTACTATTTAAAATTTACTTTTTACCTTTACTATTTAAAATTTACTTTTTACCTTTACTATTCACCGTTACTATTCACAGTCACTATTCACGATCACTATTCACGATCACTATTCATAGTCACTATTCACGTTTAATATTCACCGTTACTATTCACGGTACTATTCATGTCACTATTCACGATCACTATTCACGATCACTATTCATAAATACAGTTATTGATAGTATAAGTATGAAAAAGTATTTCCAAGCAACTCTCAAATAATTATTTGAGTTCTTGACAATAATTGTCCATGATTTATCAAAAGAATATTTGCTCAATTTATTTTGCCATAAAATGTTTGTTCATGTTGTTTGATCTACAAAGATTTGAATAGTACACATAATAGTAAATTAATCAACCTGAAATTTTTGGCGGTTGTCACAATTTAATATTATTTAATTAATTATTTATTCATTTTATTGATTTATTAATTAAATAATCCCTTAAAATACTTTTAAGTGTCATAATTGCCTTTATGAATTATGGATAATTTCATTTGAATTATCTTCTGATATATATGCTCCTTAATTTATAATTTCATGATTTATACTTTTATTTGTGTATTTTCCATTTATTTTAATGATAATTTTTAATTAATTATTTTTACTCAATTATTTATCTTTAATTTATGTAACACATGTATCTTGCCTTTTAACTATTTTTCTCCAGTAGGTTTTAGTTATTTTTATCAATGGTTAAGATGATTTAACTTCATTCTTGATTTACATAATTTACTTATGGATTTTTATGACTTTTAATTACTATTTAAAGTCAATAATTCATGGAAATTCTTAGAAATCACCACTAAACATTTTGGTCACAAATCTCAGGCCTTTTAGGCAACTTTTATCCATACAAAATCATATCAATTCAACCTCTCTTGTGTCTTGCTTATTTTGAGGGTTTTATGATTAAAAATCGTTTACCGAAATGGTGATTTTAGCCTCATTTCTCAAGCAATTAAAGTGCTTCAAAATGGGTTTTCATCCTTATTCCATTATTTACAGAATTTTGATTATATTTTGGTGCCGTAAGTCGTGATAGTGGTGGTGGTGTGATGTGTGCAATTTAAAGCTTTCGGTTAGTGCTTATATGAACCGAATTAGTGATTTGTAGGCTTGCCTTTGCCATTTACTAACCAAGTTAAGTTTTATAACTTTTATTTGACATAATCTCAGTAGGTTTATAATACTTTTTGTTACGAGATTGTTGGAGTTGATTAAAGTTGCAATCTAGTGACTTTTAGCTTATTTTGTTGTGAAGAATTTTTACTTGGAATTTTCTGTTTTAACACTTATTTTCATAAAATGTTGAGTAGTCATTTTTGGTTAAGTTGAATTACTTGGACGTTGGTGATTTTTGTACAGAGACATATATGTGTCCTATATTTATGTGAATTTTTGCTAAATTTTCAGACATTGCTTACTACCTCTAAAAATTACAAAACTAAAGTTGGTCAGAAAGCTTGCTGCTGTGCGGCCCGAAATATTTTATAAAAGATTTCGATGATGAACATTTAAGAAAAATCCCCCAATTTTATTTTACATTAGGGACACTTTGAACTCAGTTCACACCAGGTTTAAACTTCTGAAACCTATTAGTTAAGAAATTAAAAATCGTCAAAGTTGACTCAACATTAAGAAAAATCCCCCAATTTTATTTTACATTAGGGACACTTTGAACTCAGTTCACACCAGGTTTAAACTTCTGAAACCTATTAGTTAAGAAATTAAAAATCGTCAAAGTTGACTCAACATTAAGACAAAAATCCAGTTTTGACCACTTTTGGTAGAAAAATCATATCTTTGGTTTGGTTTAGTATTTTTGAGTGATTCCAGTTGGAGGTTAAACTTAACTCTTTTATCTACAACTTTTATTTTGAAAGTTTTTCTTGAAACGGCCCTCACATGCCCAGTTTTTCCGTCCAAAGACAGAAGAATAATTCTGTCAGAAGCATTTGGGTCCAAACAACACACCAATGACCATTCTTGCTTTATTAACACTTGAGTTCATCATTTACAAGATTAATACTTTATTTTTATACCTCTTAACATCAAATTTCCAGATTATTATACCTCTTTTAACATATTTTTCACTTAATACAAGTTCATATCCATCTCATAATCCAACAACAAGATTCAACTTTCTTAGATCTAACATGTATTCATTCAAATCAACACTTTTCAATACCAATCTTATAGATCTAACTTTCAACAACATAAAAACATCTTTTTAATGAAAAATCTCAGAAATATATTCTTCAAAGTATACCAAAAACATATAGATCTATCAAAAGGAAAATCACTTTAAAAGCTACGAATCTATAACAACACTTTTGGGTCTTAAACTTGTTGAATCCTTGGATCTTTCTCATAGATTTCGACATGCTTATGCATGAGGAGAAAGATCCTATCAACTTGCCTTCATCAAGTGTATAATACAAAGAAATCAAGAAGAAAACATAAACTTTTGATAACTTGATAAAACCTTTGAATATAAACAAGAACAAGATTAAATCTAGTAAAAAGGATGAAGATTATACCCTCTTGAACTTGGTTTTGAAGATGATTTTTGGGCAGAATTTTCGTGACCTTTATGGCTCCAAACAACCCTTATTTCAAGCTTAAAATAACCCTTAAACCTATCTTGGATTAATCCTTGCTTAACCCTTTGTAAATCCTTATTGTTATTATAGATTGAATAAGATTTATGTTCTTGTTTTTCTTGTTTTTCCTTGGACCGAAAATGGAGAGGAGGAAGGAGAGAAGAGAGTATTTTTGAGAGGAAAAGAATAGGTGTGTGTGTGAAAGGGGGGGGGGGCGGCCAAGGGTATAAGATAGGGTTTCTATATCTTTTTTTTTTTTTATATATAAAGTGTGTATGTAAGTATGTATATGTATATATAAGTTAAGTGGGTATTTGTTTTATAGATGTAATATAGGTTTATTTGTAAGGTAAATGCATTGTTTGTCCTAGTACATGTTTATGTGTATGTCGTGTGAGTGTATGTGGGTATATGCATACTTTGTGTTTTTAATTTGTTACATAAACCCATTAGTCAAAATCTTGTATTTATTTTAAACATGTAAACATATACTTGTTATTATTTAAACACTTTTAGGTACATATTAGTTTATAAATATATCTTGAGATAGAAATTCTTATTCTCATGTCATGTTTACTTAATTTGGCTTGGTGATCAATTTGTTGGACATTTTGTAAGGTTTATTAAATTTTGTCACACGTTGTGAGTCTTACATTATTATTTATTTAACCTGAGTTCTTGAAAATGAAGTTTTTGGTTTATTGACATTTCATCAAGTTCAATTAGAACAAATTTATAGCTTGAGATTGTGTTGAATGATTATAGTTATTGTTCATGGCATTTCTAAGGCAACTAGCTATCTTTGGGAATTCTACTGGACTAGATGGCAAGTATCACTATGCCTTAATGTCTGGAAGGCAAAAATCTCTTATGAAACCTCTAGGGATAGATTCCTAGATAAATATAAGTGAGTTGTCCAAGTCGGAAATTGAGGGTTGTTACAATATGTCCCTCGAGTATTGGCCCCGAAAGATAATACAGTCGCATATTATTAATCATATTTGTGGGCCTTGAAAAATTAATACAGTCGCATATTATGAGTCATGATGGCTCCATTATATATTTGTGAGAATTGGGTGATGGAGATGTGATTTTAAGTTTATATTTAAATGTCTTAAAATATTTTATTTCTAGTTGTCCAAAAATTCCTTTTGTCTCTTAAAAACTTTCGATATATCTATATATAAGTTGGTCAAAACGGTTTCTTAAGATATGCATATAAGAGTAACCTATCCATGGAGGTCCATGGGCGCGTTGTTGTGACACCGATGACGTGGCACCGGTCGTAGCGGTGTATTTGATTTGATCTACGGCGTCTCCTTTTGATAACCCGGTAGTGGTTCGAGCTCATTATATTATATTTTGATAGGAGGCGTATGGATCGGTCCTAGGTATATTTTGTTTGACGGTGGGCGCTTATCGTAGTGTCATACGAGGCGTTTCGCACCATAAATGAATGATTAGTGGAGTAGCTACCCTATGATTTCATTCGGCCCTGATAAGTTATTTGTTTGACTCTTAGATGCATTATTTTATGAAACTTGGTTTTATATTTGATATATATATATTTGATGTATAATATATTGTGGAATTATACATATTTGTACTTTGATTTGAAATAAGTTTGTTTCGAAGATAAGTTATTTGTTTGACTCTTAGATGCATTATTTTATGAAACTTGGTTTTATATTTGATATATATATATTTGATGTATAATATATTGTGGAATTATACATATTTGTACTTTGATTTGAAATAAGTTTGTTTCGAAGATAAGTTTGTTTATAAAAATATGTCTTCACTTTTCATACTATATTTCTGCTTTTGTCATATCCGTTCACTGGGCTTTTGCTCAGCCGTATTCCTTTTTCTTTCTTATACGGCAGGTGATCAAGGGGGCACTGGGAACGAGCGAAGAGTGTAGAACGATTTGGACTTAGCACCTTTGGCCTTAGAGTTCTTCAAGCTTTAGTTCTTTATGTTGGATTATAAGTACTTTTGAATATTTTGTTGGTTGACTTTGGCTTGACTTTGGTTTGATTTGGAATAAGATTAACGTACTTTTGTTCTTAAGTTTCATTTTCATATCATTTTGTACGTTTTGTAAGTTAGGGGCGTTACAGAATGGTATCAGAGCCTAGGTCCTTTCCTGTAGAAACTTAAATCCTAAGTTATGGCCTGTGAGATTTGGGTAGACTTTGGGTTAGGACTTTCTTTCTGCTTCAATAATCTATCTCTCGCTTTAATCTTTATTGATCTATCTATTTGTTTATTTTCATTTAATCGTCATGCTAATCGTAACCGTTGTATCTTCGTCTCGTTCGATAGATGGCACCGAAAAGGAAGGGCATGACTGAGAATGATGTAGTCAACAAGATCAACGAAACTCTTGCGAACCTGTTACCAAACATTGTGGCTCAAACTGTTGATGCAATACGTAATCAAGAAGGTTTTGTTGGTATGATGAAGACGCATGAAAACGAGGATGAGAACGAGGAAGAAAAAGCTATAGTGGATGAGGCTATTCATGTGTGGCTAGGACGGTTCCAAAAACAACGTCCTTTGTCATTCAGCACTGCTAGCACTCCTGTGGAAGCTGAGAACTGGATCACCCATATTGAGAAGATTTATAGGGTCCTTGGTTGTGATGAGAGGTATTGGGTGCCACTAGCGGTGTATAAGTTAGAGGGAGATGCTCAACGTTGGTGGATTGCTTTGAGAGATATAAAAGGTGGTATCGACTATGAGGATGCGTTAGATTGGTCTTCTTTTAAGGAGTTGTTTTTCCGTCAGTACTTTTCAGAGGCGGAAAAAGAGGCTATGATTCGAGAGTATGCTAATATCAGTCAGAGGGGTGACGAGTCTGTCAGTGATTTCACGAAGAGGTTTTTGAGACTCGTGGGTTTGATTGGAGTTGCTGCTGGGTCTTCTGAGGATCAAGCTCGTAAGTACAAGTGGGCTATACATCCGCGTTACCGCTCCAAGTTGATTAATCTGAAGTGTTATGATGTAGCCGAGGCAGCCGATTATGCTCGAAGTTTGGAGATGGAGCGAGCAGAGTTTTTGGCTACTAAGAATGAGGAGGGTAAGAACAAGAGATTTAAGAATGCTCAGCCACTACGTTTTGTGCCTCCAGTGAACAATAGGCAAAGTCAACCTTCTGGGAATCAAGGTTATCGTGGTAATAATGGAGGAAATCAGCTAAGGATCGCCAATGGGCCTAATCATAACAATAATAATCATGGCCAATTGCAAGTGTATCGTCCCCAAGGTCAGCAAAGAAATGACAGAAATGGTGGTGTTAATGCTATTTCACCGTGTGGGACTTGTGGAAAAACTCATCCTGGAAGAGTTTGTTTTCGCGCTACTGGTTCATGCTTTGCTTGTGGAGGTAATGGTCATATTGCTAAGGATTGCAAGAATCCTAGACCTGGATTTGTTCAGAAGGTTCCTCCGACAGCTACTGGTGGACGTGTTTTTGCCTTGACTACTACTCAGGCTGCTGACACAGCAGGTATATTCCGATCCTATCTCGTGTTGGAAATGTTTTAGTTGGATTATTTGGTCATTCATTCTTTGTATTGTTAGGTACTATTATTGGTCATGTGTTTATAGACTTTCGTGCCTTCTTTGTCTTGTTTGATTCTGGCTCTACACACTCGATAGTGTCCCTTAAGAGCTCGAAATATTTGAAAGTCTCGCCAACTTTGTTACCTTCTCCTTTGTCGATTTCTACGCCAATGGGTAGCGTTGAAGTTATTGATCGTGTCTTTCGAAACTGTCGTTTGGAAATTGGTAACGACATCTTCCTTGCAAATCTCCTTCCTATGACCATGCATGACTTTGATATTATTCTTGGCATGGATTGGTTATCTCGTCACAGTGCGGTTATCGAATGTGCTTCTAGGCGGATATTGTTTGGGAATTATCTTAGACCTAAATGTGTTCTTAATGGCGATCTCCCTGTAAAATCTATCAAAGTTATTTCAATGCTTAAGGCGCAGAAGCTCATATCACATGGTTGTGTGGGTTATTTAGCTTCAATTCAGGATCTATCTGTTGAAAGTCCTCCTATTGAAAGTCTCGATGTTGTTCGTGAGTTTGTCGATGTATTTCCTGATGAATTGCAAGGGTTGCCACCAGTTCGTGAAGTTGAATTTTCGATTGATCTAATTCCTGGTTCTCAACTGATATCAAAAGCTCCTTATCGTATGGCACCACTTGAGTTGCAAGAACTCAAGGAGCAATTACAAGAATTAGTAGACCTTGGATTTATTCGGCCGAGTGTATCACCGTGGGGTGCACCAGTGTTGTTTGTTAAGAAGAAGGATGGCAGCATGAGACTTTGCATTGATTATCGTGAGTTGAATCGCATTACTATTCGAAATTGTTATCCTCTTCCACGCATTGATGACTTGTTTGACCAGTTACAAGGTTCGAAGTATTTTTCTAAAATTGACCTTCGTTCTGGATATCATCAGTTTCGCATTAAAGAAGAAGATATACCAAAGACTGCTTTTCGCACTCGATATGGGCACTATGAGCTTTTGGTCATGCCATTTGGTCTGACTAATGCTCCTGCGGTATTCATGGACTTGATGAACCGTGTATTCCACGAGTATTTGGATAAATTTGTGATTGTATTCATTGATGATATTCTGGTATTCTCAAAGAGTAAAGAAGAGCATGAGAATCATCTTCGTATTGTACTTGAAACCCTTCGAAGTAAGAAGTTGTATGCGAAATACTCTAAATGTGAATTCTGGTTGCAGAGAGTTGCTTTTCTAGGTCATGTTGTGTCAGATGAGGGTATAATGATGGATCCAGCAAAAACGGAGGCTATTACGAATTGGCCAAGACCTACATCTGTTACTGAGATTCGGAGTTTTCTTGGGTTAGCTGGTTATTATCGACGCTTCGTTGAAGGTTTTTCGGTGATTGCTTTGCCTCTGACTCAATTGATGAGAAAAGGAGAAAAAATTTGAGTGGAGTGAAGAACGACAAAAGAGCTTTGATGAATTGAAGAGAAGACTTGTATCAGCTCCTATCCTTTCACTACCGTCCGGAGCTGGGGGTTTTCAGATTTACAGTGATGCTTCTAAGCATGGTTTGGGTTGTGTTTTGATGCAACATGGTAAGGTGATTTCTTATGCCTCGAGACAGTTGAAACCATATGAGGTTAATTACCCTACTCATGACTTGGAATTAGCTGCTGTGATTTTTGCGTTGAAGATTTGGAGGCATTATCTTTATGGTGAGACTTGTGATATTTTTACCGATCACAAGAGTCTCAAGTACATATTCACACAAAAAGAGTTAAACATGAGGCAGCGAAGATGGCTTGAGTTATTGAAGGATTATGATGTGAACATTCAATACCATCCGGGAAAAGCGAATGTTGTAGCCGATGCACTGAGTCGAAAGACATTTGGGAGTATCTCTTGTTTGGTTAGTCACATTCGAGAATTTGAAAGACTTGATATGGGGTTGAGTAAAAGAGGAGCATCTGGGATGTTGGCGAATCTGAAACTCGAGTCTGACTTGATTTCGAGGATAAAAGAAGCTCAGTTGGATGATGGGGACTTGTGGGCCGTGTTTCAAAATTTGGAAGAGGGAAAACTGAAAGAGTTTAGAGAGGATGATGATGGAGTTATTTGGTGTGGGAATCGATTATGTGTTCCTAATGATGAAGATATTCGTGAGGCGTTGTTGTCTGAAGCTCATAGCTCACCTTTTTCTATACATCCTGGTTCGTCTAAAATGTATCAAGATTTGAAGCAGCATTTTTGGTGGAGTGGCATGAAGAAAGATGTTGCTAGATATGTTGGGAGGTGCCTTACCTGTCAACAAGTAAAGATTGAGCATCAGCGGACTAGCGGTTTATTGAAGCCGTTGGATATTCCAATGTGGAAATGGGAAGACATTTCTATGGATTTCGTGTGTGGGTTACCTAAGACGTTTAAAAGACATGATGCTATTTGGGTTGTGGTTGATAGATTGACCAAGTCAGCACATTTCTTGCCTATTCGTATGGATTATTCTGTAAGTAAGCTATCTGAGCTATTTCAGCAGGAAATTGTGAGATTGCATGGGGTTCCTACGTCTATCGTGTCTGATCGTGATCCTCGGTTTACATCTAGATTTTGGAAGGGTTTGCATAAAGCCTGGGGTACGCGAATAAAGATGAGTACTGCTTTTCATCCACAGACTGATGGACAATCTGAACGTACAATACAAACTTTGGAAGATATGCTCCGAGCTTGTGCCTTGGATATGAAGGGAAATTGGGATGAGTACTTGTGTTTGGTTGAATTTGCTTACAATAATAGTTGGCAATCTAGCATTGGTATGGCTCCATTTGAGTTGCTTTATGGTAGAAAATGTAGAGCGCCTGTTTGTTGGAATGAAGCGGGGGAGAAGTTGATAGAAGGACCTGATTTGGTTAGAGTGACAAATGAAAAGGTTGCTATTGCTAAGAATCGATTAAAGGAGGCTCAGTCAAGACAGAAAGTGTATGCCGATAAGCACCGACGTCCGTTAGAGTTTAACGTGGGTGAGAAAGTGTTTTTGAAAGTTTCGCCATGGAAAGGTATAAGACGATTTGGTTTGAAGGGAAAGCTCAGTCCTCGATATATTGGACCTTTTGAGATATTGGAGCGAGTTGGTGAAGTATCGTATCGTTTAGCGTTGCCACCACAGTTATCTCATGTGCATAATGTTTTCCATGTTTCTCAACTTCGGGGTTATAACTATCATCCATTGCACGTGGTGCAATATCCTTTCTCTGACATGCGACAGATCTTTCTTATGTCGAGGAACCCGAGGCTATCATTGATCGTGAGGAGCGAGTTCTTCGTAAAAAGACTATTCCGTTTGTTAAAGTTCAATGGAAGAATCATTCTGATAGTGAGGCCACATGGGAACTCGAGGAATCCATGCGGGCCGAGCACCCTCATTTGTTCGCTAATTGGTGCGTCTCTATCTTTCTATTTCTTTCAATTTCGAGGCCGAAATTTTTTTAAGTAGGTGGAGTTGTAATATCCTATAAAATTAAAACACTATAATTTGAAAATACGTAAAACAGTATTTGAATGTAAATTTTTTTTTAAAAAAGCAAATAATTAAATTATGGCCTAGTGTTAGTTATACGAAGTTAATATAAAAAAATATATATAGATATAATATAGATGATCATGATAATATCTTAGATATAATAATAATACCATTACATGTTCAATATGATTGATAAGGATATTAATTAAACAAAATGAAGAGCTAGTAAAGTTGAAATAGTCGTAAGTTGTAAGGTCATTTGGAAGACGTAAAATGATATATGCATCCATGTTAATTAATCAACAATATTTATGGGTCTTAAAAATTGAATCAGTGATAAATTAAATTACAATCAATCATAGTGTAAGTCATACGGTCAAGACTAAAAGAATAAATAGAACATGAGTTTGGAAGTTAAAAAGGAACAATCATACGGTTAAGAATGGAAGAGAAAAGATAAATTGGCTAGATCAAAAAGGAGAAGTTAAAAACAATACTTATATTTTGCAACAAATCTTCCGAAACCATTTAGTATGTGCTTTCATACTTTTGTCTTTCACTATCAATACTAGAACAGGTCTTTTAATACAAAACTATTGGGGATTGAGGAAAAGGAAAAACAAGAATTTATAAATTTGGGTGAAATTGGTTAACAATCTCCATAGTCCAAGGCTTTGTATCATCATCTTTGTAGATAAAGCTTCAAATATATATCATCCTCATTGGTAAGTCTTTTATATACTGTATATGTTATATTTTATATTTTACATTTGATATTTTATAAACAGAATTCTTATTTTATTTTAGTTTATTTCTTTTAATAAAATGTTCTAACCAATTTTTAAAATAATTTGTTATAATAAGCTATTGTACCATATTGGTATTTTTTTTTTATGAGACTGACTAAATTCATTGCTTTGTTTAGTAATTGATATATATTAAACTATTTTACAAGATTGAGTCTCATATTTACTGATAAGATTTAATAGTAACTTTGCATAGAGTTTGGTCATATAAATGATTTCGTTATCTATGGTGCGGTTCATAAAACATATGGAAAGGATAACTATCAAGTTTAACAAAAACGCCTAAACAACTTTTGTAGGCCATGTGGTTATAGTTAATAATTAAGATTTGGTTCACTGTGAATTTTTGGCAAACAAATATATTGAAATTGTAAGGTAATACTATTAATAATAATAAAATAAATAAAATATGACACTGTGAATTTTTGGCAAACAAATATATTGAAATTGTAAGGTAATACTATTAATAATAAAAAATAAATAAAATATGACACTATTAAATAAGTCCATAATTTCAGTACTAATATGTTGGTTATTAAAAATGTAACAGTGGATGTTTTGGTTAATTCGTAGTCTAGTGTTTTGAATATGCAGGTCACAAGAAATGAAAATATAACAATAAGGATAACAATCAGATAGAAATACATAATAAACTTTTATTATAAAATATAATGGATATTACATACTCCCTATTTGAATATATTTTGTGCTTATACTTTTGTATTGATTAGATTCGATTCGTTGATCGCGTTCCTTTGGTGATTCCTCATTTTGGCAATATTTGTGAGCTGCGATAAGGTACGGATATTCTAGGTGGTATTAGGATCCTTTCGGTAAAATCTTTCCTCTCAAAACTTTATTTAAAATTTTGTGAAAATTGTATGGATTCGATATTTGAAAAATCATTTGTTTGTTAGCCTTTGAATATATTTTGTGCTTATACTTTTGTATTGATTAGATTCGATTCGTTGATCGCGTTCCTTTGGTGATTCCTCATTTTGGCAATATTTGTGAGCTGCGATAAGGTACGGATATTCTAGGTGGTATTAGGATCCTTTCGGTAAAATCTTTCCTCTCAAAACTTTATTTAAAATTTTGTGAAAATTGTATGGATTCGATATTTGAAAAATCATTTGTTTGTTAGTCTTTGAATATATTTGTTGATTCGAAAATTATAATATTTTTGATATATATATTAAGTGTGTCAAAACCATCTCTTGAAACCCAATTTAATAATAGTCCCGAAAGAGTTGCGTTTGGGTGTTACATTTGATGCGGTGATTCGTACAAGTGTTCCCCAATTCGTACACTCATATATGTCCCTCGAGTATTGGCCCGAAAGATAATACAGTCGCATATTATTAATCATATTTGTGGGCCTTGAAAAATTAATACAGTCGCATATTATGAGTCATGATGGCTCCATTATATATTTGTGAGAATTGGGTGATGGAGATGTGATTTTAAGTTTATATTTAAATGTCTTAAAATATTTTATTTCTAGTTGTCCAAAAATTCCTTTTGTCTCTTAAAAACTTTCGATATATCTATATATAAGTTGGTCAAAACGGTTTCTTAAGATATGCATATAAGAGTAACCTATCCATGGAGGTCCCATGGGCGCGTTGTTGTGACACCGATGACGTGGCACCGGCCGTAGCGGTGTATTTGATTTGATCTACGGCGTCTCCTTTTGATAACCCGGTAGTGGTTCGAGCTCATTATATTATATTTTGATAGGAGGCGTATGGATCGGTCCTAGGTATATTTTGTTTGACGGTGGGCGCTTATCGTAGTGTCATACGAGGCGTTTCGCACCATAAATGAATGATTAGTGGAGTAGCTACCCTATGATTTCATTCGGCCCTGATAAGTTATTTGTTTGACTCTTAGATGCATTATTTTATGAAACTTGGTTTATATTTGATATATATCTTGATGTATAATATATTGTGGAATTATACATATTTGTACTTTGATTTGAAATAAGTTTGTTTCGAAGATAAGTTTGTTTATAAAAATATGTCTTCACTTTTCATACTATATTCCTGCTTTTGTCATATCCGTTCACTGGGCTTTTGCTCAGCCGTATTCCTTTTTCTTTCTTATACGGCAGGTGATCAAGGGGGCACTGGGAACGAGCGAAGAGTGTAGAACGATTTGGACTTAGCACCTTTGGCCTTAGAGTTCTTCAAGCTTTAGTTCTTTATGTTGGATTATAAGTACTTTTGAATATTTTGTTGGTTGACTTTGGCTTGACTTTGGTTTGATTTGGAATAAGATTAACGTCCTTTTGTTCTTAAGTTTCATTTTGATATCATTTTGTACGTTTTGTAAGTTAGGGGCGTTACACTATCAGTATATTGACTTCATTTGCTGTTGGAATAAACATGATTCGATTCGAGTGATAAAACATCTCAGATCGTCCTGTGGAACCTGTAAGAGCATTAAGCATGATTGCTATTGATTTCGGGTTCCCAAAACAAGATGATTGAGTAATAATGGGATGGGAAATTCGGCTGGAACATGATGCACGAATTTCTTAGAGGAGAGACACACGAAATTAAGTGAGGGATTAGTTTCTCATTAACCTTAATTTAGGGTTTATGACTCTCTATTTATAATGAGAGCATTTACACATTCAACTCCTCTGGTGTTTAATGTGTGTAACATTAGTCCTCTTAGTTTCAATCATCTAATGGGAAACCCTATATTATGTCTTTAAGAGTAAATACGCCCATTATATATTTACTAGACATAGGGATTTCAGTTATCGTCAATTATCATATCAGGAATGATAGATGATCAGTGACGGTCACACTAACGTGGTTCCAACATTCTCCCACTTGACCGTGCGATCATTTATCAATGAGTATTCAATAAGTCCGGCCGGGATAATACTCATTTTTGTTCTAAACTGAAATCATAGCCAATAAGTACAGTCGTAGAGAAGAACATCAACTCAGGACCCCCACTAGTCAAACTATGACTCAAATTTAAAACTAATAAGCAATGATCAATTGACTAAGACAAATTTTGTTATATAATGTCTATACACTATTATGAGCTCAAAGTGTAACTAATAGACAAACAAAATCTGAATATAGAGGAAAATTTTCATTAAGATAATAATAATAATGACCAATAAGTACAACATGCTATCATAATAGGTCCTTTAGTAAGCCTCATCTTCGACACGTGTCCTACGAAGATTTTAGGAGGAAGACCTTCGGTCATTGGATCCACTAGCATATTATGTGTACTTATGCACTCAATACAAAGAACATTTTCCTCAATCCGTTCGCGTACAAACAGAAACTTTGTATTGAGATACATCTCAGCGCCAGTTGAACTGTTACTGTTCAGGAAAGTTACGGTAGCTGAGTTATCACAGTAAAGCTTCAATGACCTAGTAATAAAGTTGACGATTTTTGAGTCCACTGACCAGGTTTTTTAACAATATCCCATGACATGGTATTATAGATGACAATGCATTCAACCATCATGATGGACATTGTAGTCAGTTTCTCATTATGACTCCGTCAAGAGATAGGTTCGCCAGCTAATCATAAATATATATATCCAGAAGTAGGTTTCTTATCGGAATCAGAACATCCTACTACTTCTAAGTTGTCACTTCTTCTATAAGTTAATGTGTAGTCTTTGGTCCTTAGCAGATATCGTAGAACCTTTTTAGCCGCTTTCCAGTGTGCTAATTCGGGATTAGATAGTTAACTCCCAAGCATACCGGCAATATAAGTGATATCTGAACGAGTACAGACCTGAGCGTACATAATGCTCCCAACTACTTATGAGTAAGGTATCATCCTCATTTGCTCCATTTTACTCTCAATGTTCGGACTATGGAAACAATCACATACGTCTCCTTTTACTACTAGAGCTATAGTGGGTGTGTAGTGCTGCATGTTATGGCGTTCTAAGATGTGTTGAGTATAAGCCTTTTAAGAAAGACCCAGAACATCATTACGCCTGTCCCGATGTATTTCGATACCTATGACATAAGAGGCATCACCGGGATCTTTCATGTCGACATTATGCGAAAGTAAACACTTCGACTCACGCATCATATCCAAGTTGCTACTTGCAAGTATAATATCATCCACGTGCAAAACAAGGATTGTACATTTACTCCTACTGATCTTGAGATAGGTGCATTAATCCACTTGATTCTTTAGGAAGTCTTGTCCTTTTATGACTTCATCAAACTTAAGGTACCAATTTAGTGATGCTTGCTTCAACCCATATATGGACTTATTCAACTTGCAGACCATGTGCTTTTTACCTTCTGGAATTTCAGGTTCACATGTATACGTCTTATTGCAAATTTTCGTTCAGAAAGGTGGTTTTGACATCCATCTGACGTAACTCTAAATCATAATGAGCTACGAATGCCATGGCGGTCCTTAAGGAATCTTTATGAGACAGGAGAAAAGGTCTCTAGATAATCGATTCCTTCCTTTGAGAAAAGCCTTTCGCAACCAGTTTAGCCTTATAGCGTTTGACGTTTCCATTCGGGTCTAATTTGGTTTTGAAGATCCATTTACAACCTACAGGTTTGGATTCTTCAGGAAATTCAACCAAGTCCCAAACGTCATTATGCTTTATGGAATTAAGCTTTTAAATTATGGTTTCATTCCACTACTAAGTGGCTTTTTCATAAGAGATAGGATCAGTAAGCTTTCCATTGTCCTCAACTTCAGTGAAATAAGTTATGAAATCATCAAAATTTATGGCCCTGCGTGACCTAGATGATCTCCTGAGTTGATTTTCAGGTTTAGTAAGGAAGATGCTTTAGCATTATTAGTAAGATGCTTTATTATTAGTAGTATCCTGATTAGGGGGATTAGGATTTTGATTAGGAGAAGGTGGATCAGTGATATTAGGAGCAG
This sequence comes from Erigeron breviscapus, assembly GCA_034093135.1. Classification (NCBI taxonomy): domain Eukaryota; kingdom Viridiplantae; phylum Streptophyta; class Magnoliopsida; order Asterales; family Asteraceae; genus Erigeron; species Erigeron breviscapus. The sequence continues at coordinate 12,021,044 of CM067175.1, read as the reverse complement.
CGTTGGGTACAAGAGGAATAATCGGATGAGTAATTATAACCGACGAGTGGTTCCCCCCGCTTCTTGTACTTCTTGCAAATCTTAAGTTATGATTTGCCGTGCTCTCACTGATCTCTTAGTTCTCAAGAAACATGGTATGCTGCGTGTCAATAATGCTAGTAGTATAGGAAAGACAGTAAAACTAAGAACCGATAAAGAAACATGTAAGGGATTTAGGATCCAGTTTCTTTAAGTTAAGGTTATAGAGTTATGCTTTGGCAGGATAGCCTTATACGTTTATATATTTTAGACTCAGTTTCCTACCTGTCCAGGAGTCTCAGGGACAGATTCTTATGGAACTTTTATTGAGTATATGAATGGCTGTTTTAAAGCCTTAGTCCAAAGGAAAGTTGGTAAGTTAGTGTTGACAAGCATACTTTTCACCATGTCCATTAAGGTTCTATTTCTATTTTTAGCAACATCATTTCGTTGAGGAGAACCAATCATGGTGTATTGGTTAGTTATGTCATGTTCCTTTCAAAAGTTATGGAAAGGACCAGGAGCTTAACCAATATCAGTATGTCTACCATAATACTTACCTTCTCTATCTGATCTCACAACTTTTATTTTACGATCAAGTTGGTTTTAAACCAAAGTTTTAAGATCAATAAAAGTTTCTAAGGGTTCAGATAAGATATAGGTGTATATAACGCGAATAATCGTTAATGTAATAAATGATGTATGTCCTAAGATGGATGCAGGATAGGGGCCACTAATATCAGAGTGAATTATTTCCAACAGGTTGGAACTTCTAGTGGCTCCTTTCTTATTCCCTTTAGCCATTTCCTTTGAGACATTAAATACATGTTTCAAAATCACTAAAGTCAAGAGAATGTAATATTCCATATATCCTTTATGAGTCGTATCATGCGAACTCGTGAGATGTGGCTAAGATGTTTATGCCACAACATGGAATAATTCTCTAATTATTTAGGTGATTTAGTCTTTGTTTTAGTTATGTCATCAATATTAGGAGACAACAAAGACTGTGAGAAATTATGATCTAGTTCTAACTTATATACAACAATCCATCCAAGAAACCAGGACCACGTAATGCATTATTATGAGTAATGGCAATCTCGCCGCAACTATGAATTATTACATAACCTTCAAGGTCTAGACTAGAAAAATAGATATAAGGTTCCGAGAAATTCCTGGTACACATAAGGTATCTACTAGTCTAATACACTTTCGAGTGTTTATATGTAAATCATAAGTCTCCATGGTTTCGACATATAAGAGATCAACCCTTCCAACTCTAAGCTTTCTTTGGTGATTTGATAGCTTCTGAATTGTATGGAATCCTCGTATAGAGTTGATGACATGAACCATAGAACTAGAATCACTCACACATGTATTAATAGGTACATCAAACATAAAAGAATCAAATATTACAGGAAATAAGTTACCTTTCTTAGCTAGCCACTCCTTGAATTTAGGGCAATCTAGGCACAATCAGAATTTGCAGTTAGAATTGCTCCTCAAGGATTTAAAGCTAGAGGCAGCAGCACCATGATTAGCCTTTTGAACTTTACTTGCAGTCTTATTACTGTTATTATCCTTCCTCTTAATGGAATTAGCAGTGGCAGTAAGGTGAACAGCTTCAGGTTGGCCCAACTTAAGGCGACCATTTTCTTGCACACATATTGTGATTAGTTCACTCATCGACCATTTATCCTTCATAGCGCTAAAGTTAATTTTGAAGGTGTCGAAGTGAGCAGGCAATGAGGTCATTATAAAATGCACAAGAAAACTGTCATAGACTTCCATTTTTAGGACTCTTAAGCTTATGAGTCATGTCAGTCATCTTCATTATGTGTTCACAAACACTGCTATTTCCTTTATATTTAAGCTACTTGCATACGCCTTATACATTCCCTCAGATACTATGATTGATGAAGTTCCTGACCATCATTAGTGACAAGCGATTCGCCCTATCCCACTTTCTTAAAATTCGCTTTCTGAGCTGCGGAAGAGTTAGCAGTAAAGCAGTGGGTTCATTATGGCGAATGATATAGTCAAGGTCTAGACTAGAAAAATAGATATAAGGTTCCGAGAAATTCCTGGTACACATAAGGTATCTACTAGTCTAATACACTTTCGAGTGTTTATATGTAAATCATAAGTCTCCATGGTTTCGACATATAAGAGATCAACCCTTCCAACTCTAAGCTTTCTTTGGTGATTTGATAGCTTCTGAATTGTATGGAATCCTCGTATAGAGTTGATGACATGAACCATAGAACTAGAATCACTCACACATGTATTAATAGGTACATCAAACATAAAAGAATCAAATATTACAGGAAATAAGTTACCTTTCTTAGCTAGCCACTTCTTGAATTTAGGGTAATCTGGGCACAATCAGAATTTGCAGTTAGAATTGCTCCTCAAGGATTTAAAGCTAGAGGCAGCAGCACCATGATTAGCCTTTTGAACTTTACTTGCAGTCTTATTACTGTTATTATCCTTCCTCTTAATGGAATTAGTAGTGGCAGTAAGGTGAACAGCTTCAGGTTGGCCCAACTTAAGGCGACCATTTTCTTGCACACATATTGTGATTAGTTCACTCATCGACCATTTATCCTTCATAGCGCTAAAGTTAATTTTGAAGGTGTCGAAGTGAGCAGGCAATGAGGTCATTATAAAATGCACAAGAAAACTGTCATAGACTTCCATTTTTAGGACTCTTAAGCTTATGAGTCATGTCAGTCATCTTCATTATGTGTTCACAAACACTGCTATTTCCTTTATATTTAAGCTACTTGCATACGCCTTATACATTCCCTCAGATACTATGATTGATGAAGTTCCTGACCATCATTAGTGACAAGCGATTCGCCCTATCCCACTTTCTTAAAATTCGCTTTCTGAGCTGCGGAAGAGTTAGCAGTAAAGCAGTGGGTTCATTATGGCGAATGATATAGTCAAGGTCTAGCATCTCCAGAGTTAGAGGTAATTAATCCTTTCATAAAGCAATAATTTACAACAAGTAAATGATAAGAGTCAGGCCCTTCTTTTTGATGTCTGTACTGGAGCATCTTCAGTAGCCTTTCTCTTTGGTGATTTGATAGCTTCTGAATTGTATGGAATCCTCGTATAGAGTTGATGACATGAACCATAGAACTAGAATCACTCACACATGTATTAATAGGTACATCAAACATAAAAGAATCAAATATTACAGGAAATAAGTTACCTTTCTTAGCTAGCCACTTCTTGAATTTAGGGTAATCTGGGCACAATCAGAATTTGCAGTTAGAATTGCTCCTCAAGGATTTAAAGCTAGAGGCAGCAGCACCATGATTAGCCTTTTGAACTTTACTTGCAGTCTTATTACTGTTATTATCCTTCCTCTTAATGGAATTAGTAGTGGCAGTAAGGTGAACAGCTTCAGGTTGGCCCAACTTAAGGCGACCATTTTCTTGCACACATATTGTGATTAGTTCACTCATCGACCATTTATCCTTCATAGCGCTAAAGTTAATTTTGAAGGTGTCGAAGTGAGCAGGCAATGAGGTCATTATAAAATGCACAAGAAAACTGTCATAGACTTCCATTTTTAGGACTCTTAAGCTTATGAGTCATGTCAGTCATCTTCATTATGTGTTCACAAACACTGCTATTTCCTTTATATTTAAGCTACTTGCATACGCCTTATACATTCCCTCAGATACTATGATTGATGAAGTTCCTGACCATCATTAGTGACAAGCGATTCGCCCTATCCCACTTTCTTAAAATTCGCTTTCTGAGCTGCGGAAGAGTTAGCAGTAAAGCAGTGGGTTCATTATGGCGAATGATATAGTCAAGGTCTAGCATCTCCAGAGTTAGAGGTAATTAATCCTTTCATAAAGCAATAATTTACAACAAGTAAATGATAAGAGTCAGGCCCTTCTTTTTGATGTCTGTACTGGAGCATCTTCAGTAGCCTTTCTCTTTGGTGATTTGATAGCTTCTGAATTGTATGGAATCCTCGTATAGAGTTGATGACATGAACCATAGAACTAGAATCACTCACACATGTATTAATAGGTACATCAAACATAAAAGAATCAAATATTACAGGAAATAAGTTACCTTTCTTAGCTAGCCACTTCTTGAATTTAGGGTAATCTGGGCACAATCAGAATTTGCAGTTAGAATTGCTCCTCAAGGATTTAAAGCTAGAGGCAGCAGCACCATGATTAGCCTTTTGAACTTTACTTGCAGTCTTATTACTGTTATTATCCTTCCTCTTAATGGAATTAGTAGTGGCAGTAAGGTGAACAGCTTCAGGTTGGCCCAACTTAAGGCGACCATTTTCTTGCACACATATTGTGATTAGTTCACTCATCGACCATTTATCCTTCATAGCGCTAAAGTTAATTTTGAAGGTGTCGAAGTGAGCAGGCAATGAGGTCATTATAAAATGCACAAGAAAACTGTCATAGACTTCCATTTTTAGGACTCTTAAGCTTATGAGTCATGTCAGTCATCTTCATTATGTGTTCACAAACACTGCTATTTCCTTTATATTTAAGCTACTTGCATACGCCTTATACATTCCCTCGGATACTATGATTGATGAAGTTCCTGACCATCATTAGTGACAAGCGATTCGCCCTATCCCACTTTCTTAAAATTCGCTTTCTGAGCTGCGGAAGAGTTAGCAGTAAAGCAGTGGGTTCATTATGGCGAATGATATAGTCAAGGTCTAGCATCTCCAGAGTTAGAGGTAATTAATCCTTTCATAAAGCAATAATTTACAACAAGTAAATGATAAGAGTCAGGCCCTTCTTTTTGATGTCTGTACTGGAGCATCTTCAGTAGCCTTTCTCTTTGGTGATGGAGAAGATGGTATTGATTCTGGCGTTCTTATGCCCATTGCAACTTCCATCTGTTGCTTTCTTCTCCATACCTTTTCAATTCTTTTCAGAAATGCTTTAACATCAGTCGACACATTTGTCTTCCCCGTGAACGTTAAAGCGATTTCCTTCAGTTCACTCCATCCAAAAGCTTGGACTGAAGTACTTTTCCTCTCATCAGTAAAGTTACCCTCCCTGGTCAACTTTACTTCAAACTTAGACATGCCTTCAGGATCTTCAGCCAATTTGATTTCAGCACCAGTGATCCTTCTGGCATCAGCCCTGAAATTCAACATCTCATTGTATTTTTCTTTCAGCTTGGCTTGCTGGATCAATGATTCAGTTTCCTTGGACACTCTCCTTTGCTCTACAGCAAATTGGAGTTCTTGACGATTTATTTTTCGAGAAGTGTCCAGGGGAATGAAATTGCTTACATCAGCATCTTTGATTGTTTTGATCTGTCTGGCAGTCAATTTTGGTAAACCAGTAAGTCTCTTCCTGTACTCTATCTCCAGAGCACCAGCATTCTTTCTGATCTTTTTCTGGAGACTTACCAGTTCATCCTTTCTTTGTCTGATGAGTTCTGGTACACTCACGCCATAAATTATCGAATCATAGACTTGTTCTTCTTCAGCGTAAAAAGAGCGTACATGAACATCATCTAATAAACTCAAACATTGATGAACTCTAGGGTCATCCTTCATCTTTTTATACACTTCAATATTAATGCCTAACCTGCCAGCATTGTAAGAATCCAGAGTACCCATAGTTGCCATCTCCCTTTGATGGGCCAGCAATTCATCTTTTTATACACTTCAATATTAATGCCTAACCTGCCAGCATTGTAAGAATCCAGAGTACCCATAGTTGCCATCTCCCTTTGATGGGCCAGCAATTCATCTTTTTGATTTCTTTTGAAAATCTCTATCATGATGCATTCTTGTTCAAGTTTCTTGGATGTTTCATCATCAGCATCTTCAGTTTGCTCTTCCTCTTCACCAGATACCACTTTTTCTTTTCCTTTAACAGCCTTCAGTGTAGTTGGAATATCTGGGAAGGTCTCAAACTGGGGCTCACTGGCTTCAGTACCAGTAGCTTCTTCAGTTAGCCCGGCTTCAGTGCCATATGCTCTTTGTCTTTCAGTTAGCCCGGCTTCAGTGCCATATGCTCTTTGTCTTTCAGTTAGCCCGGCTTCAGTGCCATATGCTCTTTGTGACAATTTCTTCAGTGTTTGGTCACCAGACGACTTTTCCCCCTTGGAACGATCTCCACTTCTTGACTTGAGATCATTCCATAACTATTCAAGCATAAGTCTGTCCAGTGGACCAAAAGTTATACCTTCTACTGGAGTTGTTTCAGACACAACTTTCTTAAGTGCCTGCACTTCCTTCTGAATATTTGCAACTGCTTTAGGCAAGTGTTTTGGCAACTTCTCATCCAATAACTTTTCTACTTTGGGTAACACCCCATCATGAATGCTACGAAGAACAGTCCCAGAAACTTCTTCACATAATTCTTTCAACATATTGTTTCTGAACTTCCTTGTACATTCATCACTTATAGTACTAACAACTGCACCCTGGTCTAGTGTGGGTCTACTCTCCAGAGAACTGACCCTGTAAACCAAATTCTGAACATCTTCTTTCAGACCTGCCAGTTCACCAGTGACTGTAGTCTGAACAGAACTAACCAGCCTAGTCTCTAATCCCTGGACTGCCATTTTGATCTTTTCAGTGTTGTTGTTTGTGGCCAGTACCAGTTCATCCTTTCTTTGTCTGATGAGTTCTGGTACACTCACGCCATAAATTATCGAATCATAGACTTGTTCTTCTTCAGCGTAAAAAGAGCGTACATGAACATCATCTAATAAACTCAAACATTGATGAACTCTAGGGTCATCCTTCATCTTTTTATACACTTCAATATTAATGCCTAACCTGCCAGCATTGTAAGAATCCAGAGTACCCATAGTTGCCATCTCCCTTTGATGGGCCAGCAATTCATCTTTTTGATTTCTTTTGAAAATCTCTATCATGATGCATTCTTGTTCAAGTTTCTTGGATGTTTCATCATCAGCATCTTCAGTTTGCTCTTCCTCTTCACCAGATACCACTTTTTCTTTTCCTTTAACAGCCTTCAGTGTAGTTGGAATATCTGGGAAGGTCTCAAACTGGGGCTCACTGGCTTCAGTACCAGTAGCTTCTTCAGTTAGCCCGGCTTCAGTGCCATATGCTCTTTGTCTTTCAGTTAGCCCGGCTTCAGTGCCATATGCTCTTTGTCTTTCAGTTAGCCCGGCTTCAGTGCCATATGCTCTTTGTCTTTCAGTTAGCCCGGCTTCAGTGCCATATGCTCTTTGTCTTTCAGTTAGCCCGGCTTCAGTGCCATATGCTCTTTGTCTTTCAGTTAGCCCGGCTTCAGTGCCATATGCTCTTTGTGACAATTTCTTCAGTGTTTGGTCACCAGACGACTTTTCCCCCTTGGAACGATCTCCACTTCTTGACTTGAGATCATTCCATAACTATTCAAGCATAAGTCTGTCCAGTGGACCAAAAGTTATACCTTCTACTGGAGTTGTTTCAGACACAACTTTCTTAAGTGCCTGCACTTCCTTCTGAATATTTGCAACTGCTTTAGGCAAGTGTTTTGGCAACTTCTCATCCAATAACTTTTCTACTTTGGGTAACACCCCATCATGAATGCTACGAAGAACAGTCCCAGAAACTTCTTCACATAATTCTTTCAACATATTGTTTCTGAACTTCCTTGTACATTCATCACTTATAGTACTAACAACTGCACCCTGGTCTAGTGTGGGTCTACTCTCCAGAGAACTGACCCTGTAAACCAAATTCTGAACATCTTCTTTCAGACCTGCCAGTTCACCAGTGACTGTAGTCTGAACAGAACTAACCAGCCTAGTCTCTAATCCCTGGACTGCCATTTTGATCTTTTCAGTGTTGTTGTTTGTGGCCAGTACCAGTTCATCAATCTTCTCATAAACCAGCTTCTCATTCCCAGCAAAGACATTCATTTCAGATGCCAGGTTATTTGATAATAATGATTTGAAGTCTGAAATAACCTGTGATAAAGTCTGGAGTGATCTCTCCAGGTCCGCCACCTTACTTAAAAGGCCTTGGACCTCGGCAGAAGATGAAGTGGAGATACCACTGGAGGTTCAAGAATTGAAGGTAATCTGGTCATTAGAGGAACTTGTGCCCAGTCCTCTTCAGTTGCAGCTTCAGATGTTGCAACTGGTGACTCCGGCGCACAAGGTGGAGGTTGAGATTGTGAAGGTTGAGTGGTTGCTGGAGTGAAGTATTGAGTGTGTTCTGGAATTGAAGGTGGTGGTGGTGGTGGTGGCATGTTTGATTGTGGTGGTGGCATTTCTGGTGGAGGTGTTGGCATTTCTGGTAGATTTTCTTCTTCTTGTACATCTTCACCCAGAAAATTCATGTTAACATCAAAGCCTTCAGACATTGGGGAGTCAACATCATCCCATTCTGGAGTAGTCCCAACTGTCCGTTCACCAGCCTCTACATTTAAGTAAATTGGAGCCTCTTGCTCACCAGAAACATGTTCATCAATCTGAACTTCTTCTTCAACTTCCTCAACTACCTGCTCAACAACCTCTTGTTCATAAATTGGTGATCCATCTAGATTCATAACATCACCAGGATGTCTTTCTGGATTCACCTGGAGTCCAGCTCTTATCAGACGCCTATTAGTTCTAGGTCGTCTGGAAGGTTCAACAACTTCTGTACCTTGACCTTCTGGAGCAACTTGTCTAATGGGCTGTACAGCCTCAATGATCTGTACATCATCACCAGATGGTCCTTCAACAGCTTGACCTCTATCTGGACCCATTTCAGCTTCTTCCCTTTGGAAGGAAAGCATGGACTGAGGAATATCTACCTCATCCAGTGGAGACCTGAGGTTGACCAGGTCCCTTATATACTCACTCACAGAAAAGTGAGTAGTATCAAAATCATATTGGTCGCCAAGAGCATTCTTAAACATAAGAGAAAGGAAACGAATATAAGGAACAAATGGTTTTCTTCCTTTCACTCTTAGGCGCTCAACCAGGTCATCAAAAAGAATTTGGGCAAAGTTCACTCTAAGCCCAAACCATAAGGAGTAGGCAATCTGGAGGTGGGTTTGATTTATCTGGTCTAACCCTCCAGAACTGCCTCCCAGACATTCAACAATATGAGTGAAGAAATATCTCCATGAGTCTGACAGCTTGCTCATGTAGATAGTCCCTTTTCTGGATAGCTAGCCATGCTCATCCAAGATATCCGTGTGCCCCATCAGCCTGCATACTTCCCTTGTATTTATACCAGTGGGAAGCTCAATAGGCAACTCATTCTGTTCATGATAGTTTAACTGTAGAACAAACCTGAGCAGACTTGCAGTGAAACCAAGGGATCTGGTACCTCCCTTTAAAGTATAATTGATCGATGAAGTTTCATCGTCATATTGAGCAGTGTACCAGAATTCACATAGGTACTCGTGGTACATCCTTCTTGGATTAAGTGTTAACGCACCATATAATGGGCAAGAGAGAAAGAATGAGTTTAATCTCCCAATAATCGATTGGGCATCATGAACACTGGAAAGAGAGAGTCTTGCCATCCAGTTATTCATATTGATTCTTATGGCACTTGCCTCAAGATTGATATGAGGTGCCCTGCCAACATTTTCCGAAGGAGCATATTCAGCGGCAAGGAGATTTTTGAGCGATTTTGATTGTCTAGGTGCCATTTATAACAGAATAGATGAAGATGAAATTGAATATATATATAGGTTATGATGAAGAATTGATGAAGGAATTGAATGTAAATGGAGTAAATAAGAGAGATGATGATGATTGGAAAATGAATGAAGAAGTAAATGAAGGAATTTGAAAGATTTGGGAGTAAATATGTTCGAAGTAAATGCAATTGAAATTGAAAGTGGGTATTTATAGGAGAGACAATGTGGAACTCAAACGGTTTATTTGAAATTATCAAATAAAGTTTTTGATCGGGTTCTGAGATCCGCATTAATTACATCACATCATACATAAATGCATGACGGTTTACAGCCCACAAAGAGTAACAAGTTGCACTTTTTGTTTTCCCAAAGTAAAAATACCATCATTACGTTGAAAAAATTTATATGCCACGTAGGATAAAAATATCTTCAAAAAGATTTGCTTACGTGGCACACACAATGACCAAGTATTTAGAAAATATTATGACATATTTCAGTGCATCTGGAGGTTGACTGGACACTCCAGTATCACTGGTGGATTAGTCCAGTGAACATGTACTGATGGTACACTGGAGGGACACTCCAGTAAAGTACCAGTGAAAACCATTTTTTTTTTGAAAGACTGGTAACCTCAAACTTGCACGTCAACTAATTCAGACAAATGAGAGGGACACATTTACAAGGAGACATAAGTCACCTCAAACACGCAATTCAATTTGTCCAGTTACCATTGAGAGGGACACATTTACAAAGCACCAGTAATATTTTCTGAAGAGTTTGTCCAGTGAGAAAATAAATTAATAAATTTCCCCTGAACTTAAAACATTTTTAAGAAAAAATATCTTTCAAGTCTTTCCCTGGAATGTTGTTCCAGAAATCTAATAATGCAAAGATAGTACACAAAGGCGTTCAATATCTGAGCAGTCACCAGATTTAAGGATTTAACATTCCCAACTCACCAACAAGATATTCAAAAGTTTTGACATCCAGAGGTTTGGTAAAAATGTCAGCGAGTTGTTTGTCAGTGGGAATAAAATGGAGTTCAATGTTGTTTTTCATAATATGATCACGAATGAAGTGATACCTGAGATCAATGTGCTTCGTTCTGGAGTGCATGACTGGATTGTTTGAGATAGCGATGGCACTGGTATTATCACAAAAGATTGGGGTCTTTGAATATTTAATACCATAATCAAGCAACTGGTTCTTCATCTAGAGTATCTGAGCACAACAACTGGCTGCAGACACATATTCAGCTTCAGTAGTGGACAATGAAACTGAAGTTTGCTTCTTACTGGTCCAGCTGACCAGTTTGCCACCTAGGAAATGACATCCACCAGTTGTGAATTTCCTATCTACCTTACAACCTGCATGATCTGAATCTGAATAACCCATTAGATCCATGCCTGAGCCTTTGGGATACCAAAGACCTAGACTGGGGACACCTTTAAGGTACTTCAGTATGCGCTTTACAGCAAGCATATGAGATTCCTTTGGATTAGACTGATATCTGGCACATAAACATGTTGAAAACATAATATCTGGTCTACTGGCAGTTAAATACATCAGTGAACCAACCATGCCTCTATAGACAGTGGTGTTCACTGGTTTTCCATCTGGATCGGAGTCAAGTGTCAGTGGTGCAGAAATTGGAGTTGGTTTAGATGGTGAAGAGTTCATATCAAATTTCTTTAAAAGATCTCTAACATATTTCTCCTGATTAATAAAGATGCCATCTTTGTTTTGTTTAATCTGGAGTCCAAGAAAATATGTTAATTCACCCATCAAACTCATCTCATATTCAGTTGACATTATTTTTGAAAATTTCTTGCACATGTTTTCATCAGTAGACCCAAAAATAATATCATCAACATAAATTTGTACCATTAACAGATTACCTTTTTCATGAAGAATAAATAAGGTATTGTCAATTGCACCTCGTTTAAAACCATTTTTCAACAAATGTTTAGTCAGAGTGTCATACCAGGCACGTGGGGCTTGTCTGAGGCCATATAGCGCTTTATCCAGATGATATACCCAATGTGGATGCTTTTCATCAATGAAACCTGGAGGTTGTCTGACATAAACTTCTTCTTCAAGCTTTCCATTCAAGAAAGCACTCTTTACATCCATCTGGTAGACCTTGAACTGATGATAAGCAGCGAATGCTAAGAATATTCTGATCGCTTCAAGTCTAGCCACTGGAGCAAATGATTCATTAAAGTCGACATCTAACTGGCAGTAGCCTTGTGCTACCAGTCTGGCCTTGTTTCTGATTACGTGGCCATCTTCATCTACTTTGTTTCTGAAGACCCATCTTGTTCCAATTGGTTCTTTCTTTCCAACTGGGAAAGGAACCAGATACCAGACCTTGTTCCTTTCAAACTGGTGAAGCTCTTCTTGCATAGCAGTCACCCAGCTTGGATCTTCCATAGCCTCGTCAATCTTCTTTGGTTCCATCAAAGATAGAAAACTAACGTATAAGCATTGATTACTGGAGACTCTTCTGGTCTGAACTCCTCTACTGGAGTCACCTATGATCTGATCAATAGGGTAAGCTTTTGTCCATCTGGAGTACTGACCAGGATTGTTACTGACAACAATATCAGTGCAAGAATTCAGTTGAGTCTCCTCTGGAGTTGCTTCTGGAGGAGGATCTTGCCAGACTACTTCAGTATCTTCATCTGAGTCATTTAAATCACGATTTGCATCATGAAATTCTTCATTTGAAGGCATTTCCTGAAGTACTGGTTCAGTTTGGAATCCTTCATAAGAAGACATTTCTGGTACATTCTCAACTGACACTGATACTGGGGGAGTAGTACGCACATCTGATCCAATATTAATTTCAGAGGGTAGTTTGAAAATAATAGAAGGATAAAATGGAGTACTACTGGAGAGTTTCTTTTTCTGAACAGGTTCCAGATCAGGATGACTGGAAACTGTGTCTTTTGAATCTTCATTTTTGTCGTTTATAGGATCAGATTCACAAAAGACAATTGGAGTTACTAGGGGAGTGTCAAGGGCTGGCTTCTTGTTGATTGCAACATTTGATTCATCAAATGTGACATGAATTGACTCATGGACCTTCTCCAGTCTCTTGTTGTAGACTCTGAAGGCCTTGCGAATGGCTGAATAGCCTAAGAAATACCCTTCATCAGCTTTGGCATCAAATTTGCCTAGCTGACTGGAGTCGTTCAGGATGTAAACTGGACATCCAAAAACGTGAAAATAACCAATATTTGGTTTTCTATTTCTTAAGACTTCATAGGCTGTCTTTTTGTATCTTTTGATGTACACTGATCGATTCTGGGTGTGGCAAGCAGTTGCAATTGCTTCCGCCCAGAAACTGGTAGACAGTCCAGATTCAGCAAGCATACTCCTGGCAGCTTCTATCAGCGTTCGATTCTTCCTTTCCACCACTCCATTTTGTTCTGGAGAGCGGGCTGATGAGAAATTCTGGGAGATGCCAGTGTCAGTACAGAATGACTCCAGAGTTGCATTCTGGAATTCTGTTCCATTGTCACTTCTTAACTGACACACTTTTCGACTATACTTGAGCTCAATTTGCTTGATAAGACTGATGATTTCAGCAGCAGCTTCACTTTTAGACCTAAGAAAGATCACCCAACAATATCTGGAGAATTCATCTACGATCACCGGGGTGTATCTTTTACCAGCACGAGTCTGAACATTCACTGGACCAAAGAGGTCCATATGAAGCATATGAAGAGGTTCAGATATGCTGAAATTCTGTCTGGTCTTGAAACTGGTACGTTTTTGCTTACCCATCTCACATCCTGGACATGGCCTTTCCTTTTTTAAGGAAACTAAAGGTATCCCATCTGCAAGTTGTTTTCTGGACAACTTATTAATATTCTTGAAATTTAAATGGGATAACCTTTTGTGCCATAACCAGTTTGTGTCTTCATCAGCTTGAGTATAGAAACACTGCTCTGAAGGAGAGCTTTCCATATCCATCACGTACACATTCCCTTTTCTGAGAGCAATCAACACTACCTTCCAGTCCTTGTTGAATACGATACCCTGAGCAATATTGAATAAGACTTGATAGCCATCATCACACAGTTGGCTTACACTGATCAAGTTATATTTCAAACCATTCACAAATGCAACACGTCTGAACTTGACTTGTCCATTGTTCAGAACACCGTATCCCTCAGTCTTTCGACAACCATCATTTCCAAAAGTAATGGAGGGTCCATCAGAAAAGGTGAACTCCTCCAGCAGGGTCTTACATCCGGTCATCGTCCTGCCAGCAGCACTGTCAAGATACCAGATATATTTCTTTTGATCGCCCTGCACATACACCAGATACTTATCAGTTAGATTTGGGAACCCATCGACTGATGGGTTCACTGGACCCTCCCTTATAGGTCCCTGGGGCAATCTGGTTTAGTTTACTTTCTTTAACAGTGGTCTTAGTTCGATGGTTAACCAGGAAAGTGTAAAATACAACAAGTCTAATAATCACTAGAATGGACTAGTATTACTTGTAAATAAATGCAAGAATATATAAACAAAGTAATACAAGACTTAAAGCAATAAACAAGTAAAGTGGAACATTATGTATTTTTCAATTGTGTATTTTATTTATGATGTTAAATAAAATACAAGGTTGTGCGGAATCAAGATAATACAAATAAGTATGTATCCTAACAACCTATGAATTACAAATGATCTATATTTGTCAAATAACTCTTTTGGATCGAGATACTTAAAGTTGTGAAGTATCCCTGTTTAAGATCGAGAGTATTTAGACAAATTCACTTTCATGCAAAGTGTATGCTTAAAAGTATTTTTCTCAAGGAAATGACTTTGTATTTATAGGCAACAAAATTCACCAGTGAATTTTGTGCCGTACAAATATGGTTGCATACATTTAATGATCCGACAAGAACATTAAATGTATTGGATAAGGAATAAGGATAAAGTCACATCAAATGACTTTGTGTCCTTTTATCCAACCACCTTTACACACACAAACTTTGGTAAAGAACAAGTGGATTGTTCTTTGGAAAGTGTGTAAAGGGAAAAGTCAATCCTCGATATCAGTGTTCAGACTTGTAGGGTCTAGAACACTGACAATCCTCCAGTGTACAGATCTGGTAAGACTTTCCAGTGGACTCCGCCATTTGTCAGTCTTCTTTCTTCAGACTTCAGTCTTTGACTTCAGTCAGAATGTCTTCAGTAGAGTTGATCTGGACTGGGGTGAAGTCCAGTGAGCTCATCTGGAGAATACTCCAGATTTCCTATACAAGTATTTGCTCACTGGTCTTCCATTATTTCTGGACAAATCTTCAGAGGGACTCCAGATTCCAAGTCTGGAGTAGGTCCAGTAATATACCATTTCTGGACAGATCTTCAGTAAGGCTCCAGTAGTCGAGTCTGGAGCGAGTCCAGTAAATCTGGACTAAATCTGGACCTAACAAGAAGATCATAATAATAATGCCTAAAATAAGTAGACCTAATAGTAATGAAGTTATAGTGACATGATTAGCTATCTAAGGCAAACTAAGTAATGTCTTTTAACAGTAATGGAACTAGAGTAATGCCTAAAATAAGGGCTAATAATAATGTTCCTAAAGTAATGAGACTAAGACCATTATACTAAGGAAGCTAGTGATAGATAAGTAAGCCTATTGTAAACACCAAAACAATAAGCTAAAGTAAGGCTCTACTTAGATTTTACATCACCTTTGGGCAGAAGTAACTAATATCTAAGTAAACATGAGCATTAGGGTCATGCAACACAACGCTTATCTTTTGACTTTTGGGCACAAAATCAAGAATCGTGTATATTATGCATGAAAATAGTCCTTTTAGCACACAAAGTATATTAAATCACCTTTGGGCAGAATCAATATACTAAGTGTTCATTACGCAAAAGGAAAAGAACGCAACATGAGAATCACATTTGACCTTTGGGCACAAATGATAAAACCATGTACATCAGTGCGAAGCCCCCAAAAGTTACGGGGGTCCGGGGGCAGCGACCCTGGAAGCGAGGTCCAAGGGGCAGAGCCCCTGGCTGGGATCGAGCTCATTCATCAGCTAAGATCACATTCAGTATAACACGAACTTAAGTAATGACTCGTGATAAGTAAGCACGAACTTAAGTAATAATTCGTGATAAGTAAGCACGAACTTAAGTAATGACTCGTGATAAGTAAGCACGAACTTAAGTAATAATTCGTGAGTCAGTAAGCACGAGGACATCAGTAAGTCATGATGACATAGGCACGAAGATATCAGTAAGTCGTGAAGACCTAAGCACGAAGATATCAGTAAGACGTGATGATGTCAGCATGAAGATGTCATAAACTCGTGATGATGTAAGCACGAGTTCGTGATGACGTCATCACGAAATGGTCATAAGTTCGTGATGATGTCAGCATGAAGTCGTGATGACGTCAGCACGAGTTCTTCTTTCTACAGATTATAATTTTGCGAAATTCATCAAATTCGAACCAAATCATGACTGATCGTTTA
Organism: Erigeron breviscapus; assembly: GCA_034093135.1. Lineage (NCBI taxonomy): Eukaryota > Viridiplantae > Streptophyta > Magnoliopsida > Asterales > Asteraceae > Erigeron > Erigeron breviscapus. The sequence continues at coordinate 12,004,893 of CM067175.1, read as the reverse complement.
TAACTTGGCTTTGATACCACATGTTGGAATAAACATGATTCGATTCGAGTGATAAAACATCTCAGATCGTCCTGTGGAACCTGTAGGAGCATTAAGCATGATTGCTATTGATTTCGGGTTCCCAAAACAAGATGATTGAGTAATAATGGGATGGGAAATTCGGCTGGAACATGATGCACGAATTTCTTAGAGGAGAGACACACGAAATTAAGTGAGGGATTAGTTTCTCATTAACCTTAATTTAGGGTTTATGACTCTCTATTTATAATGAGAGTATTTACACATTCAACTCCTCTGGTGTTTAATGTGTGTAACATTAGTCCTCATAGTTCCAATCATCTAATGGGAAACCCTATATTATGTCTTTAAGAGTAAATACGCCCATTATATATTTACTAGACATAGGGATTTTAGTTATCGTCAATTATCATATCAGGAATGATAGATGATCAGTGACGCTCACACTAACGTGGTTCCAACATTTGATACTTATGAAGTCAATAAAGTTTTAAACAAACAACACCTATTAAATATATTTATTTAATACGTGCAAGGCTTCGGTGAGGTTTCTCTGATGCCGTATACCGACTGAATGTTCGGAAAAAAAAAATTAAATATATTTATTTTTATTTATAAATTTTTTAATTTTATTTAATTATTTTCGACGTATGTCTTGTATATAGAAAAATCCTTGTTAAAATTGCTGTAGAAAGGAGTAGTTAGTTCCCAACGATTTAATACCAGAAACAGTTAAAGGGAGCATTTTTGTACATTATTTGAACAGAAATTCATCTTGCCCAAAAACACCCCAAATCTCTCTCATTCAAAAACCCTAAACAAGAACTTCCCTTTTCATCTCACCATACGTAAAACCTTCACTTCAATTCAAGTCAAGAAAACCACCAAATTCAATACAAACTTCTATACATATACATAAATACATATATACTGATATATACTTACATAAAAACCTTCACTTGATTACACCCATATATCTCTATACATAATATTCTCAACTTCCTTTGATCGCCATTTGATAAAACTTTTTGTGGGTATGACGAATTCGGGTCGGATTCGGGTCAAGAAAGACAAAGTTTACAGCCCAGCAGCAGTGAAAAAGAAAAATAATAAAAGTAATAATAATAATAATAATAATAGTAAGAGTAATAATAATAATAATCAAGTAGTACTAAGAAGACTTCACTTGAAAGTGTGAAGAAAAAACGAAAACGTCATTGCGATGAGTAATTTGGATCACTTTATGAAACTTACTACTCCACTTGTATACATAGATAATAAAGATGATTGAATTGATTTTCTTGATATTATATATATATATATTATATATATATATATATATATATATATATATATATGTTTAGAATATTATGGGTATTTGGTAAAATGGTTATAAAGTAAAAACCCATGTTTTAGAAACCACATTTTCTTGATCATATGTTGTAAAAATGGGTATTTTGGTATAATGTGCAATTTTCTCTTTAGAATTAGTATGTGTGCTTTATTTTTTTATTTTAAGTATTTTGTTAATATGTGTAAAGGGTAAGAAAGATTGATATTTTTGGGGTTCTATTTGGTGTTGATTTGAAGTATATTTTTAGAAAATGTGGATTTCTTTCTTTGAAAGAATGTTATGTAATACTAGGGGAAAAAAAGATTGAAAAAATATATGTTTTTTTGTTAAAATGTAACAGTTAAGTTGAGTTGAGCAAGAATACTCTTTTTTGCGATTATTTTGTATTTCGATATGTGTATTGATATTGTAAGTATTTGTTAGTCTTTAGTTATGTTTATGAGGAGATTGCCGGAAAAAATTAATATGTCTATGCGGATCAAACGTTAGAAGAACTTAAATTCGTTAATATGCATTACGTTTGTCATGTCTGGTGAACTAACTGTTATAACTTATAAGTAGTAAATCGGAAGCTTTTTAATTGATATGTACTTCAGTTTCATGATACTCCATGGATTTGCTACTTTGCCTGCATTGTATCTTGCTATTTGAGTATCTGCTAAAATACCATAAAGTGAGGGATTTTGTGTGTTTTAGTTGTTAAACATTGAAAGATATACGGGCTTGATTTGTGGTAAATTTGGGATGTATAGACTAGCATAAAGGGATGGAGGAATCATGCAAATGACTACCACCCTTACTTTGTACTTGGTGATCTTTGGGAATCCTTTAAGGAGTGGAGTGCATATGGAGTCGGAGTTCCTCTGGTAATGAATGAACGAGACTCCGTTGTTCAGTACTATGCACCATCATTATCTGCCATTCAACTATATGTTGATCCAAATGCACCTACCACAAGCTTTAGGTAACCTATAATCTTTGATGTCCTACTATTCAAGCATGTTCTTTTTCTCTGTATAAGTACTTTCGCTTTCTTTCTAATATGGTCATTGGACTTCTCAGAATTGTTGTCAAACTCTCTCACTATCCTAATTTAATTATTATGTGCAAGGTTGACCCGGGGTCCTGTACAATGCTGGTATGCCTAAATTGTTTGTGTAACAGTTTTCAGAAGTTAGATGGTTTCTATATCGTGTATCTAAGGTGAATGGTTTTTGCAACGATTTTTGGACACTTAATGGTTTTTTATATAAAGTTTAGTAAATTTGGATTATTTATAATCTCCATAGATCTAATTAGAAATCAAGTGAAAGAGCATTCTTTTTATTGCAAGTTTGCTCACAAATCTACGATAATAATAATTCAGAATGTAACAATCTCAGAATATTTTATAGAAATGTACGCAGATCGGTCTGCTGATACGGTAATAAATTAATAAGACTCTGGTTCAGAGACTTGGTTCACTTTGTTTGATGAAACCAATCATTTTTAATTTTAAGATTTCAGTTTCATCGCACATGGTTTGGACAGTTATAATGTTGCTACTACCGTTTTTCAGATAGTGCTGTATGATTGCATGTCTTGCTATGTTTGGGAACATGTTACTCACCCTTGATTATCACTTTCATTGATCTTTCACTGAACTTTATAATATATGATGTACATCCTAACTACTGAAAGGGTTTACAGGCACAATAAACCTTCAGATCTTATCAAAACAACAATTGTTGAAAACATACAATGTTTATCAATGCTTTGCGGTTGACTCAATTCCAAACGCTTTTAAATATGTAGTCATGGAAAGGGATTTAGAGCACAAGTCTAACTGTTAGACCTGAAAAGTCAAAAGTGTATCTCTATTTGTATAACTATCTTGCGCTTGATTCTTGATTCTTGTTATTGTTTTTTTTTATTGTTTAGAGTTGGTTAGATATAGAAGGAAAAATAATTTGTATAATGACAATATGCAAAGATGTACACTTGCTGTCATAGTTAGAAACGTGTTGTAATGTGAAATAATAAAAGATGTTCACATAGTTTATAATTATGTATACTCAAATGTTCGTAAATAATGGAGTGGGCATGGTAGTGCCAATACCCTGCTTATAAAATGTCTGCCCATCTCTATTCGCGGCTGAATCTAGTTAATTTGTTCTATTGGCAAGATCTCTTGATGTAACTGGCCAGAGTGCCTGGGACCTTAATTTCCTGGAATTCCTTGTGTAAGTTGAAGTGTCGTTTGAACATGTCCGACTTAGGGCCAGGGGCTATATGGTATTGCGATATGACTCTGCAAGATCCACAAATAATTGATTTATCTGATCAACAGTTAAAACATATCTGATCATTGTCAGCTGCACCCTTTTTATATATTGTTACGGTTAATTATCTGATTCTTAATGTTCTATAAAAATATGTTCATTCTTAGAACTCTGATCAAACTGCTCCCTGATTAATTCTTCACATGTTTCATGATTTTATGTACAGACGGCCTGGTGATGATAGTGACTATGAGTCATCAAGAGCAACTAGCAGTGATAGCAGCTATGAGGCAGGTGCAGGCATTGTTCGTGGACCTCAACTCTCAAAAACTGTAAATTCTGTTAACCAGAGCTTTAATAAGCTCGCGCTTAGAGATGATTCTTGTGAGGGCGAGATTAGAAACCCTCCAGGCCTTCTAGCATTTGAGTATTTTGAACGTGCATCACCATTTCAACGGGAACCCCTGGCAAACAAGGCAAGTCATTGAAACATGCCAAATTTCATTTTTAGAAACTTAATATATATACCATTCCCAATGAAAAGTGAAAACTGCACCAACTTTTTCTCTTGAGAAGTACTATATAAGTTGCCAGTCTTCCTCTATCATCGTGACAATTAAATTGATGACATAGGATTTGCATCCAGAATTTAAATTATATTTTAGTCTGTAGACATTTACAAGCAGTCCAATAGTTTGAACATGTTCTTTGAACTTTGTATCGGAAGAAAATGTTATACTTATGCCATGAAAACTGAACCCACTTTCTTTTGGTGAATGTTTTGAGCAAACTAATGACCCCTTAATCATTGTTAGGAAACTAATTGAAGATATTGGTTTTGCTCCATAATTAAAGGGTCGATTAGACATTTCACCTGTAGTCAAACACTTCTTTTCTGTTAAAAGAAAACCAAAATACCACATGTCTAAATCGCTTGGTGCAATATTTATCGTAGAGTATTAATGTGTGCAGGTTCAGTTCTGGAACCATAAGTTTCTATTATTTTATGTTCATATATATTAAAGTATGAACTAAATCACAGTTTTGTTTTATTATTTTTGTGTTACGTACTTTTTAAAAATTTGGATCACGGCATACTTTGAAATTCAGTTCTCGGTTTCTGATAATCTATATCCATCTCTGTTGTAAGTGGATATGAGGATATGGATTTGATACATCCGTTCATGAAATTTCCAAATACCCATTTATTTGAGATAATGAATTGATACGTAATTAACAATATAAGTAATTAATTAACGTTTCTATTACAGATAGCTGAGCTTGAATATAAGTTTCCAGAACTGAGAACGTACAGAAGCTGTGATTTGACTCAATCAAGTTGGGTTTCTGTGGCTTGGTAAGCTTCGTCCTAACTCTTATATTACTTTCTCTGTTTCATGAACCTTTCTTTGGATGTCACACGGAAATTCAGATGTTAAGAATACACTTGTGGACGAAAATACCATGATTTCAAGACTCACGTTCTTGTATAAAGGCCATTTAAGACACTTTGTTAATAGTCACATACTTCCCTTAAAGTTCATGCCTCACCGAATATTGCGATTTATCTAGTATCTACTAGATAAATGGCATTAGATTGCTAATTTGACCGCTAAATATCTATAGTTGTTACTAAAACAATCACATCAGTAATTTTTAGGGTTTCCAGATTAGCCAAATTAAATTTGAAGTGAATTTGCGTTGCTATAGATTGCAGTGCTATTATTGCTATGGTTTATTGATCCTAGTTCATGTACCCTTTTTTGTAGGTATCCAATATACCGAATACCCGTGGGTCCATCTCTCCAAAACGTTGATACAAGCTTCTTGACTTTCCATTCTTTGTCAACACCATTAAGAAGTACAAGTAAGTCCCTCTTTTATCCTTCTTACCTCGTGTATCTGCAGATAGCAGTTTCAGTCTTTCAGACATGTTTACTTGTTAGCAGGTGGATTCATTTCTGTTTTTATGAGTTCAATAAAGAAAAAAGATCCATTAAAAGCTGGTTAAATGGGCTGAAATTTTTGTCCACAAGTGTATGCTTGATGCATAGCCTACCAACCCGTATTATATAAATTATTAGTTCCTAGTTAGTAGTGGCAGATGACACTAACGACTTCCAACACTGTATGCACTACTATTACAAAACCATATTTCAATTCAGATATAGCTCACAAATTTTATATATTTTTAACAATGTAAAAAGTTACAAAAAAAGTTGTAAGTAACACATGTACCTACCCTAAACCACTTTTACATCGATTCTAATAATATAGTTCTTTTAATACATGTTAGACACTAAAGCTCTCAAAAAATAGATAAAAAAAAATTGTTTCGGGCCAGTCGTCCCGTCCCTATGCCCGTATAAAAGGTAACCCATATGAACATAACATGTTGCTTTCATTTGTGCATGTGTATGATTCTGTGTTGAAATGTTCATTAAAACCGTATAGGTAAAGATGAGAATTCGGCGCATGGCTCAACAGCTAGGAAGGTTCATGAAGCCAGATTGCCAAGTCAGCTCTCTCTGCCAATTTTTGGGCTCGCTGTCTATAAGTTCAAGAATTCTGACTGGATGAAAGAGGGAGTTCTTGGCACTCAGAAAATAAACTCACTTCTAAAATCAACTGATAATTGGCTCCGGAATTTGGGTGTACATCACCCAGATTACGCATTCTTCAAAAGCCGCTAGCTTCCCCAACGGTGCTTCCTTCAATCTGCTTTGAAACTTTTTGACTAAAGAAAAGGTGAAATGAAACAGGCAAATGGATGGTAATATTTCTTGAAATATTGATATAAATAGTTTTTTCTTTCGTTAATGATTCATTAAAACGATGAATCTTTTGTACATTGGGAAGCCTGGTTTCATAGTTCTATAGTTTTGTACAAACATAGTATGTGTAACTAATGTTCTATTTTCTGAAATAGAAACTAACTTTCGGCGTAAGTTTGTGTTTCTGTCGTCAATCTCTATTCTCCTGTTTACGACATCACCTTTAAAGAGCTGATGCTGCAAAGTTGTGCTGTAGAAAATCAATCTAACAACCTATGATGAATAATATCCTAGTCTTCTGATGCTTAAGGTTAACTGAATTACTTTTTTTCTTGCATAATTGCATACATGATCATTGTAAGAGGGATGCTAATAACTAGGAGGTTAAGCAAATGCCTATTAATATACTCAACTTTGGCACATTCTAAAACACTCAACAGTGATCATGAGTCATTAACCGAACACAAACCAGTTTAAATAAGAACTTGAGCTATGAATGAATCATACATATAATGAAGCAACAAACCACTGGAACCACGAACCAGAACGCAAGAAATGCACATATCATGGACCAATGAATCGCGCGTATCTTGAACCACTAACCGTATGAGCAATGAACCGTAACCAACAGACCATATGAACCAATCTACATAAAACCACAGAAACCTTGAATCACCAACAATGACTGGAGTCGGTAGCTTTCGAATCCTCCAGCATGGATCCAGAAGAAATAATAGAGAACACAAGGGGTGAAGTTATATACCCTTACAACCATTATTATAAATTCTTTTAATTTAACCTATCATTTAATACACTGAAGAAAAGATCCATTACCTGACATATCGGTGGAAGAATTTGTAAAAGGGAAATTTGAATAAGTTTTAAAAGATTAATTTAAAAATTAAATCTCCACTTTGATTATTTTGATTGTTTATTACTTTATTTTGCCAAGTTAAAAAAAGTTACAAATTAAACCTTTGAATTTGATAAACATACATAACCCCTGAATTTTACATAATCCCCCCTAAAATCATGCCTTACCTAAGCTTTCCCCTTTTTTTTAATATGGGAATCAGCCAAAACATAAATAAACTACAATTTTGACATCAGTGAAGAGGCGTGTCGTTAAAAGAAATGACAAGATGAATTTTTATTTTTATACATTCGAAGATATTTATTAACATTAAGAAACTATCGAGGAGCTAGTGTTACAACCAGAGTACATTGTTCGTAGAAAAAATCAACAGTCAGAAAGAAACAAGATAACAACTGAAATTAAAAATTGTAAGTACACCAGTTTGGCCATTCTACTCAGTTTTTTGTCGTTCGGTTGGAAGCTTAGAGTAATTGATTTTTTTTTTTGTTGCAAAATGGATGGATGGGCTTTTGTTGGAGAACAAAAGCACCCAAAAACTATACTGTAACATTTTACAAAGTTGGAACTCATACAGTCATACCCTCTAGCAAAAAATGAATAACATATTAAATTATACTCCATACCATTATACCAAGTTGTAACTCTATAGCATTTTGGTTGCAACTGGTTTAACGTTAGCTTTGAATAATTATATCGATTGTTCATACTTTTCAACCTTATTAGTTGTTTTCATCTCCGAAACTCCTAGACTGTCTAAGTTGAATTTTAAGTAAAACCATATGTAATTATATGAAGATATAAATATCTTTTGGCCCATTTATCTGCATCTTTCAAACAATATGTACAATGTACAACTGCATTTTTTGACCTTGGGAGGATACACCTGTGTTCGAATCTCACTTTCCACATTTGTGAGGATGGATATTGGGAGGTTTTCGGAAATCCTAAGTTACATCCTAGCTATTCGTGTAGTTTATGCAGTAACGGTAAAAAATAAATTGCCATTGAAAAAAAACTCACCAAAATCAAACACTTCGATCACATTCATATATGAACTCGAATGCCCATATCCACACGTCAAATTCTTTTTTAATTTTTAAAAAAATTAAGAAGCATCGGTATAAATTTGATAGTTAGAGGTGAAATCTACATAAAACCACAAGATCATCCGTGTAATTAAAATCAAAATCACAAATAATTGATAGTTGATTTCCATTTCTGATCATTTTTGTTAGATCGTTACTAGAATCAGGAATGAATGAATAGTTAAATGTATGTTGCTATTTTATGTCATTTGCCGTATATATAAAAACTTCTAAATAGATTTTTAACAGAACTTAGGCACATTTAATATTACTCCATAAATTTGAAATTAGCAGGAAAAAGAATGCAGAGGCCAACCAGCCTGAACTGGCTGTTTTAAAGTGTACAAACCTGTTTCAAATATCAATGTTACCAAGGCAATTTGAATGAATCATGTGGATCAAAAGAACTTGACGTGTAGATACCACGATTCTATGAATGAAAATGTAAGCGTGTGTACGTTATCTTTCCCTAAGATAATGTAATCAGAGATATCCAGATAATAGTGGTTAAGCATATATAAATATATAAAAGTATCTACTAAATACAATATGAAGTTTTAAGAATTACACTGTTTATCCTAAAACACTTCGTGTAGCCCTGATGTTTACTAAACACGACTAAATAACTTATAAACCATCATCAAGAAAAGTAGAAAACAGAAGGCCCTGAACAAATTCACTTCGACGAGCCTTCTCCTCTTGATCCTTTTCTGAAAGGGGAGCCTGCTGTTCGTTGCTCCTGAAAATGGGTCATCAATTTGGATCACGTTATATCACAAACAGGTACAAGTAAAAAACTTACATCTAATATTAGCAGTTTAAAAATCAGCCATAGCATACTAGTGTTTAAAGCCTCCTAAATTTATGTATTCAAAAAAAGAACCGTTGCTTTAATGACAGTTTTGTTGTCATTACACAATACTATGTTGTCAGATCGACCCAGCCCGTTTTTCCATGATCAAAAGCCATCATTATCCCAGCACTAAGTCACTAACAGCTAAGGTGTTTACCTTTGTGACAAATCCTTATTGGTGCCTTCTACAATTGACTCTGATTCAGCAGCCTCTGAAGGTTGATCACTTGGTGGTTCATCAACAGCAGGCGTATTAGAGATGAAAGAAGATAACCATGGTTCAGGCTCAGTGCTGTTGGTTGGTTGAACCAAATATGCAGAACCTCCCAGAAGAGATTGTAGGTTTCCTTCGCGGAACTCTTTCTTTAGGATCGAAAGGGTTGAGTTGGCTCCACCTTTACGTAATCTTCTCTTGCGTTGGATGTACTCTTCAGTCAAGGATGACAATACATTTGTTCTCTGTTACTCGTGGACACTTTTAACCAACTTATGAGTTAATAGGTCCATACAGGCAATGTTTAATCCCAAAGGGGTCAAATAGGCTTGGCTAAATCTTGTTGAAAAAATGTTTGGCTAAATGATAAACTAAAAAAGATGTTTTGCTAAATGACTAGCATGCCATTCAAAAATAAATAAATTAAAAGGTCAGGTCGGTTAGAAACAATCCGCATGGCACTCAGATGCATATATATCTCCTTAATCGCTCTATTAAATAGATTAGACTATTTTGTAACATAGATAACAGTATTTTTAACATATTATTTGCTTCAAAATGTACAAAAACTTATACAATATATGGTTATGGGTCCGGGTCAGCCCAACTTGTTTTGACGTGCAGTTACACATCACTTTGACCCTTCACGAAGTCACCCAATCTGCCTACTTTCCACTTCTAGTTTTCAAGCTTGGTTTAAAATGTCAAACAAAATATATTCATTCAAAATTATGATAAATGTACCTATTTATGAGGAAAACCTACACCTACATGAAATAGAGCACGACACTCTATATGCACAAAAAAAAAAAACTGAAAACATAACAAATAATGATAAGAAATATGGCAAATACATGTTATACTCCAAGAATGACTAACTAAAAGGCAGAGGAAGAAGCATTGGGATGGAAAACAGAATATCTAAGTATCTGTTCATTAGCTATCTATTTATACCTAAAGTTTTTTCAACTTTCTCAATAAAAAAAAGCTGAACCTGTTATGACTTATGCAGAATAAAGCTAACTCACTGATTACTAAAATTACTCAAAAGAATGACATTTAACTGAGAGCAAAGACATCCTTAATGTTATAATATAATAGCTTGAATAAAAAGGATATCTTTAGAAGACTTCCATGTTGCACGGTAATATGGCTAATCAAATCAGTCCCAACCTTTTTAGCACACACAGGACATATCTGCATTTAGAGTAGAAAAATCAGGTTTGTTAGTGCATGTACATTATCGAAATAGAATAAGACCCCATTTCTCATGCTATCGATGTCACAAAAGAAGATATTCATAATTTTATAAGGATAAAAGCTAATCTGGCATGCCAATAATCATATATATGGAGACTATGATATATAGGGGAAATAATGTGAACATACAAGCCTAATGAGTTATTGCAAGAAGTATTTATACCCCATTCTTTGCTTCAACTGGATGCTCCTCCTCGATATGACAACAAAGACCAACAATGTCAAAACCCTCTGCACAAAATGGACACAGATATTCGGGTCTTGGCTCATCATCACTCTCAAATTCTTCCACGTGATGAAACGCTTCTGTAGAGGAATCACAAAAGTCATGACCATATGTCGTCTATCTCAAACTAGATGATATTGGCTATGATAAACCAAAACTAGCACCAAACACTACAAACACACACACACACAAACAAACATCCATATAATAATAGCGTTTGTGACTGTTATCACAGTGAAGTGTGATAAAGATTCGAGTCATACTACCTTCCTGCCAGGACACCATGAGTTTAACCTACCATTAATTCCATATCAATTATCAAATTCACATCAGACTTACAAGTGATTCATAGAGCAATCGAAGAGTCAATTGTTAACTTTTTCCGCAAGGGCATAAAAACTTGCATCTTTTAACAAACTTAATTTTATAGTCACAAGAGCATGTAAAATTATCCTCAAAGCACGAGACCACATGATACCACCTCAATATGATCACTACAATAAACAGCAAAAAAGCCACTTAACATCACTGATCCACAGCTGAATTTAGCTACCTCACTACGGTAACAAACTAAATGTAATCAAAAAATTTGACTAGTAAAGAACTAAGTGTACCCCGATATCGTAAGACAATAACCTGCATACTAACTAAAAATTGGTGTAAGAAGTTGACCGTATCCCACAACGTAGACTTTGGTGGTCCAGTAGTTTTAAGGTTGGTGTTTATTGTGGGTACCTCTTTAATAATTTTGCAACTCTTTTGGAACACCAAACTATTAGGGTGCAAGGAAAATATGGTATCTTCTATTACCAATTTGAAGTTGATGGGTTTTGATGCAAACCTAAAGATGACAACCCGAGTGAAGACAAAGTTTGTTTCGATGTCTGTAAGCTCTAATTTGGGCCCCATGATTCAGGTTCAGTTTTTTTTGTAATAGTCTCTTCCACAAGTTGGTTTGCTTTTCAAGATTAGCAGAAATGTTCAGGTTCAAACATTTGTTAAGTGTCATGGTTTCAAGTTTTCAACTTTTGATTATGTGTCAAGATTCAAGTTTTTAGCTTTTTCCAAAAGTTAAAGATTATTTCTTTCATGGCAATGATCAGCTATCTTCCCTGAAAAGTATCTTCAGAAGTTCGTTTCATGGAATTTGATCAAGTTCAACCGTTCAAGTGATACGAACAGAAAACTAGTGTTATTTAGTTTTAACAGTGCACAAAGAGTTGCAAAAATGACGATGTTATAGTGCTGAAACTTTCATAAGAAACTCAAATTTATCATCAAAAGTGGGCTTTCGTACACTCCTAATCAATATACTATCTGACTTAGCCTATAAACCAAAAAAAAACCTTAGGATTCTAACTTAAAAGCAAACGTTCTCTATGTCTAAACATAAACTCAACCTTCAAGTAAACTAAAGCCACGAGGAGAAGCTAAAAGCAACTCACAAATCTAGGGACTCATAAAGTGATCACATTTCCATCTCACATACATATGACACTATCGCAAACACACATTTACCAATCACGACACTCGTACTCCTATGAAACTCTACGATGTAACACACTTAGAATACATACTCCTCTTCTCGTCCCAATATACGTTCTATTGTTCTAACAACTACACTTTGATACAATAATCCCAAACTCACTCAAAATTCAGCCTTTAACGACCATCTTCCTAAGACACCGTCAGTTCAACAAACCGTTGTTGACAATAATAACAACAAAGTCTAAACCTTTAACTAAGACAATCACATTCACAAACATACAAACAAAACACATAATGAAACTAATATAGTATCAAATGTTAACATATTATAATTTCAATATTCCTAGCTACATGCAATATCAATTATCTTTTAGCAGAATAAAACACTACCCAAAGTATTATCCACCCCCAACCCCCAAAAAAAGACAAAAAATAAATAAATAGATATTAAAAATACACACCCAAATCATAGTAGCTCAGTCAAATTGTAACAATTTTTGTGTAATTTTTAATGGGTCAATTTTATTTCATATTTATAGTGGAAAAAGCAAATAAAGCACAAAGCTTTTAGTAAATTCATTTTAGTATCACAATTAATATCAATAAAAAAAATTAAAATATAAAAAGAAAATGAAAAAAAACCTGATCGAGATTGGTAACGCCTTAAAGAAGAAGATGATGAAGAATTAGATGTAGAGATTCGAGTCCATGAATCTGAGTCCATTTTTTTTTTTTCTTTTACAAATAAAATGTTAGAATGAATATGAATATAATAAAAATAAGTGGTACAATAAAGTGTTTGTGTATAAAGAAAGTTTTTGGAGAGATTTATTAATTTTTTTATTTTTAGTATAAAGAAATTGAGAAAGTGATGAGGTAATTTCCAAGAAAGTGATCAAAAGATCAAAAGATAGACAATATACACGGTATAGTTTTAACTTTTAAGCAGGGACGAGCCAAAAGTCCCAAATCCCGATCCCATACCGGTCTAGTCCCGATCCTGGTACCGAAAAGTGGTATCGAATCCCGATCGGGATCGGGACCGGTACCCACTTTTGATAGTTTTCGGGATCGGTACTAATCGGTACCGGGACCGGGAAATACCGAGAAATTCCGATGGTCCCATTTGGTCCCGACAAGCAAAGAATGTCATTTTATATCCATATCTTTATGTATATCTGTATAATAGTATATTTATATCATTGTGTATATCTATATCTATATCTTAATCAAACTGTACCATATGTTGTTGATGTCCATTAATATTCTGGTGTGAAGCGTGAGATTGCAACGATGGCTCCAAAACGTGCAGCATAGCTATACTGATAGTCATGTTTGTTACAAGTTTGGAGGTTGGTTTGATTTCATAAATGTATATTGATTTTATTTTTACTTGAGCTTCATTTTGCTAACATCTGTACATTTGTACGTTGCAAATTATATATATATATATATATACATTGCTTTTACTTAGCTAGCAGGATCCATGAAAGTTATCTAATATCTACAAGTTGTAGCAGTAAGTTTATAATTGAGACCAAGGTGCAAAGTTGATACTTGAGAAAATTGTTTATCTCGGAAATCAAATAGCTAATTGGGTGAACAAATTATGCAAATTCGGTGCTAATCTGGATTTGGTACCGAAATCCCGGTCCCATACCGATTCGGTACCAGTCCCGTACCGATTCATATGGGAGCGGGATCGGTACCCACTTTGTAGCCAATTCGGTACGGGATTTGGTACCGAAATCCCGGTCCCGTACCGATTCGGTACCGGTCCCGTACCGATTCATATGGGACCGGGATCGGTACCCATTTTTGGTCAAATTCGGGATCCGGACCGGTACGGGACGGTACCAGTCCCATGCCCATCCCTACTTTTAAGTGTGTCCAAACTAAGAAACTTCTATCCATATTTGTTGACTCGTAACTTTTGACTCGACTCGAAAACATGATTTTTTGACTCGTGACTCGGAACGTGACTCGACTCGTAAGAGTCAGGACATTTTTAAGTACTACATAATATAATATAATTATATATATGTGACGTCTTTAAAAGCAAAATATAAGTTCGTTATCTTAATAAATTTACCAAAATCGCAATAAAATGATCAAACTACATAGATAATAAGCAAAATAATGTAACAATTTAAGTATAATACATAATATATAGAGTAAATTACACTTTTTGTCCCTAAACTTGGCACGTTTTTCACTTTTCGTCCCTAAAGTTTAAAAATTACAATTTTGACCTTAAACTTGGCAGAATTTTGCAATCGACGTCCTTTGGTCATACGGCGTTAAGTTTCAGCCGTTAAGTCCCACACGTGCAAAACACGTGAGGGACTAAAAGTGCAAAAGGTGTCTAGTTCAGGGACGAAAACTGAAATTTACATTATATATTGTCATCATCTTCATCTTCTCCGGCTGAGTGGCCGGAAAACTTAAAATGCCGATATCTCACTCGTTTCTTCGAATTAGACCACGAAACCACCACCAAACTTCTCAAAATTAATTTTCACACGAATCCTAACTAAAAGATTTCAAATTCAACACTTGCCGGAAAACTCAAAATACCGTGGTCACAAAAACCGAGCGTAATAGAGTAATCCGCCCTCCAATTAGATAAAACCGAGGTCTTCCATAACGAGAGTCGTGCCTCCACTAAATCAAATACTGGTTTCCAACTCTTGAATAAATACCTTAAGACCCAAATACGTGAAAGGAAAAGTATGACTTACAATGTAGTTTATCCGCTAGCTCAGAAATTTCGGGTCATCAACACTGCTTCCATAAAGATTAGACTTGTAGAAATTGATTTTTAACCACAATACAAGAAAGAAGACTCTCATAAGTCTAGTGATACATTCCACATTGGATTTAGATCAAGCAACAAAACGTCATGGTTTCATGTTACTGATCTTCTGTCTTAAATCGATCTGGAAATCACAAGGTTTTATTCGCGATAGAATTCTGAGCATGTTGATGTGATGATTTATTCATTTCGTTGAGTTTGGTCGGCAGTTCGTTTTCCGGCGAGATTTTGAGTTTTCCGGCAAGTGTTGAATCTGAAATCTTTTGGTTAGGATTCGTGCGGAAATTAATTTTGAGAAGTTTGGTGGTGGTTTGGTGGTCTAATTCGAAGAAACGAGTGAAATATCGGCATTTTAAGTTTTCCGGCGAATTTTCCGGCCACTCAGCCGGAGAAGATGAAGATGATGACAATATATAATGTAAATTTCAGTTTTTGTCCCTGAACTAGACACCTTTTGCACTTTTAGTCCCTCACGTGTTTTGCACGTGTGGGACTTAACGGCTGAAACTTAACGCCGTATGGCCAAAGGACGTCGATTGCAAAATTCTGCCAAGTTTAAGGTCAAAATTGTAATTTTTAAACTTTAAAGACGAAAAGTGAAAAACGTGCCAAGTTTAGGGACGAAAAGTGTAATTTACTCTAATATATAATCATAGTATCAAACTAAAATAATTATAAGTTTGCGACTCGTGATTCGGTGCAAGTTCACACAGCGACTCGTAAAAATCTGGACAAAAACAAGTCACCTAACGAGTCGACTCGTTTTTGGTGTAAATCGACTCGACTCGTAAGAGTCGACTCGTGACTCGTAAAAGTTTAACAACTATGCTTTTATCTAATTCATAGTAATTTCTTAGTTTTACCCCAATAAAGTAGTCTTTCTAAACTTAGAAACCTCCACGTATTTACAAATTTCATTTTTCACATAAAAAACAAAAATGTATACGGTGAGCGTAAAACTGGTCTTATCATGTATTCATGTACTAGTCTTAATATCACTCTTCAAATTTACGAAAAAATGATATCAATTTCGATCTCATATGAACTAGTAACAGTATTGTGTTGGATTAATAATAATCTCTTCGGATCAAATAGCAAGTGAAAGGTGTGATGCTTTTGTAGTTTTGTGACGGACGTGAACTAAGAAGAAATAATGAACAAGAAGTTGTGATTATTAAGCCGGTATGATCTCTATATCTAATTAAGAGGGGATATATTAGGACTTATCTGGCTATTTTATATGCTCGCCAACGTTCATATGTGGACATTTGATTTTATCAATTTTAAATAGCAAATAAAAAAGCCAAAGACAAGATTAGAACTCATGACCTCTAACTTTTAATATTATACACAAACCACTAATCTAACTTAATATTTGTTTATTTTTTACAAACTACGGTATACATTCAGTGAATACTAAAACTAATTAAAAGACATTGGTAATATAATTGTCGATCTTTGTAACTTATCTATTTGTATTTATCTTTTTTTTTGTGAAAGGTGAATTTCGCTTGAAACTTCCTGTCGCGATTCGACAGCGAGAGGTCTAGCATACGTTGTCTTAACCGGGTCCGCGCTAGAGAGCTCACTCGAAGTAGAAATGCCTTTTTCAAATACCCAATGGGAAAACCCCCTATTTTCTTATTTAATTATCTTTGTACGTGGAATATAATTTACTTTAATATAATATAAAACTAGATTATATTGATAATTACATCTAATATTTTATTAACCGATTATATTGTAACATATATATTGTGTTATACTAATCTACCTTTGTAAAATGAGAATTGATATATCTACAACCAAAATTTGTCATTTACAACAAGTACAAACATTTACCGCATAGTGTACAACTGTCTGAAGCAGACAATTGTTGTAGATGACAAATTTGGGTTGTGAATATATCACTTCCCTTGTAAAATATCAATGTTAAATTAGATATTTACATTATCAATTTTACACATATATTTTGATATTTACTTTTATATTCGACTTAAATTTCCTCTATTCACTTTTATATCTTTTTCTTTTTCTTTTTCTTTTTTTTTTTCTAGAATCTACTTTATGTTCTTTTCATATTTTACATACAAAATAATAATATAATATCATTAAGAACCTTTTTGGTTTTATTGTTAAGTTTATGGGTATATAAGTTAGATATTAACATCTTTTATTACATTTACCTGGTCTTAGATATGTCATTTGACAAAATAACACTATTAATAATTAGTTAATAATTAATTTTACTTATGGTGTTCCTTCAATCGGACATGTATAATCTAGTTATTACATATTTATCATTTCAAAACTAAAGCTCTTACTAAGGAAGTTAGAGGTTTTAATTAGAATAATTTTCATTTGAGTAATTTAGGATTTAAGAGATTGTAATATATGTTTGTAAACTATTAGATGGTTACTATTTTTATAGTGTTTGACAAAGTGGTATATGTATATAGAGCAAAAACTAAAAACCGAACAAAACCGAGAAAATCGAACCTTCAAAACCGAAAACGGAACGATACCAACTGGTTTGGTTTTCATTTTTTAAAAACCAAACGAATCGGTTCGGGTTTCAGTTTTATATGCCAAAAAACCGATAAAAAATGAACTGAACCGAAACCAAATATAATTAATATATTTTATATTTATACATTTATATATAAACTTTTTTCTTTTTTTGTAACACCCCGAGCTAGGCTCGAAATATTACCGAAAAGATATAGAGTATGCATGGGATTATCGTAGAATGAGAACAAAATGCACAAAAGGGATTCGGTGAATCCAACAACAAGTTTTAAGTACAAAATGCACAAGGAGCAGGTAACCATCAAACGTTTACAAAAGAATCATCAAAGATGGCTATCGATCCTAAGCATGATGCAAACTAAAAGGGGCGAATGAATCACGGATCCATCTAAGTCCAAGCCCAAAACTAGCACAAGCATCCATCAAACTTCACGTTTAAGGTTCACTTGATTACCTGAAAAGTGTACTAAACAAGGTCAACACTAGGTTGGTGAGTTCGTAGTAATGGATCACAAGGAACCATCTTCAATCAAGTACAATATGAAAAGGTAAAGGCAATGAGTAAACTTACAACAAGCCCTTATACATCACATGAACGTAAATTAGGATTGCTTACGGCACAACCTTATCACACAATTGAACACACATTTGAACACACAATTGAACACACAAATGAACTAAACCTAATCCCTCAGCGCAATTTAACGTAACCATCACATATATCAGGTACATAAAATGAGCCAACCAGAGTATCAAACGTAATCATCAAGCCTATCAATATTTGGAATGAATAATCAATTGAACCAATGTAATCGTCAAGTATATCAAATACTTGGAATGAACCAAACCATTGAACCCACATAACCGTCAAGTATATCAAATACTTGGAATGAACCAAACCATTGAACCCACAAAACCGTCAAGTATATCAAATACTTGGAATGAACCAAACCATTGAACCAACAAGATTCGTCACATCGACTAACCAACAAGTCCATCGCAATCATCAAATACTATGCACATACACTTTGGAACGATTCTACTTTCAATGAATCATAGATGCTTATATATAGGGTCACCCGCATCCTTCCCACCACATCTATAACCCTTTGAAAGTATTATCGTCTTCCATGTATGCACCTTTGTCCTAATCAAAATGTATAATCATAACCGGAAACACAATCACGTCAAACAAATAACAAGCCAACAATAAGCATATTTGTACACTTTCCAGCCCGAATCTCAATCGAGTAGGGAGACTACGGAACTCACCTTGATCGAGCAATACCAAGTTAAGATCAAGCTATGAATGTCCAACGATCGTCAAATGTCCACAACCTAACAATATATGTCACAATACAAGCCATGATCAACACTAGTTATACTACACCACAATTTCCCCAAAGGTGTTTTAGAAGTGATTCGAGAACGTTTAAGCAACAAATGAAGAGTTTTGGTTAAACACGGTTCAATGACTTAGCACCAAAATTTGACGTGAAAATGAAAGTGTTTAGAATTGTGTTTAATCAATTTTGTTGACCTTAGAACGATGATATAAGACTAATAAACAAGCTTTGGATCATTGAAAGTCGACCGGTAACCGAACGTAAACATTAAAGAAAAGACAGCGGATGGAGGATGATTTGGCGGATGATTGGATGATTTGGTGGATGCGGATCATCCGCCAATTCCTGTAGATCATCCGCAGATTTGAAGAACACATACGGGTTTTGACCTCAAAATTGACAACCCTAAAAGCCAAATCCGGTTACCAAACTTTAATACAACCAAATACAAGTATAATCAACACTAGAAAACATCTTGTTTCACAAACCTACTTCCAAAATCATTAGATTCATCTTTCAAAACCTAGTTTGACTTCTTTTGTCCAAGAACATCAAATTTCGACCAACCTTTGTAATTATCTAACAATTCAAGACTTGTAACAACATGAACAAGTATTAAAAGAGTGAAATCACTTACCAAAAGCCACTTGATGCAAGAAATTCGGTTTTGAAGCGAATGAAAGATAACTCTTGAATAAACCCAAAAATCTTGAAGTTTGAAGTTAAAGATTATTATTAAACAATTTTACTAACAATTTTGATATTACCACTACCTTTAGATCCGAAAATCTTGAAGAAAAGAAGATATGGTGTGTGTGTTTTTTGTTCTTGCAAAAGAAAGAAAGAAAGAGAGAGAGATGAGTGAAAGAATGATTGGATAAGAAGGATGGGGGAAATGGGATAGGGTTGGGAAATCTTGGGATAGGTCATGGGTCATGGATCCCAACCATGGGTTGACCCGTTTCAAGTTCTAGTCAAACAAACATCGTTTAGCGTTCGTCTAGCACCGTAACGTCAAATAAGTCGATCAATTGACCCGTCAAGCGTATTTGTCCGTCATTTAGTCTCAACATGAATTTAAATTAAGTCACGAATTAAATTGGCTAGTCAAATTGCACATAAGGTCAATGGTCAAAATTCACGGATGTTACATCATTCCCCCGTTAAAGGAATTTCGTCCCGAAATTTGACAAAACCCTAGTTATAAAACAAATTAGGGTACTTAGATCTTGTTTGATCCAAGAATCGTTCAATGGCTCAACCTAGGGGTTTAGGTGTGGTGGGAGTGTTTCGTAGGCGATTCCCTACCGGTTAGAGGGCATAAGATCCGCTTTACGCCTTGATATAATGGGTTTTTCTTCAAGAGGTGAATGAATCCTCTTGGATGTAGAGACGTCCCTATATATAGGGGGTTGAAGACTTGGAGAGGAGGAAAAGGAGTTAGGGTAAATCTTTTCCTCTTTTAAGGATATCTCCTGTCTTTTAAGAAGATTTGTAATGATCTCGTAACAAGCCGTGTCCGAGGTATTCGTGTATGTTTGATATATCTTTCCTTTATAGGAGATTTTAGATAGATATGAAAGGCCCCGAACATATCCGGAGCTTTGGGATGATGGTCCCGAAAGCTTCGTGATAATTTTGGTTACGAAGGTCCTTTCCTGCGAAGACTGTTGCTCCGTACATGTTAGGCAAACATTATTACGGATACAGAGGTTCTTCGATATCGGAGGTAAAGCTCCGTACACGGTATATCATCAGATCTCATATGGTCCCCTCGCTCCCAAGTGAACTCGGCTCCACATCTAGCATTTCATCTAACTTTGACAATCGTGTAGCATTTGTTCTTTAGTTTCTTGACCTCACGGTCTCAAGATCTATATCGGCTCTACAACAAAGTTAAGTTACTTATCTACTTGGATGTCGTTCATGGGTACACGAAGAGTAGGATCCACCAAACATTTTCGTAGATTATAAATGTGAAACACTCCATACACACCGCTAAACCCTTGAGGATGTTCCAATCGGTATGTCATTTTGCCTACCGTTCAAGAATCTTAACAGGACCAATATACCTTGGCCCGAGTTTGCTTCGCTTCACAAATCGTACAATGCCGTTCCAAGGAGATACTTTCAAAAACACGTGATCACTAATCTCAAACTCCAAGCTAGGGTAGGATGACACATCCTACCATAAAGTGCCCTAAATGGTGCCATTTGGATAATCACCTGAAAACGATTATTGTGCAAGAACTCAATCAATGGTAAGTGACCTTCCCGGCTACCACAAAAAAAACAATAGCACGAGCTCTCAACGTGTCTCCAAGTGTTTTTGTCTTTCTTTCACCTTGTCCATCCGTTTGAGGTTGAAACGTCGTACTCATGTCGAGTCGAGCACTCATTGCTCGTTGAAAGGCTTTTCAAAATGTTAAGTTAAACGGTTATCTCTATTGAGGATGATAGAAATCGGGTTTCCATGCTTAAACACTACTCATTTAATGTATAGAGGAGCCATAGTGTCGAACCTATCGGTTTCGCGAATGGCCAAGAAGTGAGCCGACTTCGTTAACCGACCCACAATCATCCGAATCGTATCACGACCATTTCTTGTCTTCGGTGACTTCGTGATGAAGTCCATTACAATTCGTTTTCTTTCGGACCTCCTCTCTCGTGAGTTAAACGAGTAAGTGATTATGTCATTCTTGGGAAACACTTGACACCTCATAGTTGGTCAAGCAAATTATCGAGGAAACGATTACTGGTTCTTCACCATGAGCTTATTCAATTCCCGAAGATCAACACACATTCGAAACGACCCATTATTCTCCTTCTCATACAAGGTAGAGGCTCCCTACGGTGATTGGCTCGAACGAATGAATTACTTCTCTTGAAGCTCTTTAAGTCGTGTTTCCAACTTTTGTATCTTGGTTATGGCAAGTATATAAGGGCTTTAGTCATAGGTGCGGCGTTAGGAAACCAAATCAATATGAAAGTCAAGTTGTCGAGATGGGGGGTAAATTCAATAAGTCGTCCGGAAAGACATCGGGAAACTCACGAACAATAGAGACGACGTTTAATTCTACTTTTGAGACGGTGGCACTAAAGGCATTAGAGTTATAAGAATCGAAAATTTCGCATTGACCCTAGGAATCCTACCGTTAGACAATGGTATATTCACAACTTTACCACTAAAATCAATGACCGCATTAACCGTCGACATACAATCCGTACTCACTATAACATAAAAGCCCTCGATGTCATAAGACATAAGGTAAATGGTGAATTTGTCATCGTTTAGAGTCAAATACCATCACGGAGTACTTGACTAAGTTTAGTTAGTGAATCGTTGTTTATCTTAAGATTAAGCACGTAATTCAAGACATGCGAATGAACATAAATCAATGGAGCAAAGTTAGAGAAAACGGGGTCATAATCGACTTCAGAATCAAATAATATTATGGCATGATGACCGTTTAGAAGAAATGTACCTTCAACAACATTAGGATCGTTGCGGACCTCGTTTGCATTAACCGCGAAAGCTCGTCCTCGGGGTTGAACTTGGTGACCTTGTTGGCCACGATTTTGATTCGGCCCGGCAATTTGAAGTTGATTAGGGTGGACGGCTGATGTGTGAAATAGAGTAATAAAAATTATAAACACGAACTACCAAAAGACTGACTCTTACACACTTGCGGGCAGTGTACCCGTTCGTATGCAGTATAGTTAGCTTGGTAAATCCGAGGTCGATCACAAGGACTAAGTAAAGCAATTGTTAAAATAAAGTAGTTCAAGAAGAAATGGGGGTTTTTTTGACCGAATTGTCACTTTGCAAAAGTTAGTAAAATCAGTTAGTAATCCCTCAGGATTAATCGAAAAGAGAGTTTGTGATTTAAAACAATAATAAAAAAAAGCATCCATCTCGAATCCGCTCAACAACATGTTCAGATTGCACATAAATGAAGTTCAAACCCAATTAAGTTGACAATGATAATCGTGACAAAATAAAGACACAAACTGGTACCACCAACGTTTGTAAAATCATTTCAATCACCTAATCAATCAGTTCATTTGTAAAAGCCGGTACCACCAATGCTTAAAACAATTTCCCTAACCAACTAGTTTGTTTGATTATCAAATTAACAATTGTATCTATGTGAAGACAACGTGGTACCACCAACCGTTATACAACACGTTGACAAAATGATTCTTTTTATTAAAATGACATTCACTATCATACCATGAACTAGTGACAATTGATTAAAGATAATTAATTGAATTCACATATATGTTCAACTAGTACCACTAACGAAGAACATACATATCACCAACATCATAAAAATAATTAATTAAGAATCAATTCATCAAGATCTCGACACAACAATAATTGAAATAAACTTTGAATTAATAAATTGGTGCAATCTTTAGATATTGTCTCACTTCATCTAGATGGATGATAAAGTGATTAGCCACTCATATTAAAATAAGAATAACAAATTAAATATAAAGAATTCATTGTTACCGATTACAAGGAATTGAAAGCAAATAACGAGAATAATCCAATCGTGTTCTTGATCTTCAAAGATGATAAATCAGATGAAAAACCTCTCTAAAGATGCTTAAAAACGGCTGGAAAGTAAAAGGTAGGTTTTATGAATGTTTTTGCAAGCTTTATATAGTTTCCCTAAAAAGATCCAAAAATTCGTCTGCCACTGCGTCGCAGTCTAGCTTTGACCGCCGTTGACTTTGATAATCGTTGACTTTGTGCTGGCTTGTATTGGAACCCACTGCGTCGCAGTCTAGCTTTGACCGCCGTTGACTTTGATAATCGTTGACTTTGTGCTGGCTTGTATTGGAACCCACTGCGTCGCAGTCTGGGTTCACTGCGGCACAGTGGAATTTTCTGTCTGAGTGTTGCGGCGCAGTCCGGGACTGTGTGGCAGTGTGCTATTGACTTTCGTTGACCAGCTTCCAACTTCAGTTTCGTGCCTTGCTAAACGTCCGTAAGCACCCGTTTCACCTCAAAAATGTCGTTTTCTCCAGAATTATGCTCAAGCACCTGTTAATATCCTGAAACACTAACAAATACCATAAACGCAACAAATGTATACGAAAACGACTCGAAAACCACTTAAAAACAACTAATTAAACCGTGGGAATTGGGTATAAAATAAGACATATCAAATCCCCCCACACTTAAGCTTTGCTTGTCCTCAAGCAATTCCAAGCTTAAAAACATTAATTACCTTGGTACATACATGGGAATAACATTGCAGTAATAAAAAAGAAGCTAAACCATACATGAAAATGAAAAGAGATGGTCAAGCAGTTTTAATCTTAAATGAAAATTGGAATGTTTGACAATACTTGACTGATACACAAGTCTCAATAACACAACTAAGCACTGAACAATCGAATCAATGATATATCCTCTATCCTACTCTAACTAACTTATTATTGGGGTTGAATATTTGAATAATCACTCAAGGCCTAGTCGTGATACATAATCTTTTACCATAGGCTTGTACTAGAATCGTTCCTTCATCGTCATGGCGCAAGAACCAGGACGTCTATCAGAAAAGGTCTTTAAAGGGTAGTAATGTACTCTGAGGCTAAACAGGGTATTTAAAAGGGTATGGAAATTTGGGATAACAATTGGTGTTAAAAAGAAATAACACAACGATTAACAAAGGTTTTACATAATAGTCTAATCCATAAATCCCATGTCATCAGTTGCCAACGGTCCAAATCCCGAAAGGTTGTCCCAACAATACCCCCAATAGAACGATTAACAACCGACACCATTGTGGTGTATGACAATCAAACAACTCAATCAACCACGACTAACTAAGTTGGCTTAAACGAAAATGTCAACCCAAATATGAAAACTGAAAAATGTAGCATTACAAGATCCTTTTGTTGGTTATCGAGATGTACCAACTCAACTCAATAAATTGTAGAAACATTGAAGCATTTGTTGGTGTAATTGATGAACCAACTAATAGAAATTATTTGACCAAAAGTGAGAAATACCAACTGACAGCCCAAGCTTTTTTTCTTCTTCTTTTTTTCTATTTTTTTCTATTTGTTTTTCTGTTTTTCAATTCTTTTATTCTTCTAATGATATGCTAATATGAATAATCCAGACTTGATCCAAAAAATTATGACGAAATCAATCTATTCTCAGTAATCGAGAATATCCCAACCCGACACAATAGGACAACCTCAAACCATCCACGAGCATAGGCAACCAATGACCCACCAGGACTTCGACTATCGGTATGGCGAGTGAAGGTGTATATTTAGGGTGGATTTAATAACAAAGAACAGGCTAATGACAACATGTTTTCTATTGTTCCTTGCACTAAAAATGAGTGCAACATAAGGGTTTCACAGGTGGTTCACTAACCAGTGTAGTTAGCTACTAAGCACATTAACAAAACATGCACATAACAAATGTTTACAAAACAAGGGGTGAACATACAAAGAACAAAGGTTTTAATCCTAAATTTGCCTCTTCCTCATCTAGTTATTCGGAACGATCAACCAGGACAAGTTCTAGAATCAACGCAATCACCGGCACACTCATAGCAAATGAAAGTAACCCGGAAATGGAAAAAACTAACCTCAAACTTGCACATCATAGTTCAAAGTTCTAAGTCGAACCCTTACTCTTGAATAAATTCAAAAGCCTACGAGAGGGACACATTTACAAGGCCAATCAATCCAAATCCGTAAACGCCTAACAAATCTATAAATGATCAAGAATCTCACATATTTGGTGTTTTGGTGCTATAAGCGTGCTAATCATGTTATAAATCCAGAAGGGATTGCCTAATTAATCAATCAAGACACATTCCACCAATTAAATTTTGTACCAAGGGTGTAGTCAAATTGCTCATTAATATCTATATTAGGTGACAAAAGCAATTAACTACAAGGACAAGCATGCAAAAAGTTTAAAAATTCCACTAAAATACCCGACTTTTTCCTATTTACCACCCCCCCACTTGAGTTGGACAATGCCCTCAATGTCCAATGAACTAAGGCAAACTATGGGAAATAGGAAAAGTAAACAAAAAGCAAAATCAAGAACAAGAAAAACTTGCCGGGTATTGTAATATCCTATAAATCCAAAACACCATTAGATCGACATAATATAAACATATTACTATTATTACTACTACTACTAATATTATTATTATAAGATACATTTTATCCTAAGTTTAGTTTAATTTAATTTGGCCTAAGTTATTTGAATGAAAATATATAAAGTAAAATAAAAACTAATTGGTGATTACATTCTATAGAAAGGTCGTCACTAACTCATGATAAATAAATGGATAATGATAAAACTAAACTAAAAGCTGGAACTCATATTTTTGTTTGTGCATATAATCGGTTATATATGGAAGACATGAAGTAATAATATATAAAATTTTATGTTAACTAATTATTAATATTAGTTGAGAGGTAATGGCAATTAAATGGCAATTACAACATGACTCTTGGGGGAAAAGAATTGGGTGGTAATACGGACGGTTATAGCAATGCATGCTTAAATAGACTAAGCAACTAAAAACTCATTCTTATAATTAACATAATAAAAGGGAACTCCAAAGAACTAAACTAGTATACTGCTTTTCAGTTTTCATCATATCCGAAATATTATAACAAGATACATTTTATCCTAAGTTTAGTTTAATTTAATTTGGCCTAAGTTATTTGAATGAAAATATATAAAGTAAAATAAAAACTAATTGGTGATTACATTCTATAGAAAGGTCGTCACTAACTCATGATAAATAAATGGATAATGATAAAACTAAACTAAAAGCTGGAACTCATATTTTTGTTTGTGCATATAATCGGTTATATATGGAAGACATGAAGTAATAATATATAAAATTTTATGTTAACTAATTATTAATATTAGTTGAGAGGTAATGGCAATTAAATGGCAATTACAACATGACTCTTGGGGGAAAAGAATTGGGTGGTAATACGGACGGTTATAGCAATGCATGCTTAAATAGACTAAGCAACTAAAAACTCATTCTTATAATTAACATAATAAAAGGGAACTCCAAAGAACTAAACTAGTATACTGCTTTTCAGTTTTCATCATATCCGAAATATTATAACAAGATTATTTTTACAAGTGGGGCTATGAAGGAAAAGGGATTTTAATAAAAGAATGATGGTCATTCCTTAATAGATTTAACTCTCAAATGGAAGTATTTTGGGTTTTTCTACTCCATGAGTGCGTGAGTGATTGTCAGAGAAAGAAAGGAAGGCAAGTGAATTAAAGGGTTGGGTGGAGTAATACAAAGGATTCAATTTACAAGCATCATTTTCTTTTGGTAAGTTTTCCTTATAGGATTTTATACTATAAATTTTATGATGTTTTTACACGGTATTGTTATAAACTGGTCTTTTAGTTAAAAGTCATATTTTAGTTTTATTTCAAAGAATTGGTAATTTGTTGACATATAATCTACTAGTATAATAGTATCCACTATATTATATATATTTGCAAATGTTGGTTTAAATCCATAGGTTTTGTTTTAAAAGTTAATTATTGTCGTTTAAAAAGTCTTGCAAAATTTGGGTATATTTTCATTGATAAATTTGATTTTGGTTTGGGCATGAAAATTATCTCTCGTAATACATAGTATATTATGAGGAAATCTTTTAGTTTCATAATTATAGTTTTATCCTTAAGAAACAGATCAATAAAACAACCACATATGTATTATAATTAGATGTAGTCGACTAGTGACAGCGAACATATCAATTAACTAAATTTTGGTGACTTAGAATTGTATAACATTTAGAAATAAAAATAGATAAGCCACAAATAAAAATAAAATAAAAAGTGTTTATGTTGAACATTTAGAAAAGAGCTAATAATTAAGCCTTCTGTATCACTCCGATTTTAAGTTTGATATATAAATATATTTACAGTTTCTAAAATCCTAAAATTTGTGAGATTTCAAAATTATGTAAACCTCTATACTGGACGATATATATGGACATGGAAATAACTATCAAACCTAATTACAAAATAAAAAGGATATTACATACTCCCTATTTGAATATATTTTGTGCTTATACATTCGTATTTGTTAGATTTGGATAGGTGATCATATTCCTTTGGTGATTCTCTCATTTTTGGCAATATTTGTGAGCGGCGATAAGGTACGGATATTCTAGGTGGTATTAGGATCCTTTCGGTAAAATCTTTTCTCTCAAAACTTCATTTAAAATTTTGTGGAATTTGTATGGATTCGATATATTATTTGAATTTTTTTTTGTTTGTTAGCCTTTGAATATTTGTTGATTCGAAAATTATAATATTTTTCTATTAAAAATGTTTTAAGTTCAAAAGGAATTTATTAATTTATTTTCTCACTGGACAAACTCTTCAGAAAATATTACTGGTGCTTTGTAAATATGTCCCTCTCACTGGTAACTGGACAGATTGAAGTGCGTGTTTGAGGTGACTTATGTCTCCTTGTAAATGTGTCCCTCTCATTTGTCTGAATTTATCTCACTGGACAAACTCTTCAGAAAATATTACTGGTGCTTTGTAAATATGTCCCTCTCACTGGTAACTGGACAGATTGAAGTGCGTGTTTGAGGTGACTTATGTCTCCTTGTAAATGTGTCCCTCTCACTGGTAACTGGACAGATTGAAGTGCGTGTTTGAGGTGACTTATGTCTCCTTGTAAATGTGTCCCTCTCATTTGTCTGAATTAGTTGACGTGCAAGTTTGAGGTTACCAGTCTTTCAAAAATGGTTTTCACTGGTACTTTACTGGAGTGTCCCTCCAGTGTACCATCAGTACATGTTCACTGGACTAATCCACCAGTGATACTGGAGTGTCCAGTCAACCTCCAGATGCACTGAAATATGTCATAATATTTTCTAAATACTTGGTCATTGTGTGTGCCACGTAAGCAAATCTTTTTGAAAATATCTTAATCCTACGTGGCATGTAATTTTTTCAACGTAATGATGGTCTTTTTACTTTGGGAAAACAAAAAGTACAACTTGTTACTGTTTGTGGGCTGTAAACCGTCATGCATTTATGTATGATGTGATGTAATTAATGCGGATCTCAGAACCCGATCAAAAATTTTATTTGATAATTTCAAATAAACCGTTTGAGTTCCACATTGTCTCTCCTATAAATACCCACTTTCAATTTCAATTGCATTTATTTCGAACATATTTACTCCCAAATCTTTCAAATTCCTTCATTTACTTCTTCATTCATTCTCCAATCATCATCATCTCTCTTATTTACTCCATTTATATTCAATTCCTTCATCAATTCTTCATCATAACCTATATATATTCAATTTCATCTTCATTTATTCTGTATAAAATGGCACCTAGACAGTCAAAATCACTCAAAATCTCCTTGCCGCTGAATATGCTCCTTCGGATAATGTTGAAAGGGCACCTCATATCAATCTTGAGGCAAGTGCCATAAGAATCAATATGAATAACTGGATGGCAAGACTCTCGCTTTCCAGTGTTCATGATGCCCAATCGATTATTGGGAGATTAAACTCATTCTTTCTCTCTTGCCCATTATATGGTGCGTTAACATTGAATCCAGGAAGGATGTACCACGAGTACCTATGTGAATTCTGGTACACTGCTCAATATGACGATGAAACTTCATCGATCAATTATACTCTAAAGGGAGGTACCAGATCCCTTGGTTTCACTACAAGTCTGCTCAGGTCTGTTCTACAGTTAAACTATTTTGACCAGAATGAGCTGCCTATTGAGCTTCCCACTGGTATCAATACAAGGGAAGTATGCAGGCTGATGGGGCACACAGATATCTTGGATGAGCATGGCCAGCTATCCAGGAAAGGGACTATCTACATGAGCAAGCTGTCAGACTCATGGAGATATTTCTTCACTCATATTGTTGAATGTCTGGGAGGCAGTTCTGGAGGATTAGATCAAATAAATCAAACCCAACTCCAGATTGCCTACTGCTTATGGTTTGGGCTTAGGGTGGTCTTTGCCCAGATCCTTTTTGATGACCTGGTTGAGCGCCTAAGAGTGAAAGGAAGAAAACCATTTGTTCCTTACATTCGTTTCCTTTCTCTTATGTTTAAGAATGCTCTTGGCGACCAGTATGATTTTGATACTACTCACTTTTCTGTGAGTGAGTACATGAGGGACCTGGTCAACCTCAGGTCTCCACTGGATGAGGTGGATATTCCTCAGTCCATGCTTTCCTTCCAAAGGGAAGAAGCTGAAATGGGTACCAGATCCCTTGGTTTCACTACAAGTCTGCTCAGGTCTGTTCTACAGTTAAACTATTTTGACCAGAATGAGCTGCCTATTGAGCTTCCCACTGGTATCAATACAAGGGAAGTATGCAGGCTGATGGGGCACACAGATATCTTGGATGAGCATGGCCAGCTATCCAGGAAAGGGACTATCTACATGAGCAAGCTGTCAGACTCATGGAGATATTTCTTCACTCATATTGTTGAATGTCTGGGAGGCAGTTCTGGAGGATTAGATCAAATAAATCAAACCCAACTCCAGATTGCCTACTGCTTATGGTTTGGGCTTAGGGTGGTCTTTGCCCAGATCCTTTTTGATGACCTGGTTGAGCGCCTAAGAGTGAAAGGAAGAAAACCATTTGTTCCTTACATTCGTTTCCTTTCTCTTATGTTTAAGAATGCTCTTGGCGACCAGTATGATTTTGATACTACTCACTTTTCTGTGAGTGAGTACATGAGGGACCTGGTCAACCTCAGGTCTCCACTGGATGAGGTGGATATTCCTCAGTCCATGCTTTCCTTCCAAAGGGAAGAAGCTGAAATGGGTCCAGATAGAGGTCAAGCTGTTGAAGTACCATCTGGTGATGATGTACAGATCATTGAGGCTGTACAGCCCATTAGACAAGTTGCTCCAGAAGGTCAAGGTACAGAAGTTGTTGAACCTTCCAGACGACCTAGAACTAATAGGCGTCTGATGCGAGCTGGACTTCAGGTGAATCCTGAAAGACATCCTGGTGATGTTATGAATCTAGATGGATCACCAATTTTTGAACAAGAGGTTGTTGAGCAGGTTATTGAGGAAGTTGAAGAAGATGTTCAGAATTTGGTTTTTAGGGTCAGTTCTCTGGAGACAAGACCCACACTAGACCAGGATGCAGTTGTCAGCACAATAAGTGATGCATGTACAAGGAAGTTCAGAAACAATATGCTTAAAGAAATATGTGAAGAAGTTTCTGAGACTGTTCTTCGTAGCATTCATGATGGGGTGTTACCCCAAGTAGACAACTTACTGGATGAAAAGTTGCCAAAACACTTGCCTAAAGCTGTTGCAAATGTTCAGAAGGAAGTGCATGCACTTAAGAAAGTTGTGTCTGAAACAACTCCAGTAGCAGGTATAACTTTTGGTGCACTGGACAGACTTATGCTTGAAGATTTATGGAATGATCTCAAGTCAAGGACTGGTGATCATTCCAAGGGGGAAAAGTTGTCTAGTGACCAAACACTGAAGAAATTGTCACAGAGAGCATATGGCACTGAAGCCGGGCTAACTGAAGGAGCTACTGGTACTGAAGCCAGTGAGCCCCAGTTTGAAACCTTCCAGATATTCCAACTACACTGAAGGCTGTTAAAGGAAAAGAAAAAGTGGTATCTGGTGAAGAGGAAGAGCAAACTGAAGATGCTGATGATGAAACATCCAAGAAACTTGAACAA
The DNA here is from genome assembly GCA_034093135.1 of Erigeron breviscapus. NCBI lineage: Eukaryota > Viridiplantae > Streptophyta > Magnoliopsida > Asterales > Asteraceae > Erigeron > Erigeron breviscapus. The sequence goes on along the minus strand of CM067175.1, from coordinate 11,973,047 downwards.
GAATGCATCATGATAGAGATTTTCAAAAGAAATCAAAAAGATGAACTGCTGGCCCATCAAAGGGAGATGGCAACTATGGGTACTCTGGATTCTTACAATGCTGGCAGGTTAGGCATTAATATTGAAGTATATAAAAAGATGAAGGATGACCCTAGAGTTCATCAATGTTTGAGTTTATTGGATGATGTTCATGTACGCTCATTCTACGCTGAAGAAGAGCAAGTCTATGATTCAATTATTTATGGCGTGAGTGTACCAGAACTCATCAGACAAAGGAAGGATGAACTGGTAAGTCTCCAGAAAAAGATCAGAAAGAATGCTGGTGCTCTGGAGATAGAGTACAGGAAGAGACTTACTGGTTTACCAAAATTGACTGCCAGACAGATCAAAGCAATCAAAGATGCTGATGTAAGCAATTTCATTCCCCTGGACACTTCTCGAAAAATAAATCGTCAAGAACTCCAATCTGCTGTAGAGCAAAGGAGAGTGTCCAAGGAAACTGAATCATTGATCCAGCAAGCCAAGCTGAAAGAAAAATACAATGAGATGTTGAATTTCAGGGCTGATGCCAGAAGGATCACTGGTGCTGAAATCAAACTGGCTGAAGATCATGAAGGCATGTCTAAGTTTGAAGTAAAGTTGACCAGGGAGGGTAACTTTACTGACGAAAGGAAAAGTACTTCAGTCCAAGCTTTTGGATGGAGTGAACTGAAGGAAATCACTTTAACGTTCAGGGGGAAGACAAATGTGTCGACTGATGTTAAAGCATTTCTGAAAAGGATTGAAAAGGTATGGAGAAGAAAGCAACAGATGGAAGTTGCAATGGGCATAAGAACGCCAGAATCAATACCATCTTCTCCATCACCAAAGAGAAAGGCTACTGAAGATGCTCCAGTACAGACATCAAAAAGAAGGGCCTGACTCTTATCATTTACTTATTGTAAATTATTGTCTTATGAAAATTGTATACTATTTATCAGGTGATGTATGTAATAATAGTTGCAATTTTTTTATTCTTATAAGTAAATGATCAGATTTAGTCTAAGTTAGAACTTAATTGATGAAACTGAAAACACTCATGATCTATAAAGTGTTTTCCAGTAACTTAGATTTTTTAAACAAATCGAAACTTGTGTTTTTCAAGCATACAAAATGTATAGATTCAAGCTTGAAAACACTTGCATTATTTCTAAACAAATAGGGGGAATTTGTTAGGTCCAGATTTAGTCCAGATTTACTGGACTCGCTCCAGACTCGATTACTGGATCCTTACTGAAGATCTGTCCAGAAACGTGTTCTACTGGACCTACTCCAGACTTGGAATCTGGAGTCCCTCTGAAGATTTGTCCAGAAATAATGGAAGACCAGTGAGCAAATACTTGTATAGGAAATCTGGAGTATTCTCCAGATTAACTCACTGGACTTCACCCCCAGTCCAGATCAACTCTACTGAAGACATTCTGACTGAAGTCAAAGACTGAAGTCTGAAGAAAGAAGACTGACAAATGGCGGAGTCCACTGGAAAGTCTTACCAGATCTGTACACTGGAGGATTGTCAGTGTTCTAGACCCTACAAGTCTGAACACTGATATCGAGGATTGACTTTTCCCTTTACACACTTTCCTAAGAACAATCCACTTGTTCTTTACCAAAGTTTGTGTGTGTAAAGGTGGTTGGATAAAAGGACACAAAGTCATTTGATGTGACTTTATCCTTATTCCTTATCCAATACATTTAATGTTCTTGTCGGATCATTAAATGTATGCAACCATATTTGTACGGCACAAAATTCACTGGTGAATTTTGTTGCCTATAAATACAAAGTCATTTCCTTGAGAAAAATACTTTTTAAGCATACACTTTGCATGAAAGTGAATTTGTCCAAATACTCTCGATCTTAAACAGGGATACTTCACAACTTTAAGTATCTCGATCCAAAAGAGTTATTTGACAAATATAGATCATTTGTAACTCATAGGTTGTTAGGATACATACTTATTTGTATTATCTTGATTCCGCAACCTTGTATTTTATTTAACATCATAAATAAAATACACAATTGAAAAATACATAATGGTCCACTTTACTTGTTTATTGCTTTAAGTCTTGTATTACTTTGTTTATATATTCTTGCATTTATTTACAAGTAATACTAGTCCATTCTAGTGCTTATTAGACTTGTTGTATTTTACACTTTCCTGGTTAACCATTGAACTTAAGGGACTCACATTTGGTATCAGAGCAGAAGGCTAAACATTGCCTAGATCTGTTTATTGATGGCTAACCAAGAAAATACACAAGGTTTTAGTCTTGGTCCCGATCCTAATGCAAATATTAATGATCAAAATGAACCACCTATTGTTAATAACACTAATCCACCTCCTCCTCCTACTCATGCTTCTCCACACGTGCATGTGCACTACTCAAATAATCCTGTTCCTAAATTCAGTGGGAACAGTGATGAATTTGGTACGTGGAAGGCTAGGATGGTTTTGCATGTCACTGGTATTGAGAGGAACATGATGAAAATTTTAAATGAAGGTCCTTATGTACCAACATCACCTCTCAATCCCCTTCTTGATCCTTCTGGATCTAGAAGAGGGAGGAACATTGGTCTGAAGAGGAGAGGAGATTGGTGAATCTAGACACCCTTCTCAAAAACATGATCCTCGGGGTCGTTCCAGAAACCCTAATTCCCACACTAGTTCTTTTTCCTAGTGCTAAAACCATGTGGGATGAACTTTTAAACCAACATGAAGGAGGAGATGACACCATTGTCACCAGAAAGGTCTCCTTAAACAAGAGGTATGAGTCATTTTTTGCTCAACCTAACGAGTCTCTCACTAGTACTTACACCAGATTTATGAGTATCATAAACCAATTGAGAGGTCTTGGGGTTGAGAAGGACAAGGATATACTTCTGGAGAAATTTTGTGATATTCTACCCACCAAATGGTCTCACATGATCCTGGTCTTACGACAAGGTAAAACTCTGCACACACACTCTCTCAACTCTATATGGAGCTTTCAGGTACACTGAAGAAAATCAAGCCCAGAGAGTGGTGGCAGAACAAGATGCTTTTAACCATGCCTCCAGTAGTCCTAATGTGGTTAGTCATACTGAACCACAAGGTACAACACTGATATCTTCCGAGAATGTATTTTCTATGAAGAAGATGGTGTCTGAACTCATGGATTCTGGAGAGTCCAGTCATATCTCTCCAGACTGTTGTGATGAAACTGAAGATGATGACCTTATTGCAATGATTGCTAAAACGTTTAACCGTTTCAAAGCAAGAGCAAATAGACCATCTGGACAATTTGCATCCAGTTCTTCCACTGATAAGACCAATTTGACATGCTTTAAGTGTGGCAAAAAGGGTCATTTCATGAAAGAGTGCAGGTCCAACCAGTTTGTATCCAAGCCTGGTCCATTCTCTTCAAATTATAAGCCTGATGATAGCTATAAACTGAAATATAAAAAGCTTAAGGCCCAGATTGCTCTCATGGCACAACAAATTGAAAACAATAATAAGTGCATGATTGCAACAACTGAAGAGAAGTGGGTTCCTTCTGATGAATCATCTGCTAATGAAGAAGAAGAAAGATATTGCTGTTACATGGCTTTGGAAGACGATGAGCACCTGGTGAAGGAAGATGTCACATCTGGACGATGGGTAGACATTTTTATTAAGAAGGTTAGTGATTATGACTGTGCAACTGACCAAGAACTAAAACTGGACATAGCTGAAGCTCTTAATTCTGATTTAATATTTGTAGAAACTGTTAGATCTGATTGTGTAAATGGTCTAGAAACAGATTCTTCTGAAATAACTACTTTAAAATCAAAGTTAAAAGAACTTCAAGACATTGAACTGGCATTTCAAGCCCAGGTTCTGGTAACTGAACAATTGATACAAGAAAAACAAGTTCTTGAGATCATTTTAGAGAAAGAAAAACTGGTGATTAAATCATGGCTAGAAACCAAAAAGCCATATGATGCTGGAGTAAAATAATTTCCTGCTCAAAAACGTGCATACTTAGATGGAAATACTCATGTAGCATCATTAATACCAGTAATCGATCGATTACCAGAGGAGTTCAGGCCCACCACTGTTTATGATGAGCCTGTAACTCCCAAGGCCAATTTTTACCCAGTTCAATCCCCAGAGGTTAAGACTGGAGCGCTCTAGATGACTGCTCCAGTTAAAGAGGTTTATCGGAATAAACCTTTGCCTCAGACCAATCCCCTACCTAAGCCTAGGACTGGAAAGGCCATCTGAAGAAAATATTTTGTCCAGGTTAGAGAGCCAGATTCAAATTCTGACTCGTCAATCTTAAAGTTTTAATGCAAGATTAAACTTTATTGAGGGTACTTCATCTGGCCCTAGACAAAATACAAAACCTTTTGCTAAGAAAGTTAAATCTATTTCTCCAGTTGAGAAAAAGAAAAAGGTTTCAAAACTATCAACCCTAGTGGTCTTTTCAACTAAGACCACTGTTGAAGAAAGTGAACTAAACCAGATTGCCCCAGGGACCTATAAGAGAGGGTCCAGTGAACCCATCAGTCGATGGGTTCCCAAATCTAACTGATAAGTATCTGGTGTATGTACAGGGCGATCGAAAGAAATATATCTGGTATCTTGACAGTGCTGCTGGCAGGACGATGACCGGATGTAAGACCCTGCTGGAGGAGTTCACCATTTCTGATGGACCCTCCATTACTTTTGGAAATGATGGTTGTGGAAAGACTGAGGGATACGGTGTTCTGAACAATGGACAAGTCAAGTTCAGACGTGTTGCATTTGTGAATGGTTTGAAATATAACTTGATCAGTGTAAGCCAACTGTGTGATGATGGCTATCAAGTCTTATTCAATATTGCTCAGGGTATCGTATTCAACAAGGACTGGAAGGTAGTGTTTATTGCTCCCAGAAAAGGGAATGTGTACGTGATGGATATGGAAAGCTCTCCTTCAGAGTAGTGTTTCTATACTCAAGCTGATGAAGACACAAACTGGTTATGGCACAAAAGGTTATCCCATTTAAATTTCAAAAATATTAATAAGTTGTCCAGAAAACAACTTGCAGATGGGATACCTTCAGTTTCCTTCAAAAAGGAAAGGCCATGTCCAGGATGTGAGATGGGTAAGCAAAAACGTACCAGTTTCAAGACCAGACAGAATTTCAGCATATCTGAACCTCTTCATATGCTTCATATGGACCTCTTTGGTCCAGTGAATGTTCAGACTCGTGCTGGTAAAAGATACACCCTGGTGATCATAGATGAATTCTCCAGATATTGTTGGGTGATCTTTCTTAGGTCTAAAAATGAAGCTGCTGCTGAAATCATCAGTCTTATCAAGCAAATTGAGCTCAAGTACAGTCGAAGAGTGTGTCAGTTAAGAAGTGACAATGGAACAGAATTCCAGAATGCAACTCTGGAGTCATTCTGTACTGACACTGGCATCTCCCAGAATTTCTCATCAGCCTGCTCTCCAGAACAAAATGGAGTGGTGGAAAGGAAGAATCGAACGCTGATAGAAGCTGCCAGGAGTATGCTTGCTGAATCTGGTCTGTCTACCAGTTTCTGGGCGGAAGCAATTGCAACTGCTTGCCACACCCAGAATCGATCAGTGTACATCAAAAGACACAAAAATACAGCCTATGAAGTCTTAAGAAATAGAAAACCAAATATTGGTTATTTTCACGTTTTTGGATGTCCAGTTTACATCCTGAACGACTCCAGTCAGCTAGGCAAATTTGATGCCAAAGCTGATGAAGGGTATTTCTTAGGCTATTCAGCCATTCGCAAGGCCTTCAGAGTCTACAACAAGAGACTGGAGAAGGTCCATGAGTCAATTCATGTCACATTTGATGAATCAAATGGTGCAATCAACAAGAAGCCAGCCCTTGACTCTCCCCCAGTAACTCCAATTGTCTTTTGTGAATCTGATCCTATAAACGACAAAAATGAAGATTCAAAAGACACAGTTTCCAGTCATCCTGATCTGGAACCTGTTCAGAAAAAGAAACTCTCCAGTAGTACTCCATTCTATCCTTATATTATTTTCAAACTACCCTCTGAAATTAATATTGGATCAGATGTCCGTACTACTCCCCCAGTATCAGTGTCAGTTGAGAATAGATCAGAAATATCTTCTTATGAAGAATTCCAAACTGAACCAGTACTTCAGGAAATGCCTTCAAATGAAGAATTTCATGATGCAAATCGTGATTTAAATGACTCAGATGAAGATACTGAAGTAGTCTGGCAAGATCCTCCTCCAGAAACAACTCCAGAGGAGACTCAACTGAATTCTTGCACTGATATTGTTGTCAGTAACAATCCTGGTCAGTACTCCAGATGGACAAAAGCTCATCCTATTGATCAGATCATAGGTGACTCCAGTAGAGGAGTTCAGACCAAAAGAGCCTCCAGTAATCAATGCTTATACGTTAGTTTTCTATCTTTGATGGAACCAAAGAAGATTGACGAGGCTATGGAAGATCCAAGCTGGGTGATAGCTATGCAAGAAGAGCTTCACCAGTTTGAAAGGAACAAGGTTTGGTACCTGGTCCCTTTCCCAGTTGGAAAGAAAGAACCAATTGGAACCAGATGGGTCTTGTAGAAGAAGTTTATGTCAGACAACCACCAGGTTTTGTTGATGAAAAGCATCCACATTGGGTATATCGTCTGGACAAAGCGCTTTATGGCCTCAGACAAGCCCCACGTGCCTGGTATGACACTCTGACTAAACATTTATTGAAAAATGGTTTCAAAATACCTTATTTATTCTTCATGAAAAAGGTAATCTGTTAATGGTACAAATTTATGTTGATGATATTATTTTTGGCTCTACTGATGATAAAATGTGCAAGAAATTTTCGAAAATAATGTCAACTGAATATGAGATGAGTTTGATGGGTGAATTAACGTATTTTCTTGGACTCCAGATTAAACAGACCAGAGATGGTATTTTTATTAATCAGGAAAAATATGTTAGAGATCTTTTAAAGAAATATGATATGAACTCTTCACCATCTAAACCCTCTCCAATTTCTGCACCACTGACACTGGACTCTGATCCAGATGGTAAACCAGTGAACACCACTGTCTATAGAGGCATGGTTGGTTCACTGATGTATTTAACTGCCAGTAGACCAGATATTATGTTTTCAACATGTTTATGTGCCAGATATCAGTCTAATCCAAAAGACTCTCATATGCTTGCTGTAAAGCGCATACTAAAGTACCTTAAGGGTGTCCCCAGTTTGGGTCTTTGGTATCCCAAAGGCTCAGGCATGGATCTAATGGGTTATTCAGATTCAGATCATGCAGGTTGTAAGATAGACAGGAAATCCACTACTGGTGGATGTCATTTCCTTGGTGGCAAACTGGTCAGCTGGACCAGTAAGAAGCAAACTTCAGTTTCATTGTCCACTGCTGAAGCTGAATACGTGTCTGCAGCCAGTTGTTGTGCTCAGATACTCTGGTTGAAGAACCAGTTGCTTGATTATGGTATTAAGTACTCAAAGACCCCAATCTATGACTGCTTAGATATCGAACGCCATTGTGTACTATCTTTGCATTAATAGATTTCTGGATCAACATTCCAGGGGGAAGACTTGAAAAGATATTTTTTGTTCTTAAAAATGTTTTAAGTTCAGGGGGAATTTATTAATTTATTTTCTCACTGGACAAAATTTTCCAGAAAATATTACTGGTACCTTGTAAATGTGTCCCTCTCACTGAATTAGTTGAAGTGCATGTTTGAGGTGACTTCTGTCTCCTTGTAAATGTGTCCCTCTCATTTGTCTGTATTAGTTGACGTGCATGTTTGAGGTTACCAGTCTCTTTCTAAATGTGTCCCTCTCATTTGTCTGTATTAGTTGACGTGCATGTTTGAGGTACTCTGTACCTTGTAAATGTGTCCCTCTCACTGGTTAGATAGGTTGAAGTGCATGTTTGAGGTGACTTCTGTCTCCTTGTAAATGTGTCCCTCTCATTTGTCTGTATTAGTTGACGTGCATGTTTGAGGTACTTCTGTCTCCTTGTAAATGTGTCCCTCTCACTGGTTAGATAGGTTGAAGTGCATGTTTGAGGTGACTTCTGTCTCCTTGTAAATGTGTCCCTCTCACTGGTTAGATAGGTTGAAGTGCATGTTTGAGGTGACTTCTGTCTCCTTGTAAATGTGTCCCTCTCACTGGTTAGATAGGTTGAAGTGCATGTTTGAGGTGACTTCTGTCTCCTTGTAAATGTGTCCCTCTCACTGGTTAGATAGGTTGAAGTGCATGTTTGAGGTGACTTCTGTCTCCTTGTAAATGTGTCCCTCTCACTGGTTAGATAGGTTGAAGTGCATGTTTGAGGTGACTTCTGTCTCCTTGTAAATGTGTCCCTCTCATTTGTCTGTATTAGTTGACGTGCATGTTTGAGGTTACTTCTGTCTCCTTGTAAATGTGTCCCTCTCATTTGTCTGTATTAGTTGAAGTGCATGTTTGAGGTGACTTCTGTCTCCTTGTAAATGTGTCCCTCTCATTTGTCTGTATTAGTTGACGTGCATGTTTGAGGTGACTTCTGTCTCCTTGTAAATGTGTCCCTCTCATTTGTCTGTATTAGTTGACGTGCATGTTTGAGGTGACTTCTGTCTCCTTGTAAATGTGTCCCTCTCATTTGTCTGTATTAGTTGAAGTGCATGTTTGAGGTGACTTCTGTCTCCTTGTAAATGTGTCCCTCTCATTTGTCTGTATTAGTTGACGTGCATGTTTGAGGTGACTTCTGTCTCCTTGTAAATGTGTCCCTCTCATTTGTCTGTATTAGTTGACGTGCATGTTTGAGGTACCAGTCTCTTTCTAAATGTGTCCCTCTCACTGGTTAGATAGGTTGAAGTGCATGTTTGAGGTGACTTCTGTCTCCTTGTAAATGTGTCCCTCTCATTTGTCTGTATTAGTTGACGTGCATGTTTGAGGTTACCAGTCTCTTGTAAATGTGTCCCTCTCACTGGTTAGATAGGTTGACGTGCATGTTTGAGGTGACTTTTGTCTCCATGTAAATGTGTCCCTCTCATTTGTCTGTATTAGTTGACGTGCATGTTTGAGGTCACTTCTGTCTCCTTGTAAATGTGTCCCTCTCATTTGTCTGTATTAGTTGACGTGCATGTTTGAGGTGACTTCTGTCTCCTTGTAAATGTGTCCCTCTCATTTGTCTGTATTAGTTGACGTGCATGTTTGAGGTACCAGTCTCTTTCAAATGGTTTTCACTGGTACTTTACTGGAGTGTCCCTCCAGTGTACCATCAGTACATGCTTCACTGGACCAATCCACCAGTGATACTGGAGTATCCAGTCAACCTTCAGATGCACTGAAATGAGTCATAATATTTTTAATACTTGGTCATTATGCGTGCCACGTAAGCAAAATCTTTTGAAAAGATATTTATCTTATTATCCTACGTGGCATGTAATTTTTTTTCCAAAGAAATGATGGTATTTTTACCTTGGGAAGACAAAAAGTGCAACTTGATACTGTTTATGGGCTGTAAACCGTCACACATTTATGTGTGATGTGATGTAATTAATGCGGATCTCAGAACCCGATCAAAATTATATTTGATAATTTCAAATTAACCGTTTGAGTTCCACATTCTCTCTCCTATATATACCCACTTTCAATTTTATTTGCATTTACTTCGAACATATTTACTCCCAAATCCTTCAAATTCCTTCATTTACTTCATTCTTCATTCTTCATTCAATTCCAATCATAAATCTCTCTCTCATATTTATTTCATCAAATCTTCATCAAAAACCCTAAATTCTTCAATTTCATCATCATATATCTATCATATTCAATGGCACCTAGAAAATCCAATTCACCAAGGAATCTGCTCGCCGCTGAATATGCTCCGGTTGCCAATATTGTTAAGGCACCCCATATTACTCTTGAAGCTAAGGCCATAAGGATCAATATGAACAACTGGTTGGCTAGACTCACTAGCACACTCATGCTCCTACCTCTCTAATTGGACGACTGAATGCTTTTTTCCTCAGTTGTCCACTCTATGGTGCTTTCACACGTAATCCTGGTAAAATGTATCATGATTATTTGTGTGAATTCTGGTATTCTGCTGTGTATGTTGAAAACACTAAAACCATCAACTACACATTGCAACAAGGCACCAGATCGTTCACTCTCTCTGTCGATTCTCTCATAAATGTTCTTCAATTAAATTATTTGGCTGAGAATGAGATGGCAATTCCACTCCCCACTGGTATCAATTTCAGGGATGTGTGCAGATTGATGGGGCACACTGAAATATTGGATGAACATGGCTAGTTGTTAAGGAAAGGCACAATCTACATGAGCAAGCTGACTGACTCATGGAGATACTTTTTCACTCACCTTGTTGAGTGTTTAGGTGGCAGTTCTGGAGGATTAGATCAGATCAATCAAATGCAACTCCAGATTGTCTACTGTCTTTGGTTTGACTATAGAGTTGATTTCGCCCAGATATTCTTTGATGATTTAGTTGACCGTCTGAAGGTGAAAGGTAGAAAACCACACATTCCATACATTCGTTTTCTTTCACTGGTATTTTTAAGAGCTTTGGGTGCTGAGTATGATTATGAAACAAATCATTTCTCTATGTGTGAATATTTGAGGGAGTTGAGTTCCCTAAAGTCAAGAGCTGGTGAGGTTGAAATTCCTGCAAATATGTTGGGTAATTTTGGAAATGATGCACCTGAAGAGCAAGAAGAGGCTCCAGGTAGGGGTCAGATTGTTGTAAGACCCACTGGAGTCATTGATGTTGAAAATGTGCAACCAGTAACCCAGGTGGCTCCTGTCACTGGACCTAGAACTGCCAGACGTCTAAGAAGAGGTGGAGTTCAGGTCAATCCAAATAGAGCTGAAACGAGCCATCCTGGTGATATTATGAACATAGATGGGTCTCCTATTTTTGAGGAAGAAAATGTTGTTCAGGTTGATGAGCAAGAGAATGTTGTGCAGGAAGAAAACATTGTACAAGATGCTGAACAGATTGGGCAGGTGACTGATGAACAGGTTGAAAATGTACAAGTTGTTGAGCAGGAGACTGGTGAGCAAGATGCTCAGATTGACTTGAATGTAGAAGTTGGTAAACAGGCTGGTGATCAGCCTGGTGATGAAACAGTTGGTGAAACATTTGTCTGGGATGAGGCTGATTCACCCATGTCTGAAGGTAATATCTTTGATACTGACATGAGTTTTCTGGGTGAAGAAGTAGAAAATGTGGTTTCTTCTGTTATTGCTTCAGTCACCCAACCACTTACTGAAATGTCACCACCTCCAGAATCAAATATTCCACCACCAGAATCTGAAATGCCACCACCACCACCACCTTCAATTCCACAATCCACTCCATACTTCAATCCTCCCACCATTCAAATTTCACAAACTCAACCACCACCACTTGAAACTCCAATCGACTTATCTGAACAACGTGTGCTGGACTCAACAGTTGTAACTGCTGAAACTTCATCTGAAGAGGTCTGGGCACAAGTACCTTTAATGACCAGACTGACTTCAAATCTTGATCCTCCCAGTGGTCCCTCCTCTTCTTCTTCAGCTGAGGTCCAAGGCCTTTTAAGTAAGGTGGCGGACCTGGAGAGATCACTCCAGTCTTCATCACAGGTTATTTCTGACTTCAAATCTCTATTATCGAATAATCTTTCATCAGAAATGAATCTGTTTGTTGGTAATGAGAAGATGGTATTTGAAAAGTTGGATGAGCTGGTACTGGCCACAAATCAAAACACTGAAAATCTCAAAGTGGCAGTCCAGGGATTAGAAACAAGGCTGGTTAGTTCTGTTCAGACTGCAGTGAAAGGTGAACTAGTTCAACCACTGGCAGGTCTGACAGATGAGGTTCAGAAGCTGACAACCAGGATAAGTAGTTTGGAGAGTAGGCCAACACTTGATCAGAATGTTGTTGTTAGTTCAATCAGTGATGAGGTTGCTAAGAAGTTCAGACATGGAATGTTAAAAGAAATTTCTGAAGAAATTTCTGGGTCTGTTCTTAGAACAATTCAAGATAGTTTGTTGCCTCAAGTGGTTCATATGATTGAGAATGAAATGCCAAAGCACTTGTCTTCAGAAATTGAAATTATCAAGAAGGAAGTGACTCAACTGAGGAAGACTGTGAATATCACATGTCCAGTGGCAGGAAGGACATTTGGTGCTACAGACAGGTATATGCTTGAACAATTATGGTTTGCCCACAAGTCTCAGACTGGTGGACATTCCAAGGGGGAAAAGTCGTCTGTTGCCACTGAATCTGAAGGATTGGTAAGGAAAAAGAAAGAAGTACTTGCCAGTGCAAGTAAAAAGGCCTTTGCTACTAAAAGCATCGTGCAACAAGAACAAGTGACTGGTACTGATGCCAGTGCACAAGAAGCACAAAGGGCACTTGGCACTGAAGCCATTGTGCAGGTTGAAGAGGCTGCTGGTACTGATGCCAGTGAGCCCCAGTTTGAGGAATTCCCAGATATCACAACCAGTCTAAAGTCAGCAAAAGGAAAGAAACAGATGGTATCTGGAGAAGAAACTGAAACTGCTGAAGGTTCATCAGAGTTTCCTACTGCTGATGATGACACCTCGAAAAGACTAGAGCAAGAATGCATTATGATAGAAATATTCAAGAAAAATCAAAGAGATGAATTGCTGGCCCACCAAAGGGAGATGGAAAATATGGGGACTCTGGATTCGTACAATGCTGGCAGGTTGGGCATTCATATTGATGTGTACAAAAAGATGAAGGATGACCCCAGAATTCATCAATGTCTGAATGCATTGTATGATGTGTTCATTTGCTCCAGGTACTCTGAAGATGAGCAAACCTATGATGCTGTAACTTATGGGGTAAGTGTGACTGAACTGATAAGACAAAGAACGGAGGAGCTGGTGAACCTCCAGAAAAAGATAAGGAAGAATGCTGGTGCTCTGGAGATAGAGTACAGGAAGAAGATAAAGGGCTTGCCAAAACTGACTGCCAAACAGATCAAAGAAATCAGAGACAGAGATCTGAGCACATTCATTCCTTTGGATACTTCACAAAAAATTAATCGTGAAGCATTCCAATCTGCCATTGAACAGCAGAGAGTATCCAAGGAAACTGAATATATGATCCAGATGGCTAAGCAGAAAGCCAAGTATGAAGATATGTTGAAATTCAGGGCTGATGCCAGAAGGATCATAGGTGCTGAAATCAAACTTGCTGAAAATCATGAAGGCATGACCAGGTTTAATATAAAGTTGACCAGAGAGGGTAACTTTACTGATGAAAGAAAGAATGCATCAGTCCAAGCTTTTGGATGGACTGAACTGAAGGAGATAGGATTAACTTTCAAAGGAAAAACTGATTTGTCTCCTGATGTTAAGGCATTTATGAAGAGGAATGAAAAGGTGTGGAAAAGAATACAACAAATGGAAGTTGTACTGGGTATGAGACCACCAGTTTCTGTACCATCCTCTCCTTCACCAAAGAGAAAGGCTTCTGAAGATGCTCCAGCACAGACATCGAAGAGAAGGGCCTGACTCTTGTATCATTTACTTGTACTTGTATTTAATTTCCAAAATTGTAACTTATTTTCTGTTGATGGCTGTAAATATAGTTGCATATTTTGATTCATAAAGTAAATGATCAGATTTAGTCTAAGTTAGAACTAAAAGATGAAACTGAAACTTAAATTTTTTAGACTAAGTCAAAACAAGTGTTTTTCAAGCATACAAAGTTGTATAGATATAAGCTTGAAAAACCTTGCACTGTTTCTAAACAAATAGGGGGAATTTGTTAGGTCCAGATTTACTGGACTCGCTCCAGACTCGACTACTGGAGCCTTACTGAAGATCTATCCATAAATGATAAATTACTGGCCCTACTCCAGACTTGGAATCTGGAGTCCCTCTGAAGATTTGTTCAGAAACAATGGAAGACCAGTGAGCAAATACTTGTATAGGAAATCTGGAGTATTCCAGATTAGCTCACTGGACTTCACCCCAGTCCAGATCTATTCTACTGAAGACGTTCTCACTAAAGTCAAAGACTGAAGTCAGAATAAAGAAGACTGACAAATGGCGGAGTCCACTGGAAGTCTTACCAGATCTACGACTGGAGGTTTATCAGTGTTCTAGACCTTACAAGTCTGAACACTGATATCGAGGAATTGACTTTTTGCCTTTACACACTTTCCAAAGAACATTCCACTTGTTCTTTACCAAAGTACTTACGTGTGTAAAGGTGGTTGGTTAAAAGAATAAAGTCATATTGATGTGACTTTATCCTTGTACCTTAACCAATGCATTTAATGATCTTGTCGGTTCATTAAATGCATGCAACCATATTTGTACGTCACAAATTCACTGGTGAATTTGTTTGCCTATAAATACAAAGTCATATTCTTCGTTAAAATTACTTTTAGCATTAAAGGTGAATTTGTCTAAATACTCTCGATCTAAAAGAGTTATTTGGCAAATATAGATCATTTGTAATTCATAGGTTGTTAGGATACTTACATACTTGTAATATCTTGATTCCGCACAGCCTTGTATTTTATTTAACATCATAAATAAAATACACTTGAAAATATTACATTGTGTTCCACCTTTATTTTATTGCTTTTAGTCTTGTATTACTTTGTTTATATACTTGCATTTATATTCAAGTAATACTAGTCCAATCTAGTGATTATTAGACTTGTTGTATTTTATATTCTGGGTTAACCATCAAGAGAGTTTGGGACTCATAGAAAGAGTTTAGAGAGGATGATGACGGGGTTATTTGGTGCGGGAATCGATTATGTGTTCCAAATGATGAAGAGATTCGTGAGGCGTTGTTGTCGGAAGCTCATAGCTCACTGTTTTCTATACATCCTGGTTCGTCTAAAATGTATCAAGATTTGAAGCAACATTTTTGGTGGAGTGGCATGAAGAAAGATGTTGCTAGATATGATGGGAGGTGCCTTACCTGTCAACAAGTAAATATTGAGCATCAGCGGACTAGTGGTTTGTTGAAGCCGTTGAATATTCCAATGTGGAAATGGGAAGGCATTTCTATGGATTTCGTGTGTGGGTTACCTAAGACGTTTAAAAGACATGATGCTGTTTGGGTTGTGGTTGATAGATTGACCAAGTCAGCACATTTCTTGCCTATTCGTATGGATTATTCAGTAAGTAAGCTATCTGAGCTTTTCCAGCGGGAAATTGTGAGACTGCATGGGGTGCCTACATCTATCGTATCTGATCGTGATCCTCGATTTACATCTAGATTTTGGAAGGGTTTGCATAAAGCCTGGGGTACGCGAATAAAGATGAGTACTGCTTTTCATCCACAGACTGATGGACAATCTAAGCGTACAATACAAACTTTGGAAGATATTCTCCAAGCTTGTGCCTTGGATATGAAGGGAAATTGGGATGAGTACTTGTGTTTGGTTGAATTTGCTTATAATAATAGTTGGCAATCTAGCATTGGTATGGCTCCATTTGAGTTGCTTTATGGTAGAAAATGTAGAGCGCCTGTTTGTTGGAATGAAGCAGGAGAGAAGTTGATTGAAGGACCTGAGTTGGTTAGAGTGACTAATGAAAAGGTTGCTATAGCTAAGAATCGATTAAAGGAGGCTCAGTCAAGACAGAAAGTGTATGCCGATAAGCACCGACGTCCGTTAGAGTTTAACGTGGGTGAGAAGGTGTTTCTGAAAGTGTCGCCATGGAAGGGTATTAGACGATTTGGTTTGAAAGGAAAGCTCAGTCCTCGATATATTGGACCTTTTGAGATATTGGATCGAGTTGGTGAAGTATCGTATCGTTTAGCGTTGCCACCGCAGTTATCTCATGTGCATAACGTTTTCCACATTTCTCAACTTCGGTGTTATAGTTATCATCCATTGCACGTGGTGCAATATCCTTTCTCTGACATTCGACCGGATCTTTCTTATGTCGAGGAACCCGAGGCTATCATTGATCGTGAGGAGCGAGTTCTTCGTAGAAAGACTATTCCTTTTGTTAAAGTTCAATGGAAGAATCATTCTGATAGCGAGGCCACGTGGGAACTCGAGGAAACCATGCGGGCCGAGCATCCCCATTTGATAATTGGTGCGTTTTAGTTTTCTTTTTTTCAATTTCGAGGCCGAAATTTTTTTAAGTAGGTGGAGTTGTAATATCCTATAAATCCAAAACACCATTAGATCGACATAATATAAACATATTACTATTATTACTACTACTACTAATATTATTATTATAAGATACATTTTATCCTAAGTTTAGTTTAATTTAATTTGGCCTAAGTTATTTGAATGAAAATATATAAAGTAAAATAAAAACTAATTGGTGATTACATTCTATAGAAAGGTCGTCACTAACTCATGATAAATAAATGGATAATGATAAAACTAAACTAAAAGCTGGAACTCATATTTTTGTTTGTGCATATAATCGGTTATATATGGAAGACATGAAGTAATAATATATAAAATTTTATGTTAACTAATTATTAATATTAGTTGAGAGGTAATGGCAATTAAATGGCAATTACAACATGACTCTTGGGGGAAAAGAATTGGGTGGTAATACAGACGGTTATAGCAATGCATGCTTAAATAGACTAAGCAACTAAAAACTCATTCTTATAATTAACATAATAAAAGGGAACTCCAAAGAACTAAACTAGTATACTGCTTTTCAGTTTTCATCATATCCGAAATATTATAACAAGATTATTTTTACAAGTGGGGCTATGAAGGAAAAGGGATTTTAATAAAAGAATGATGGTCATTCCTTAATAGATTTAACTCTCAAATGAAAGTATTTTGGGTTTTTCTACTCCATGAGTGCGTGAGTGATTGTCAGAGAAAGAAAGGAAGGCAAGTGAATTAAAGGGTTGGGTGGAGTAATACAAAGGATTCAATTTACAAGCATCATTTTCTTTTGGTAAGTTTTCCTTATAGGATTTTATACTATAAATTTTATGATGTTTTTATACGGTATTGTTATAAACTGGTCTTTTAGTTAAAAGTCATATTTTAGTTTTATTTCAAAGAATTGGTAATTTGTTGACATATAATCTACTAGTATAATAGTATCCACTATATTATATATATTTGCAAATGTTGGTTTAAATCCATAGGTTTTGTTTTAAAAGTTAATTATTGTCGTTTAAAAAGTCTTGCAAAATTTGGGTATATTTTCATTGATAAATTTGATTTTGGTTTGGGCATGAAAATTATCTCTCGTAATACATAGTATATTATGAGGAAATCTTTTAGTTTCATAATTATAGTTTTATCCTTAAGAAACAGATCAATAAAACAACCACATATGTATTATAATTAGATGTAGTCGACTAGTGACAGCGAACATATCAATTAACTAAATTTTGGTGACTTAGAATTGTATAACATTTAGAAATAAAAATAGATAAGCCACAAATAAAAATAAAATAAAAAGTGTTTATGTTGAACATTTAGAAAAGAGCTAATAATTAAGCCTTCTGTATCACTCCGATTTTAAGTTTGATATATAAATATATTTACAGTTTCTAAAATCCTAAAATTTGTGAGATTTCAAAATTATGTAAACCTCTATACTGGACGATATATATGGACATGGAAATAACTATCAAACCTAATTACAAAATAAAAAGGATATTACATACTCCCTATTTGAATATATTTTGTGCTTATACATTCGTATTTGTTAGATTTGGATAGGTGATCATATTCCTTCGGTGATTCTCTCATTTTTGGCAATATTTGTGAGCGGCGATAAGGTACGGATATTCTAGGTGGTATTAGGATCCTTTCGGTAAAATCTTTTCTCTCAAAACTTCATTTAAAATTTTGTGGAATTTGTATGGATTCGATATATTATTTGAATTTTTTTTTGTTTGTTAGCCTTTGAATATTTGTTGATTCGAAAATTATAATATTTTTGATATATATATTAAGTGTGTCAAAACCGTCTCTTGAAACCCAATTTGATAATAGTCCCGAAAGAGTTGCGTTTGGGTGTTACACTTGATGCGGTGATTCGTACAAGTGTTTCCCAATTCGTACACTCATATATGTCCCTCGAGTATTGGTCCCGAAAGAGGTACGTTTGGGTTAAATTTGATGCGGTGATTCGTACAAGTGTTTCTCAAATTTGTACACTCATATATGTCCCTCAAGTATTGGCCCCAAAAAAATTAATACAGTCGCATATTATGAGTCATGATGGCTCAATTATATATTTGTGAGAATTGGGTGAATGGAGATGTGATTTTAAGTCTATATTTAAAAAAAAAAAAATTTGTTACTCTAATTGTCCAAAAGAATCATTTTTGTCTCTTTTAAAACTTATTCGATATATCTATATATATAAGTTGGTCAAAACGGTTTCTTAAGATATGCATATAAGAGTAACCTATCCATGGAGGTCCCATGGGCGCGTTATTGTGACACCGATGACATGGCACCGGCCGTAGCGGTGTATTTGATTTGATCTACGGCGTCTCCTTTTGATAACCCGGTAGTGGTTCGAGCTCATTATATTATATTTTGATAGGAGGCGTATGGATCGGTCCTAGGTATATTTTGTTTGACGGTGGGCGCTTATCGTAGTGTCATACGAGGCGTTTCGCACCATAAATGAATAATTAGTGGAGTAGCTACCCTATGATTTCATTCGGCCCTGATAAGTTATTGTTTGACTCTTAGATGCATTATTTTATGAAACTTGGTTTTATATTTGATATATATATTTGATGTATAATATATTGTGGAATTATACATATTTGTACTTTGATTTGAAATAAGTTTGTTTCGAAAATAAGTTTGTTTATAAAAATATGTCTTCACTTTTCATACTATATTCCTGCTTTTGTCATATCCGTTCACTGGGCTTTTTGCTCAGCCGTATTCCTTTTTCTTTCTTATACGGCAGGTGATCAAGGGGGCATTGGGAACGAGCGAAGAGTGTAGAACGATTTGGACGTAGCACCTTTGGCCTTAGAGTTCTTCAAGCTTTAGTTCTTTATGTTGGATTATAAGTACTTTTGAATATTTTGTTGGTTGACTTTGGCTTGACTTTGGTTTGATTTTGAATAAGAATAACGTCCTTTTGTCCTTTAAGTTCCTTTTGATATCATTATGTACATTTTGTAAGTTAGGGGCGTTACAGGTATGACGGGTGTTCCATGCTTGAATAATGCCAACAAGAATATAGCGTTGAACTTACTGCCAGCATATGCATATGACAAAACTTGCTATTCAACATGAACACACGATTAACGGTCAACAGATTATATAATTAAGCATGCAAAGCACTATCCCTACTTATTGGAAATGTAAAGAAAAAGAAAGAAAATACTATGTCTCATCACCCCGTGGGGTGGATACAAACCAACAAATAAAAATAAAGTACTGGAATGGAAAATAGTTCAAACAAGTAAATAATACAAGCCATCATAAACGTGCAGACGGCGCTCCTCAGCATCAACTCTCATCATATGATCAGCTGGTAGGTGGGTATCCCTGCATACCGCCACCTGGTGGACCAAAGATCGACGCAACCGCCTGCTCAGCTATGGTCTGAGCTGTTGAACCTCCTGCGCCTGCATCTCCACCCTGGGTACCTGCATAAGTGCCAAAAGAAATTGGATGAACGGGCCCCGTTCCCCCGAGATCGTGAGGAGGGGACCGCTCATACTGACGCTCTGGTGGATAATAGAACCCACCAGTCCTCTGGTCCGGAATGAAAATACTGGGAGGCCTATAGTCAGGAAAAGGCTGGGGCGGTGTGAAATCACGTCCCTCAAAGCTAGCCTCCCACATCGGCTGGTACCTCTGCTGATCATACATCACACGGCTCACACTTGAACCTATCCATCGAAAATCACTATCCATCTGGACTGGAACTGCTGCTGTGACTGCCACATGTTACCCACAGTGGCCTCTAAAGAAGAGAAGTCCCAAGTAGCAGTAGGGGCAGCAGATGAGGATGCACCGGCAGTAGAAGTGGTGGCACGACGCTTAGGACGTCGCGCTGGCTCTGGTGGCTGCTCTGGTGCATCAGCCATCTCCTCATCACCATCATCGCCATCATCACGATCATCGCCATCATCACCATCATCGTCCTCAGAGGCGGCATCACCAAACGCAATTAACTCATTAATATCTCTATGCGTCTGAGGGCGGAGCAACCCAAAACGGTTCAAGTCAGGATATGTAAATGCCTTCATAGGCTTCCAATTCAAATTAACCGCTGTATTTTCCCTTGCATTCTCACACTAAAAAAACTTGACCATTTTCGTGATGAAATGGCCACAAACCAACCTCCTATCTCTCATCCCACGGGTGCCCATGTGCTTTGCCAAAATATAAGGGGCACAAGCAGTCATGTAAGGACCACCCTCCTGAAACAACCTCAATAACCACAAATCTTCCAAATAGATCTTGTCCCGCTGATTTGAACGCTGGACAAGGAAGAATACAATCATCTTATGAAAAAGACGCAAAATGGGCGACTGAATAGTATTCGCCCCACGTGCTGCATTCCACACTTTACCCCCAGAAATCCGAGTATAAAAATCCCGCTGATTAGCCTCGCTAAACCCCTGACCAGTCCTAGCAGCAGAATACAACAAATTTCTAAATGTATGGTTATTTTCTATCATCTCCCTACTATACATGCCCGTAACCATACCAAACTCAGCAATCGTTAGCAATCTATCCTTACCCCCGCACCGAAAGAAAATTACCTTGTCATCAAAAATGCTTTTAGCGGCATCAATTCTCTTAACATTAATAGTAGAATAGACCTCAAGACACCACTCTCGACAAACAGGTTCCCTATTACGAAAAATATCTATCCACATAACAAACTCAATCTCGGTCCGATTACCATACTCATCATTAGTCTGACCCATGAGGCGCATCAACATACTAATGTCCTCACGAATATTAAGCATATCAAGCATATTAACCTCCATATATCTCGGCTGCTCAATGTCCTTATGAATCAGCTTAGCTAACCTGTTGGTATGCTCAACCTTGTCCTCGGTAGTATCACGTAGCCATCTGAGCCATGCATGAGCCGCGACCCCCATATCAATTGCTTCTTGAGTTTGAGCAGGAGGAACCTCTTGGTGCACGTCCACCTGTAACAGCTTGCTGCACATACAAGAACAACATCAAAACCATCAAATCCCGACATGATCATAACGATATTTAAACAAAGCAGGAGACTGGCCAGAAAAAGGCAGCACTGTGGCGCAGTCCCCCCACACTACGTCGCAGTCAAATATTCTGTTTCATCACTGCGTCGAAGTTAGAAGGTTGTGACGCAGTCATAAGAAATCAGGGCAGGGTCGGACAAAACCTTCAAAACTCACTAATCACCTAATATACATTTAGGGTTTATCAATTATACAACTGAAATTCTAAATGACCCTAAATTACTTCGATCGACTGTAACGAGATGATTTAAGAGTGACAAATTAACAAGCAAATTAATCAAAAATTCATCCAAGACCACAACCTTCCAATAATTCGAATTTAACCCACACATCAAACCATAATCTATGTGAATTCGAATTTAAGCATGATGATACCATTAATTGAAGACGAAAAAAAAGATAAAGAAGGGAACAAGATGAAATTACCTTTCCTGTGCGAGTCATGGTGATTGATTAATTGAAGAAAGGGATTAGAAATCAAGAAGAAAAGGGAGAAGAACTTAAAAATATGATGGGGGTCGGCTGGAATAAGGAGAGAAATGGTAAAATAATTGAAGAGTGGTAAAGTGAATAACCCTAGTCCACCACCCCTTTTTGACCCGATCTGGATGTGACTGTGGCGCAGTCCACCCCCACACTGCATCGCAGTGTGTTTATTTTATTAATTAATTATTTTTATTTTTATTTTTTTTTTGATTTTCTGAAAATAAAAAACACTGCTACGTCGCAGCCTTAGACTGCGGCGCAGTTATTAAACAGAGTTTGGTTGCTTCGCAGTTTACTACTGTTGCGCATTGAACTGGATCACTGCGTCGCAGTTTTCCTACTGGGCGCAGTGTAACCCCCCCCCCCCCCCTACTTACCTTATTGTGACACTTGAATCGACATACCGTAACGCGTGGGATGGCTTCCAAACTTGTAAACCTCAACAAAGACACTTTAAAACTGAAAAATAATAAAAATTTTACAATTTTTCAAAGCCCAATATGCCTTATGTTCGATTTCAACCGGTAGGTGACAAGTCTTGCCATAAAGAAGACGATATGGTGTAGTACCAATAGGCGTCTTATAGGCGGTCCGAAATGCCCATAGAGCATCATCTAACTTCTTAGGACCAAACCTTGGTTCTTTCTTTATACAACATGGAACTATCATAGGCACCTAATCTAAACTCATCAAGCTCATGCAATTGTAAAAACCTATGTTCACCTGCCTCTAACATATCCATGTTAAAATTTTTCAAAGCCCAATATGCCTTATGTTCGATTTCAACCGGTAGGTGACAAGTCTTGCCATAAAGAAGACGATATGGTGTAGTACCAATAGGCGTCTTATAGGCGGTCCGAAATGCCCATAGAGCATCATCTAACTTTTTGACCAAACCTTGGTTCTTTCTTTATACAACATGGAACTATCATAGGCACCTAATCTAAACTCATCAAGCTCATGCAATTGTAAAAACCTATGTTCACCTGCCTCTAACATATCCATGTTAAAATTTTTCAAAGCCCAATATGCCTTATGTTCGATTTCAACCGGTAGGTGATAAGTCTTGCCATAAAGAAGACGATATGGTGTAGTACCAATAGGCGTCTTATAGGCGGTCCGAAATGCCCATAGAGCATCATCTAACTTCTTTGACCAAATCTTGGGGTTATCTCCTACGGTCTGTTCTAGAATTCTTTTTAAGGTGCGGTTGGTGTTCTCGACTTGACCGCTAGTCTGAGGATGGTACGAAGTAGAGAAACGGTGAGTTACACCATACCTCATTAGGACCTTGGCCAATTGATGATTGGCAAAATGGGTACCGCGGTCACTAATAAGGGCTCTAGGAACACCAAACCGACAAAACAACTGCTTCAAAAAGTCTATGACCACTCTAGCATCATTAGTGGGTAAAGCCTTGGCTTCCGCCCACTTGGACACATAATCAACAGCAACTAAGATATAAAGGGACTTATTGGAGGGTGGGAAAGGTCCCATAAAGTCAATACCCCAGACATCAAAAACTTCACATACCTGAATCATCTGTTGGGGCATTTCATCCCTTTTAGTGATGTTACCTTGTCGCTGGCAAGAGTCACAGGTCTCAACTTGAGTTTGAGCTTCCTTGAAAATGGTCGGCCAGTAGAAACCTGCATCATAAACTTTCTTACCGGTCACAGACGGCCCATAATGACCACCGGTTAGACCGTAATGACATGCATCTAAAATCTTCCGGGTTTCTGCACCGGACACACATCTTCTGATCATCCCATCTGCACACATTCTAAACAAATATGGTTCTTCCCAAAAATAATGTTTGATCTCAGAAAATAATTTCTTCTTTTGTTGAAATGACATTTCTTTAGGAATGACATCTGCACAAAGATAATTAGCAATATCGGCATACCATGGTGCTTCCTCAACTTCAACCTGCATCAAATACTCATCAGGAAAAGCATCATTAATCTCATGCTCTTTCAACTCCTCAAGGTGAGGGTTTTCGAGCCTACTCAAATGATCGGCCGCCACATTTTCAGCCCCCTTTTTGTCCTTGATCTCAATGTCGAACTCTTGCAAAAGCAAGACCCAACGGATGAGACGGGGCTTGGCATCTTGTTTGGAGAACAAGTACCTCAATGCGGAATGATCGGTATAAACAATGGTCTTATTAAGAACCAAGAAGGGTCGAAACTTATCAAAAGCATAAACTACTGCCAACAATTCTTTCTCAGTCACGGTATAATTTTGTTGAGCCGGGTTGAGGGTCTTGCTAGCATAAGAAATGGGACGAAAATGTTTGTCATCCCTTTGGCCTAAAACGTCCCCTAAGGCAAAATCGCTAGCGTCACACATTAACTCAAAGGGTAAGGACCAATCGGGTGAAGACATAATAGGGGCATTAGTCAATTTGTCCTTAAGAAGGTTAAATGCATGAAGACACTCACTATCAAAGTTAAAAGGGATATCTTTTTCCAACAGCTTGGTCATAGGCCGGGTGATTTTTGAAAAATCCTTTATGAACCGACGATAAAACCCGGCATGACCCAAAAAGCTTTGTATCGACTTAACATTAGTGGGAGGATTATGTCCCAACACAATCCCTTCCTTCACCATGAAGTGACATTTTTCCCAATTTAAAACCAAATGTGCCCTTTCACACCTTTCCAACATTTTATCAAGACTATCTAGACAATTTTCAAAAGAACTTCCAAATACAGAAAAGTCATCCATGAAGACTTCCATGGAAGTTTCAATCATGTCCTGAAAAATAGCAATCATGCATCTCTGAAAGGTCCCGGGGCATTGCAAAGACCAAAAGGCATTCTCCTATAGGCATAAGTACCAAACGGGCAGGTGAATGTAGTCTTTTCTTGGTCATTCGGGTCAATGGGTATTTGGAAATAACCCGAAAACCCATCCAAGAAGCAAAAGTACTCGTTACCGGCGAGCCGTTCGAGCAGTTGGTCGATGAAAGGTAAGGGAAAATAGTCTTTACGGGTGGCGTCACTCAACTTTCGATAATCAATGCAAACCCGCCATCCCGTGACAGTTCGAGTGGGAACTAACTCATTTTTCTCATTTAAAACAACGGTCATCCCACCCTTTTTCGGTACACAATGTACCGGACTCACCCAAGGACTATCAGAAATGGGGAATATGATTCCCGCATCTAACAACTTAATTATCTCTTTCTTTACAACTTCTTTCATGTTCGGGTTAAGTCTACGTTGTCTTTTCACTACCGGTTTGACATTATCAATAAAATTAATGGTGTGCTTACAAAATTCAGGACTTATACCCGGGATATCGAAAGTTTTCCAAGCAAAGGCCTTTTTATGGGCCTTGAGGACGGTCATGAGTCTAGACTTCTCATCCTCCAACAATGAGGACGAGATAACAACGGGTAAAAGAGATGTACCTTCGAGATAAGCATACTCAAGATGATCCGGCAAAGGCTTGAGCTCCAAGTCGGTAGGAGGATTCTCAACCGATGTCAACACCCGTGTGCTTCCATCCACTGTGATCTTTTCGAAGGTTTCATCTTCCGGTGGAGTTGTATCCATGCTCAAAGCCAAAATTTCTTCAATTTGATCATTGGTGGTTGCTTCACC
Source organism: Erigeron breviscapus (assembly GCA_034093135.1). Lineage (NCBI taxonomy): Eukaryota > Viridiplantae > Streptophyta > Magnoliopsida > Asterales > Asteraceae > Erigeron > Erigeron breviscapus. Next base: position 11,947,701 of record CM067175.1, on the reverse strand, counting down.
ACTTGCAATTTCAGCTTCAACAACTCCATTTGCTCCTGCAACTTCTTGCATTTCCAGCTCTAAAGCATCATCTATCACATCAATACGAAAACAAGTATCATCAGAAGAATAAGGATGCTTTAATGCTCTATTAACCTTAAAAACAATCCGGTCTTCACCGACCCCTAAGGAAATCTCCTTATCTTTAACCCGGATGATAGCATCCACGGTGTTCAGGAACGGGCGGCCAAGAATTAGAGGAACTTTAACGTCTGCCTCCATTTCAAGGATGACAAAATCGACCGAAAACACAATATGACCTACCTTAATCTGCATGTTCTCCGCTATCCCCATGGGATATTGGAAAGAACGGTCAGCGAGCCTAATGCTCATGCGGGTAGGAGTCAACTCACCTAAGGCCAATTTGGTATAAACAGAATACGGCATTAAATTAATACTGGCCCCAAGATCGGCCAAGGCCTCACAAACAAAAGCACCAATAGAACAAGCAATGAGAAAACTCCCTGGATCTTCTAACTTGGGAGGAATCTGATTCTTGATTATCGCTGAACACTCGGCACTAAGAACGGCAGTCTTTGCCTCTTCAAGCTTCCTCTTATCACTGATAAGCTCCTTGAGAAACTTGGCATAATTTGGCATCCCTGCAATAAGATCAACTAAAGGAACAGTTATGTTTACCGACTGAATCAGTTCAACAAACTTCTAGAAATGCTCCTTAATCTTCTCTTTCCTTAACCGTTGAGGAAATGGGATCTTTGGCTGATAGGGCTTCACTGTTGGCTTCTCAGCTGGCTTAGATGGAACGGCCGGTGTCTGCACGGCTGGATTCGGCTCCATCTCTATCTCATCATCAACTGCCTCCTCGTCTTCATGTACCTGCACAACTGGAGTAACATCATCAGGTAAAGGATTAGTTGAGTTATAAGTTTTACCTGCTCGAGTTGTGATGGCGTTAACATGCTCATTTCTAGCATTAGGAGGAGTGTATTTCTGCCCTTGCCCTTGGTTACTTGATTGAGGTTTCGGATTCTGTTGAGCGTTACTCGGCAAAGTACTGGGTGGTCTATTAGAATTCCAGAGCCTTTCAAGCCTTCCTTCCAAGTCTTTTATTGTAGCTTGCTGGTTTTTTGTCCCTTGATCCAACTTGTGTCCGAGCCCATCCAATCGAGTAGTCAAAGCATCCAACGCAGAGCTCACCTTCTTTGACTCTTCTGCAACGTGCAAATTAGTTGCTCTCTGGGCACTAATAAAATCCTTCATTATATCCTTTAGTTCTGAATCTGGACCTTGTTGATTCTGATTGTTGAACCTGCTACCACCAAAACCAGAATTGTTAGTATTATAAGAAGAAGATGAGGGGTAAGAATTACCTGATGGCCGGTTTTGAAAACCGGTGTTGCGGTTGAAATTCCCCTGCTGCTGGTTCTGAACAAAATTAACATCTTGAACCGGCTTTTGGGGGCACTCCTCGGTGTAATGCAAATCCCCGCAAATGTCACATCCATCAGCCATAACTTTCACATCCCTTTCCAAACTCTTGAACCTACTTTCCTGACCATCAAACCACTCATCCATTCGCTTTGAGAGAGCCTTAACTTCAGCAACTAATTTAGAATCTTTGCTACTTTCAACTTTAACGACAGTGGTTCTCCCGGATCTCTTGATTCGGTCTTCCTCTCGGGTCGAGCTCTCTTTGGCCATGTCCTCAAGAATTTTGTAGCTTTCATTCGGAGAAATGTTGTTGAAACTACCCCCAAATGCATACCCTCTTAGACCTCCTATCCAATCCATCGAAGAAGATCTCAACAATCACTTCAGTACTAAAAATAAAAATAAACTTATTAAAACAAAAATAGGAGATAAAAGAAAAAAAAATTAAAAAAATAAAAATAAAAATAAAAATAAAAATAAAAATAAAAATAAAAATAAAAATAAAAATAAAAATAAAAATAAAAATAAAAATAAAAATAAAAATAAAAATAAAAATAAAAATAAAAATAAAAATAAAAATAAAAATAAAAATAAAAATAAAAATAAAAATAAAAATAAAAATAAAAATAAAAATAAAAATAAAAATAAAAATAAAAATAAAAATAAAAATAAAAATAAAAATAAAAATAAAAATAAAAATAAAAATAAAAATAAAAATAAAAATAAAAATAAAAATAAAAATAAAAATAAAAATAAAAATAAAAATAAAAATAAAAATAAAAATAAAAATAAAAATAAAAATAAAAATAAAAATAAAAATAAAAATAAAAATAAAAATAAAAATAAAAATAAAAATAAAAATAAAAATAAAAATAAAAATAAAAATAAAAATAAAAATAAAAATAAAAATAAAAATAAAAATAAAAATAAAAATAAAAATAAAAATAAAAATAAAAATAAAAATAAAAATAAAAATAAAAATAAAAATAAAAATAAAAATAAAAATAAAAATAAAAATAAAAATAAAAATAAAAATAAAAATAAAAATAAAAATAAAAATAAAAATAAAAATAAAAATAAAAATAAAAATAAAAATAAAAATAAAAATAAAAATAAAAATAAAAATAAAAATAAAAATAAAAATAAAAATAAAAATAAAAATAAAAATAAAAATAAAAATAAAAATAAAAATAAAAATAAAAATAAAAATAAAAATAAAAATAAAAATAAAAATAAAAATAAAAATAAAAATAAAAATAAAAATAAAAATAAAAATAAAAATAAAAATAAAAATAAAAATAAAAATAAAAATAAAAATAAAAATAAAAATAAAAATAAAAATAAAAATAAAAATAAAAATAAAAATAAAAATAAAAATAAAAATAAAAATAAAAATAAAAATAAAAATAAAAATAAAAATAAAAATAAAAATAAAAATAAAAATAAAAATAAAAATAAAAATAAAAATAAAAATAAAAATAAAAATAAAAATAAAAATAAAAATAAAAATAAAAATAAAAATAAAAATAAAAATAAAAATAAAAATAAAAATAAAAATAAAAATAAAAATAAAAATAAAAATAAAAATAAAAATAAAAATAAAAATAAAAATAAAAATAAAAATAAAAATAAAAATAAAAATAAAAATAAAAATAAAAATAAAAATAAAAATAAAAATAAAAATAAAAATAAAAATAAAAATAAAAATAAAAATACAAACTGACACAAAATAAAACATTAGTAGAAAATAAAAATAAAAACTAAAAATAAAAATAAAAATAAAATCGAAAAGAGAGTTTGTGATTTAAAACAATAATAAAAAAAAGCATCCATCTCGAATCCGCTCAACAACATGTTCAGATTGCACATAAATGAAGTTCAAACCCAATTAAGTTGACAATGATAATCGTGACAAAATAAAGACACAAACTGGTACCACCAACGTTTGTAAAATCATTTCAATTACCTAATCAATCAGTTCATTTGTAAAAGCCGGTAGCACCAATGCTTAAAACAATTTCCCTAACCAACTAGTTTGTTTGATTATCAAATTAACAATTGTATCTATGTGAAGACAACGTGGTACCACCAACCGTTATACAACACATTAACAAAATGATTCTTTTTATTAAAATGACATTCACTATCATACCATGAACTAGTGACAATTGATTAAAGATAATTAATTGAAATCACATATATGTTCAACTAGTACCACTAACGAAGAACATACATATCACCAACATCATAAAAATAATTAATTAAGAATCAATTTATCAAGATCTCGACACAACGATAATTGAAATCAACTTTGAATTAATAAATTGGTGCAATCTTTACATATTGTCTCACTTCATCAAGATGGATGATAAAGTGATTAGCCACTCATATTAAAATAAGAATAACAAATCAAATATAAAGAATTCATCGTTACCGATTACAAGGAATTGAAAGCAAATAACGAGAATAATCCAATCGTGTTCTTGATCTTCAAAGATGATAAATCAGATGAAAAACCTCTCTAAAGATGCTTAAAAACGGCTGGAAAGTAAAAGGTAGGTTTTATGAATGTTTTTGCAAGCTTTATATAGTTGCCCTAAAAAGATCCAAAAATTCGTCTGCCACTGCGGCGTAGTCTTCCCACTGCGTCGCAGTCTAGCTTTGACCGCCGTTGACTTTGACAATCGTTGACTGTGCGCTGGATTGTATTGAAACCACTGCGTCGGAGTCTGGGTTCACTGCGGCGCAGTGGAATTTTCTGTCTCAGTGTTGCGTCGCAGTCCGGGACTGCGTCGCAGTGTGCTGTTGACTTTCGTTGACCAGCTTCCAACTTCAGTTTCGTGCCTAGCTAAAAGTCCGTAAGCACCCGTTTCACCTCAAAAATGTCATTTTCTCCAGAATTATGCTCAAGCACCTGTTAATATCCTGAAACACTAACAAATACCATAAATGCAACAAATGTATACAAAAACGACTCGAAAACCACTTAAAAACAACTAATTAAACCGTGGGAATTGGGTATAAAATAAGACATATCAACGGCGACTTGTACTTGTTGTCCAACCCATTGTGGACAATTATTTCGATAATGATTGGGGCTACCACACTCAAAACAAGTGCCCCATTGGAAGTTACCACGAGGGGGAACGACTTGAAGAGGAGCCGCATTCATTGGGGCTGCCCTCGGCGCCCTACAATCTTTCACCAAGTGCCCAACTCTATGACAATTGAAACACGCCCCGCAAGGAGCGGTAGGTGGATGGTGTCGTGTGCACTTAGTACACAAAGGGTAAAAACCCTCAAAAACCTTCTTCGCCAGCTCAACCGCCGCCATTACTCTACCCTTGTTAGCATGCTCGGGGTCAAATCTTCCCACTTTCCTTGCCCCACTCGACTCCCCACTATCTTTTCTCTTTGTTGATGACGATTTACTCAACACTCCGCTTCTTAGCAAGTCTTCGGTAACACTACCGTCATGGTTTATAGCTTCGGCCAATGAAGTGGGCATGATTGAATTCACCAATGATCGGACTTGTGGAGTCAAGCCCAAAACAAAATTTTCAATGGCCCGGGGCTCGGGGTTCACTAAATGAGGAACAAGGGTAGACAAGTCTTGAAACCGTCTCACATAGCCCTTGTAATCCGCCCCGCCCATTTGTAAGTGGATGAACACCAAAGTAAGAGTTTGGAGTTCATACGTGGGACATAATTTCTCCCTTATCATATTCTTGAAATCGGCCCATGTCAAGTTATTGGCCCGATCCAAACCCATAAAACCAACCTCCTTATTCCACCAACTCAATGCATCATCCTTGAACATACCGGATGCATAAGTGATCCGGTCATCATAAGTGCAATGACTCCGTGCAATCACCGCTTCAATCTTCTCAATCCATCTTATACAAGTCGTAGGGCCACCATTACCATCAAACTCCGGCGCCCCACAATGTGTAAAATCTTTGAATGAGCACCCTTGATGGTACATCTCATGTTGATTGTAAATCGGGACATAGTTATCATGCACCACCAGTGCCTCTTCTTCATCCATAACTTGCGGTTGAACACCCCCATCATTCCCATTCACCGGGGCTTCATTGTTTGGTGCTCCATTGTTTCCTTGAAGAGTTGCCGTGACTTGGGCAACAATAGTTGGCATGATGTTGGTGACTGTTTGAGTGATCACTTCCTCCAAGTCCGGAACGGGTGCTTCGCCACCACCTCTACCTCTACCTTGGCCTCTTCCTCGGCCCCTTCCACGACCTCTACCACCACGACCACCACCCCGGCCGCCTTGAGCTTCCGTTTCTTGTGGCTCTTGAGAATTTGCCCTATAAGTAGTTCCAGCGCTCCTTGGTCTCACCATTTCTATAAAACGAGTAACACGTCGACCTGAAGGTTAGTTCTCAAGATGCTCACATGTTAGTCACACAAGTAGTCAATGCTCTCATATCGATATAACACACATATTTCATATCATTACGCTAAGGCAAATGTACTAATGTTCTAAGGGGATCGTTATCTATCATGCCATCATACCAAGTTCACAACAATTGTCCATCAACATAATCAAGTACTCATATTCAACACAACACACAAGCAAGCAACTAAAACAAGCGGTTTAAAGTATAATCCGAATCCGATATGCCCTCTAGTTATTGATTGGGTTTGTATACAGGTGATACCAGCGGCTTTCCCTCCACCCAATCAACTCCCATTAAACATATTGGTTCCTTATTATACTCTAAGCCAAGCATGTGCAATCCGTGATGTCATTAACTTGCATATACCATCAGGTGACCATAAAATAGTTGATCAGGCTGTTTTAGGGTTGCCACAATGTTATACTATGTAAAAGTCATAACTTCATTTTGCCCTAATTCATCAAACTATCATCAATCAACAACAATAATCCATCATAATCACAGTCAAGTTCACATCAATGTATATGTTGACCACATCGTACTCATCACACATTCATCACATTGTACTTGCCACAAAATGACACATTGTTCACATTGTACACGTCACAAACAACATGTTGCCCAATTGTACTCACATTGTCACA
>CM067175.1:11866451-11940205 GCA_034093135.1 Erigeron breviscapus | reverse complement strand
GATTAGCCACTCATATTAAAATAAGAATAACAAATCAAATATAAAGAATTCATCGTTACCGATTACAAGGAATTGAAAGCAAATAACGAGAATAATCCAATCGTGTTCTTGATCTTCAAAGATGATAAATCAGATGAAAAACCTCTCTAAAGATGCTTAAAACAATTTCCCTAACCAACTAGTTTGTTTGATTATCAAATTAACAATTGTATCTATGTGAAGACAACGTGGTACCACCAACCGTTATACAACACATTAACAAAATGATTCTTTTTATTAAAATGACATTCACTATCATACCATGAACTAGTGACAATTGATTAAAGATAATTAATTGAAATCACATATATGTTCAACTAGTACCACTAACGAAGAACATACATATCACCAACATCATAAAAATAATTAATTAAGAATCAATTCATCAAGATCTCGACACAACGATAATTGAAATCAACTTTGAATTAATAAATTGGTGCAATCTTTACATATTGTCTCACTTCATCAAGATGGATGATAAAGTGATTAGCCACTCATATTAAAATAAGAATAACAAATCAAATATAAAGAATTCATCGTTACCGATTACAAGGAATTGAAAGCAAATAACGAGAATAATCCAATCGTGTTCTTGATCTTCAAAGATGATAAATCAGATGAAAAACCTCTCTAAAGATGCTTAAAAACGGCTGGAAAGTAAAAGGTAGGTTTTATGAATGTTTTTGCAAGCTTTATATAGTTGCCCTAAAAAGATCCAAAAATTCGTCTGCCACTGCGGCGTAGTCTTCCCACTGCGTCGCAGTCTAGCTTTGACCGCCGTTGACTTTGACAATCGTTGACTGTGCGCTGGATTGTATTGAAACCACTGCGTCGGAGTCTGGGTTCACTGCGGCGCAGTGGAATTTTCTGTCTCAGTGTTGCGTCGCAGTCCGGGACTGCGTCGCAGTGTGCTGTTGACTTTCGTTGACCAGCTTCCAACTTCAGTTTCGTGCCTAGCTAAAAGTCCGTAAGCACCCGTTTCACCTCAAAAATGTCATTTTCTCCAGAATTATGCTCAAGCACCTGTTAATATCCTGAAACACTAACAAATACCATAAACGCAACAAATGTATACAAAAACGACTCGAAAACCACTTAAAAACAACTAATTAAACCGTGGGAATTGGGTATAAAATAAGACATATCAACGGCGACTTGTACTTGTTGTCCAACCCATTGTGGACAATTATTTCGATAATGATTGGGGCTACCACACTCAAAACAAGTGCCCCATTGGAAGTTACCACGAGGGGGAACGACTTGAAGAGGAGCCGCATTCATTGGGGCTGCCCTCGGCGCCCTACAATCTTTCACCAAGTGCCCAACTCTATGACAATTGAAACACGCCCCGCAAGGAGCGGTAGGTGGATGGTGTCGTGTGCACTTAGTACACAAAGGGTAAAAACCCTCAAAAACCTTCTTCGCCAGCTCAACCGCCGCCATTACTCTACCCTTGTTAGCATGCTCGGGGTCAAATCTTCCCACTTTCCTTGCCCCACTCGACTCCCCACTATCTTTTCTCTTTGTTGATGACGATTTACTCAACACTCCGCTTCTTAGCAAGTCTTCGGTAACACTACCGTCATGGTTTATAGCTTCGGCCAATGAAGTGGGCATGATTGAATTCACCAATGATCGGACTTGTGGAGTCAAGCCCAAAACAAAATTTTCAATGGCCCGGGGCTCGGGGTTCACTAAATGAGGAACAAGGGTAGACAAGTCTTGAAACCGTCTCACATAGCCCTTGTAATCCGCCCCGCCCATTTGTAAGTGGATGAACACCAAAGTAAGAGTTTGGAGTTCATACGTGGGACATAATTTCTCCCTTATCATATTCTTGAAATCGGCCCATGTCAAGTTATTGGCCCGATCCAAACCCATAAAACCAACCTCCTTATTCCACCAACTCAATGCATCATCCTTGAACATACCGGATGCATAAGTGATCCGGTCATCATAAGTGCAATGACTCCGTGCAATCACCGCTTCAATCTTCTCAATCCATCTTATACAAGTCGTAGGGCCACCATTACCATCAAACTCCGGCGCCCCACAATGTGTAAAATCTTTGAATGAGCACCCTTGATGGTACATCTCATGTTGATTGTAAATCGGGACATAGTTATCATGCACCACCAGTGCCTCTTCTTCATCCATAACTTGCGGTTGAACACCCCCATCATTCCCATTCACCGGGGCTTCATTGTTTGGTGCTCCATTGTTTCCTTGAAGAGTTGCCGTGACTTGGGCAACAATAGTTGGCATGATGTTGGTGACTGTTTGAGTGATCACTTCCTCCAAGTCCGGAACGGGTGCTTCGCCACCACCTCTACCTCTACCTTGGCCTCTTCCTCGGCCCCTTCCACGACCTCTACCACCACGACCACCACCCCGGCCGCCTTGAGCTTCCGTTTCTTGTGGCTCTTGAGAATTTGCCCTATAAGTAGTTCCAGCGCTCCTTGGTCTCACCATTTCTATAAAACGAGTAACACGTCGACCTGAAGGTTAGTTCTCAAGATGCTCACATGTTAGTCACACAAGTAGTCAATGCTCTCATATCGATATAACACACATATTTCATATCATTACGCTAAGGCAAATGTACTAATGTTCTAAGGGGATCGTTATCTATCATGCCATCATACCAAGTTCACAACAATTGTCCATCAACATAATCAAGTACTCATATTCAACACAACACACAAGCAAGCAACTAAAACAAGCGGTTTAAAGTATAATCCGAATCCGATATGCCCTCTAGTTATTGATTGGGTTTGTATACAGGTGATACCAGCGGCTTTCCCTCCACCCAATCAACTCCCATTAAACATATTGGTTCCTTATTATACTCTAAGCCAAGCATGTGCAATCCGTGATGTCATTAACTTGCATATACCATCAGGTGACCATAAAATAGTTGATCAGGCTGTTTTAGGGTTGCCACAATGTTATACTATGTAAAAGTCATAACTTCATTTTGCCCTAATTCATCAAACTATCATCAATCAACAACAATAATCCATCATAATCACAGTCAAGTTCACATCAATGTATATGTTGACCACATCGTACTCATCACACATTCATCACATTGTACTTGCCACAAAATGACACATTGTTCACATTGTACACGTCACAAACAACATGTTGCCCAATTGTACTCACATTGTCACATAAATGGTCCCGTCTACGAACTCACAATGTATACTTTTCAGGGTTCATACAATTCACGTTGCACACAAAATTCCTAACCATGCATGCTATATGAAGAGTTTTTACTTAAGCCGTAGTCTAGGTCAAACCGCCTAATTCTCTACGACCAAGCATGGGCCACCATTCTGTAACACCCCGAGCTAGGCTCGAAATATTACCGAAAAGATATAGCGTATGCATGGGATTATCGTTGAATGAGAACTAAATGCACAAAAGGGATTCGGTGAATCCAGCAACAAGTTTTAAGTACAAAATGCACAAGGAGCAAGTAACCATCAAACGTTTACAAAAGAATCATCAAAGATGGCTATCGATCCTAAGCATGATGCAAACTAAAAGGGGCGAATGAATCACGGTTCCATCTAAGTCCAAGCCCAAAACTAGCACAAGCATCCATCAAACTTCACGTCCAAGGTTCACCTGATTACCTGAAAAGTGTACTAAACAAGGTCAACACTAGGTTGGGGAGTTCGTAGTAATGGATCACAAGGAACCATCGTCAATCAAGTACAATATGAAAAGGTAAAGGCGATGAGTAAACTTACAACAAGCCCTTATACATCACATGAACGTAAATTAGGATTGCTTACGGCACAACCTTATCACACAATTGAACACACATTTGAACACACAATTGAACACACAAATGAACTAAACCTAATCCCTCAGCGCAATTTAACGTAACCATCACATATATCAGGTACATAAAATGAGCCAACCAGTATCAAACGTAATCATCAAGCCTATCAATATTTGGAATGAACAATCAATTGAACCAATGTAATCGTCAAGTATATCAAATACTTGGAATGAACCAAACCATTGAACCCACATAACCGTCAAGTATATCAAATACTTGGAATGAACCAAACCATTGAACCCACATAACCGTCAAGTATATCAAATACTTGGAATGAACCAAACCATTGAACCAACAAGATTCGTCACATCGACTAACCAACAAGTCCATAGCAACCATCAAATACTATGCACATACACTTTGGAGCGATTCTACTTTCAATGAATCATAGATACTTATATATAGGGTCACCCGCAGCCTTCCCACCACATCTATAACCCTTTGAAAGTATTATCGTCTTCCATGTATGCACCTTTGTCCTAATCAAAATGTATACTCATAACCGGAAACACAATCACGTCAAACAAATAACAAGTCAACAATAAGCATATGTGTACACTTTCCAGCCCGAATCTCAATCGAGTAGGGAGACTACGGAACTCACCTTGATCGAGCAATACCAAGTTAAGATCAAGCTATGAATGTCCAACGATCGTCAAATGTCCACAACCTAACAATATATGTCACAATACAAGCCATGATCAACACTAGTTATACTATACCACAATTTCCCCAAAGGTGTTTTAGAAGTGATTCGAGAATGTTTAAGCGACAAATGAAGAGTTTTGGTTAAACACGATTCAATGACTTAGCACCAAAATTTGACGTGAAAATCTAAGTGTTTAGAAATGTGTTTAATCAATTTTGTTGACTTTAGAATGATGATATAAGACTAATAAACAAGCTTTGGATCATTGAAAGTCGACCGGTAACCGAACGTAAACATTAAAGAAAAGACAGCGGATGGAGGATGATATGGCGGATGATCGGATGATTTGGTGGATGCGGATCATCCGCCAATTCCTGTAGATCATCCGCAGATTTGAAGAACACATACGGGTTTTGACCTCAAAATTGACAACCCTAAAAGCCAAATCCGGTTACCAAACTTTAATACAACCAAATACAAGTATAATCAACACTAGAAAACATCTTGTTTCACAAACCCACTTCCAAAATCATTAGATTCATCTTTCAAAACCTAGTTTGACTTCTTTTGTCCAAGAACATCAAATTTCGACCAACCTTTGTAATTATCTAACAATTCAAGACTTGTAACAACATGAACAAGTATTAAAAGAGTGAAATCACTTACCAAAAGCCACTTGATGCAAGAAATTCGGTTTTGAAGCGAATGAAAAGATAACTCTTGAATAAACCCAAAAATCTTGAAGTTTGAAGTTAAAGATTATTATTAAACAATTTTACTAACAATTTTGATATTACCACTACCTTTAGATCCGAAAATCTTGAAGAAAAGAAGATACGGTGTGTGTGTTTTTTGTTCTTGCAAAAGAAATAAAGAAAGATAGAGATGAGTGAAAGAATGAATGGATAAGAAGGATTGGGGAAATGGGATAGGGTTGGGAAATCTTGGGATAGGTCATGGGTCATGGATCCCAACCATGGGTTGACCCGTTTCAAGTTCTAGTCAAACAAACATCGTTTAGCGTTCGTCTAGCACCGTAACGTCAAATAAGTCGATCAATTGACCCGTCAAGCGTATTTGTCCGTCATTTAGTCTCAACATGAATTTAAATTAAGTCACTAATTAAATTGGCTAGTCACATTGCACATAAGGTCAATGGTCAAAATTCACGGATGTTACATTTTTAGTGTACAAATCAATATAAATTTTATGTTCTAAATGGAACCGCACAACAAATCAATTCGTTTTATAAACAATTATACTAATTTTGACACCTAAAAGATATAAGTTGGTAATAAAAAACATCAGTATATATTAGTTTTATATATCATATATTTTTCCTTAATAATTGAAAGCTAAATATATAACATAATAAACTAAAAGTGTAAAAAAAACATAAAAACTGAAATTAAAACCAAAACCGAACCGAAAACCAAACCGAATCCAACGGTTTTGGCTTTCTAAAATCGAATATATCGGTTGGGCTTTGGTTTTAGGCTAAAACCAACTCAAACCAACCCATGTTCACCCCTACTAGACGTATGTTCGCGCGATGCGACAGTGGCGGTAACGACGACGGGTGGTCGTAGCGGCGACGGTGGTGGGGTGATTGTTAATATAAAAGTTTTTGATTTAAAAGGGGCTAGTATACTTATTTTACGGGTTAAAGGATTTATGTTGTAGATTATTTTATTAAGAGTGTTATAGGCATATTAGGTGGAGATAATTTAATAAAAATGATTGTTGAGGGGCAACATAGTCTTTTGAACTATCTTTTATGGGTGATGATATTAGTACCATAAGTTCTTATTAATCTACCACATTCATGCATTATTTATTTGTACAGTGTGCTGTAATGTTAGTACAGCGTGTTAGACTAATAAAAAACCATGGTACTAATATCATTTCTCATCTTTTATAGGGAAAAGGGAAAGGTTCCTCCTTTAATATGTATTAGGGGGTAAGGAGTGGAGCGGCGGGTTGAAGATTTTATGGAGCATACCGCGGTAACACCGCCGCCGGTATTAAATTTATGGTTCGGCGGTTTCGGTGGAGGTATCACAACCCGGTGGGCATAAAATCAAAAAGAGGGGGAGGAGCATGCTTTCTTGACCGTTGGCATTGAATATGTGTATGTCTGTATGTGTGTCGTGTGGCTATAAATGGAGATGGCTGCGTGTGGGCTGTGGCTTTTTATAAATGGAGAAGATGAGATACATATATAGATACTACATATATGTGTGTCGTGTGACTTTATATAAACCGTACACATATATATTATTAAATTTAATTTTTGTTTTTAACCCTTAAGTTTTAGATATATTTTCAAACTACCCTAATGTAAATGCATAAATTAATTTAAGTTATTAAAAATTATACTAAAGTATGTTTAAGTTATTAAAAATAATAGTATGTTTAAGTTATGAAAAATTGTTTAGTTATTAAAAATTATACTAAAGTATGTTTAAGTTATTAAAAATAATAGTATGTTTAAGTTATAAAAATAATATATTTTAAGTTATTAAAAATTATACTAAAGTATGTTTAAGTTATTAAAAATAATAGTATGTTTAAGTTATTAAAAATTATACTAAAGTATGTTTAAGTTATTAAAAATAATAGTATGTTTAAGTTATAAAAATAATAGTATGTTTAAGTTATTAAAAATAATAGTATGTTTAAGTTATTAAAAATAATAGTATGTTTAAGTTATTAAAAATAATAGTATGTTTAAGTTATTAAATGCATAAATTAATTTAAGTTATTAAAAATTATACTAAAGTATGTTTAAGTTATTAAAAATAATAGTATGTTTAAGTTATTAAAAATTGTTTAGTATGTTTAAGTTATTAAAAATTATACTAAAGTATGTTTAAGTTATTAAAAATAATAGTATGTTTAAGTTATAAAAATTGTATAATATGTTTAAGTTATTAAAAATTATACTAAAGTATGTTTAAGTTATTAAAAATAATAGTATGTTTAAGTTATGAAAAATATAGTATTAGTTTAAGTTATTAAAAATAATAGTATGTTTAAGTTATTAAAAATAATAGTATGTTTAAGTTATTAAAAATAATAGTATGTTTAAGTTATTAAAAATAATAGTATGTTTAAGTTATTAAATGCATAAATTAATTTAAGTTATTAAAAATTATACTAAAGTATGTTTAAGTTATTAAAAATAATAGTATGTTTAAGTTATTAAAAATTATACTAAAGTATGTTTAAGTTATTAAAAATAATAGTATGTTTAAGTTATGAAAAATTGTATAATATGTTTAAGTTATTAAAAATTATACTAAAGTATGTTTAAGTTATTAAAAATAATAGTATGTTTAAGTTATTAAAAATTATACTAAAGTATGTTTAAGTTATTAAAAATAATAAGTATGTTTAAGTTATTAAAAATTATACTAAAGTATGTTTAAGTTATTAAAAATTATATAAGTATGTTTAAGTTATTAAAAATTATACTAAAGTATGTTTAAGTTATTAAAAATTATACTAAAGTATGTTTAAGTTATTAAAAATAATAGTATGTTTAAGTTATGAAAAATTGTTTAGTTTAATATAAAAAAGAAAAAAATTTTTTTTTGAGAGGGTTGAAAATTTATGAAGCGCCAGTAAAAATGGTTGGGAGGGTTGGTTGAGAGAGTTGAAAGGTTAAATTGAGTTGTATGGATATTATTGGTTGAATTTGGGAGGGTTGATAAATTTAACCCCTCCCACTCCTAGTCCCCTTATAGATATGTGTCTATGCGTGAGCATGTAATTTGATTGACTATATTAAGTGCTTTGTAAAGGCTTTGGTTAAGATATTTAATTACACGAGGGTTTAAAACCCGTGCATTGCACGGCATGACTGAGTTTTAATTCATTGCATTTATATATCTATCGGTTTTCTAATCGTTTGTCAAACTCATAGCATAATACAATACAAATAATAGAATGTAAAAATTTGTATCCTTGTTGTGGTGGTGCTTTAAATTGCTGCAGCGATGAGGAGGTTCGGTGTGTTGGAAGATGTCATGTTTGTTAACATACATACAATTGAATGTAAGAAAGAGTGTAACGTAACTATACCTATTTCATCATACATGTTTGTTCATAGGTTGATATACATTCGAATCATCAAATTTCATACTTCAGTAAGAGATAGTATATTGCATTGCATTTTCTTGTAGTTTGTTGCGATAAATTTTCTACTTCTGAAATGTTTGACACATGTAATAAAAAGATAAGTACGACCTGAGTTGTGCATTTTTTGGGAGTGGAACATAATTCATAACCTCCATATCACTTTCTGAAGAGACGGGTCTCAATAAGTTACTTGCAGCCTCAAAGCCTACAATTCTGTTTGAAAATCTCATTTGAGACGAATCATTAGGACCACACGAAGCTAAAGTAAAGCGTGCCTACAATGATATATAGCGTTTAATCTTATGAATGGAAAATACACATATATACCATTTTAATATTTGATAGAACTAGCTTATAACCCGTGTGAAACGCGAAAGAACTATATAAAAATAGTTAAATTTATATATATAAAAAGCTGGCAAAAAATAAAATTAAAAGGTATAAAAATCTGAGAGAAGAAAAAATGTACCGAAATGAGGAAAAATATTTTTTTTGATTACCTTATTTATCTTGTATTTTAGATTTATCTTGTATTTTAATCATCTTGTAAAGAAAAATCCTAATTAGAATATGGAGGATCGATCATAATCATCATATTAAAAACTCAAGAATATGTAAACTTGTAAATAAAAACTCTCATTAAATTCTGGATTGGAGTAAAAAAAATCGTTTAAAAGAGCGTTTCTCATATTGCTTTGTTATTAAAATATTGGACATGATTTTTTGTAATAATTTGTTTGATCGCACTTAAAAGAGTGTTTCTCATGCAATCTATATTATGAAAAAAATAGTGAAAAGTTGCAAAAGGTCGGAATGTATGAGTGTTCAAAAAAAATAATGGAAGTCGGAGGACTAAAATCGTCTTTGACTAAAAGTCCAGTCAAAGATGATGTAAGCATTTTGATCTAAGGATGGGAAATAAAAGATGAACTTCAATGTAGGTCCAGATTTTTCATTTTTATAATTAAGGGATCTCTTTTAATATATATAAAAGATGTGAAAAGAGAACTTTTAACAGTAAATTTTTACTTGCATGAACAAACGTGTACCCAAAGGGCCAAAGATCATGTTTACCCACAAAAACCCAAAATACACCATGTATAAAGAGACTACGACCCACATTTTAACAAACTATGGATTGCTAAAACAATTCACCACACAGTTATAATTAAAAGATTTGAGTACCTGACAATTGTTTCGGGTGACAACCCAAGTTGGCCCGTACAAAGGATCATTTTGGCCCAGTAATTACAATCCTATCACTACCCATTTTACCCGATGTTAATTCAAGGCACTTTACTCGTTTACCAATCTTTTCAAAAAAGGGGAGAAGCCGGGAAGGGGGCAACTATGGGATGGAAACATGGTGCAATGTGTTCTAAGAGAAGATTAAAAAAAAGGCATACAAATTTGAGATTGAGGGCATATAGAACTCCGAACACCTAAAGTGCCATCATTAAATTATTTTGCCTCCATTTTAGCAGCTTGTAAAAGTTTTCTTTGCAACAGATGTGTATGTAAACGTATCGTTATAATTAACGTTTCATCGTTTGTCAAAAAATGGGATAGCAAAATATTACCTACGTACTCAGCTGTTAATTCGCTAACGTCATCATTTGTATTCTTCAATGCGCCTATAACAACGGTAGCTGTATTTTGTTCCTACCTTTTCCTTGCCAGGACCCCAACAGGATCCATAGTCTCTTCAACCTCATTGTCCATGAAACCCTCTGTTTCCGAGTCATCCATGTAGCTGAAATTAGTCGAGATGAAGAATGCATGTTAATATGTAGCTGCACAACTAAAATGGGGCCTTATATGTGATCCTTACAGTTTTCTTCGCTTTTGCTCTGTTTTTTTCCCAGGAGTGAACTGGTAACAAAGGGACATGAAATTTATAACTACTAACAATTAATATAGGGATATACCAATCTTTAGTGTCACCTATTATGATATCTTTTTTTATCGCATAGCTTCTTCAATTTCTCACGATAGAAAAAGTAATGGTGTGACATATCTGGAATGTCATAAATATGACAATTGGCTTGAAGTAAACTTTTTTTGTTAGACAAATTAGCAGGAAAGAAAATTCTTCAAAACCATAATCACAATCTTCTTGAATTCTTGATCTTATAATCTCAAAACCATAATATAACATATAATGTGTACCAAAAACAGAACCAATTTATCATAAATAAGCAAACTTGAGATCCAATTTATTTAGCATTTAGGCGGAAGAAGTCGTTCTGAAGGTCTCACTTTTTAGGCCAAACAAACAATTTACTCAACTTTGTTCATTATCTTAAAAAATTTTACATCTCTTAAAAAAATTTCCTCAGGATGCTAAACATAAAAATAGACAGCTATGATATATTTTGTGTTACGTGGCAAAAAGAAAATCTAACAAACTTAATACTGAATTTTATTAGTGGGAGTAGCTCATGACTCACCTGATGACCAGCCTTGGCTAATACAGGACTTCTCAATGAGAAAAGGCCAGCCCCTTTGATTTCCTATGCATAATCTTCCATGGTTATACCACTTTCGGTATTTTAAAAAGATCACCAAAGTGTCAAATGCCCATACATTCGGCTTGTCTAAACCAATACCTACAAATTTTAAATGCAACTAAAAATGATCAAAAATAAATATAATTGCTAATATACTCCTATGGTTAAACTGATGAAAAAACACATCGTATCATCCATAAATCATACTCTCAAGCATTAAACCATTCTTTTACGATGCAAACAAATAAATACATATGAAGAGAGGGAAACAAACAAATCTGAGTTTCAATGAAACACAAAAATTCTATCACAACCTTATATATTACATTATAGATATGCACATAATACAATACAATACACATATACATCTATTATCTATACACATATACACAATCAATTTCTCAAGCAAATGTCAGAATTTAGTCATTGTATTAACACAGAATACATACAAAAAGATAAAATAAATTAAATCTATGTAATGTTATATCAAATTAGCATGCATCTATATCTATATGTCTATGTATGAATATACTAGAGTGGTGCCCGCGCGTTGCAGCGGCGGCGATCTATAGCGCGTTAGATGATAGTGTTCAGGTTACTTTCATGAGATGCGTCAATGCAACATCTAACCGTATCTATCATTCTAAAAATAAGTTGCGGATTAGGTGCAAGAAATAATGAAGTGCAAAAACTAACCATGAAAAATAACCACTTACAATTGTATGAAACATACAATTGTAGGGGAGGAGGCCAGGGCAATTAAAAAAATAAATAGTCAAAGATTAAAATTTAGTACGAATATAAAAAAGGACATAATTGGTTAGTAATTTCGTGAGTTATAAAAAGGTAATTATTGTTTAAACATTTCGTGATATAATCTATGGCTATGTTTTTTCTTATCTATAGCAATACCTTCAACAATAATTTTAGAGTTGAATGAAGTTTTTATCACAATGGGATTTTTAGGTAATTGTGGGTTTTTTTTAAGGGTAATTTCGGAATTTCAGGGATAAGGTATGTGAAGGTAGTGTAAATTAGAAGGGTAATTTAATTCAGGGATATAGATGAGAGGGCTGATGTGGTTTTATTTTATGCTTTTAAATTTATAAGTTGTACAAGTAATTATCTGAAAACACACACACTTACGAGCAGAGAACCCGATCAGTGTAGTATAGTCTAAGTGATAAGTTACAGGATCGTTCACAGGGACGCTTGCACTACCTAATCTAATAATATGTGTAATTCTAGCGGTTGTGGGGTTGTCACGATTTCCTATTAAACTAACTAAAATACTGAAAAGTAAATAGAAGCCGCAACCGCTTATTCAGCGAGAGGCTTAGTCTGAAAATAGTTTGAAAAAATAAATAACAGTAATTAAATTAAAATACTTGTTTGGCATCTCCGATATCATGGTACGACCAAATACTATCCTGCCCATTTGCTAGTCTATTGGAACCTTAATCACGGCTTAGATTCTCGTTAGATTCACTTTGCCTAATTACTAGTGTTGTCGCTAGACTCACACTACCCTATAAACAAATTCTCGTTAGATTCATTGTTTAAGCATTAATGACCTAAAGTTTGTGTTACTCGTTCATCTTTTAGTTACCCGGCTCTTAAGCCATGACCAGATAGTAATTATCTCCGGTGACCATAGTGCTCGTTTCCAAGTCAAAGGATCGCGTCTGACATTGTTAAGCATCATGTTCTATTCATCCTAATTACTACGGTTCTGGATCCCTCGCTTACAAGTGAATCACTTTTTACAACTAGTTATAGACCGGCTAGTGTTTTCCATCCTAGCATATTAGTCCTAGTGTATGATCATAGACAACCATCAGAATTAAACTAATATATTCAGATATAGAACCGATAATAATATGAAGAACTAGTAAAACATGGATCTACGATAAACGGTAAAACAGACTCCAACAGATTCTAACAAATAAAGTAAAACAATAAACGTCTACATGATCACATTGATCCAAACAAGTATTCAGCCTACTAGCCTAACATTATTAAAGGAATAACAAATTATGAAAAGATGAAAGACATTGTTTACCAAATAAAGTAAAACAATAAACGTCTACATGATCACATTGATCCAAACAAGTATTCAGCCTACTAGCCTAACATTATTAAAGGAATAACAAATTATGAAAAGATGAAAGACATTGTTTACCAACTGAAAGTAAAATAGAAAAGTAGATCTAGGCTGAGGATGAAGATCGGAAGGTGTTAGAAGCTCCAAAACCTTCTGGAAATCTGCAACTACGACCTAGGGTTGAATGTAGGCAGCTAGGGCTGCTGAATCGGCTCTCTCCTAGGGTTTTGAGGGTTAGTTCGACTTAAATAGTGAAATAAGTCGGTTGCTGATCTGGGCCGCCCAGCAGCGCTGGCTGGGCTTGCCAGCGGGGGCTGGGACTAGGCCAGTGGCGCTGGGCTGATGGGAGCGGCGCTTGATGTTGGCCAGCGGCGCTGGTAGCTCCTGCTGCAGTTCGTTCTTCTTCGTACGGCTCCCGAATCACCTCCTTGTGTCTTGTAACTTCATAGGCCTTCATCTTAAGTTACTTAATGTCATTTACCCTCTCTCGCATCTTCCGTGAACCTGCATAAACATACGACTCATTAAGTACCAATAGTTCCGGAATATTAACTCATTTTAGACATAGAAATGAGGCCTTTCGATAGGGGTTTTTATCACAAAATGGACGCTCATCATATACCCCCACACTTAAGTCTTTGCTTATCCTCAAGCAAATAGTCCAAGAAAAATAAAACAATGATGAGCGGACAGCTTAAGTGTTAAAGTATTCTACTTTATTAAAAACATTTGAAAGGTTAGTCATGCAAAATGATTTGAGAAAGCTTTAGACAAAATCAGTAAGCTATAGCTAGAGGCAAGATAATTGGTCAATCAAAACTAAAAGCTAACTTTTTATTCGTGTTAATACCTCTAAAACAGTTCTATACTTCCACATGTCTTACAGCTCAATCTTACTTCTTTCTGCTGACTAGTTAAGCACTTAATTAAGGTTTGTATAGCAATCAGAACTACTAGCTACTAGCAAGGCATTTATATTTCATTTGTTTGTGTACTCGTGAGTCACTACTTAGACATACTCTCACACTACAGTCATGCTCGCTAGCTAAACACTAAAGTAGTTATACGATATTATCATCTTTAATAGTTGAGACAGCGGTGACAGGTCAGTGGTTCCCCACTCGCAGAGCGACATAACTCAACTAATGGTTAGAGTTTATACCTTACATCAAGACAGCGGTGACAGGTCGGTGGTTCCTCACGCGCAAAGCGACATAACTTGATGCGTATAGATTTTACTCGTTAATAGTTCTTTAAACTCTTTTTATTAATCTACTGATTGCACTTTTCTTAAGATTACTACATTATTCATGCAATAGACATTTATCATAGATCCCAGATGACTCATACTCCTACTCCGCATGCAACTAGTTCACATTAAATAGTGTAAGAATTAAGGTGAACCATACATCTAAACTAGTTCCTACACAAGCACGTATAATTAAGTCCAATTAATACACCTATACTAATGACTAGAAAGCTCTAATTGCTAGGCATATTAAAGTCCGGTTAAATGTGCTATGGCAACATAATCGCATACAGTTTCAGTCTAAGCTCTAATCCAATTGGAAGCATGAACAGCCACAAATCTATAGTTAAGCTAAAAATCCAAACTAACCGTTCATCTACCAAAGCTATTATTGCTTAGTTATCGTCATCTTTTGTCTACTTGCAAAACTTATATTCTCAAAATAGTTTTCAGACACAGAAAAACATAAATTTGCATGAAATAAGTAGTAGAAAACTTGTGATAAATCAAACAATTAGACCAAGGTTTTTCCTATTCCATCCCCCCATACTTAAATTGTACAATGTCCTCGTTGTACTAGACATAGAAACAAAGGGAAATAGGAAAAACACGTAAAAAGTAAAAGGATTAACGAAACTTCTCGGGTCTAAGTTGCATGATAGTTGTTGAAGATGGCATTTGCGGAGCGACTTGAATGATGTTGAATCTTCAAAGACTTGAGTCGTCTCCATTTGATGGCGATCCATTGATGCGTCTCCACCTTCTTTTCTTTTTGGTATTTTCTGATTTTTTGATTTTTTTGGATTTTTGGGTTTTACTGTTTTTTATTTTATTTTTCGCGATCTGGTGTACAGAACGGAGCTGGGAGCGGCGCTGGACTGGTGGTGAGCGGCGCTGGCTGGTGCCTGAGCGGCGCTGGATAGCAGGGAGCGGCGCTGGGAGGTGTGGAGCGGCGCTGGGATGCCCAGATGCATTCCCAGCGGCGCTGGAGGTCTCCTAGCGGCGCTTTTGACTCCTGTACGTTTCGACGTCTGATTTCTTCAGCGATTTGATGCTCCAACTCCCCCACACTTAGCTTTTGGCCAAGTGCATGGTTTCTTTCAGACTACAAAGCAATATACTCCTGCACACTTCAATCAAAATATCAAAATGGAAAATAACAAGCTAAAACATAAAAATAAAAATAAAAACAAAATACGATTGCAATAAGTTACTTGTTTCCTTGATCCATTGAAAGCTTGCATCTGTGAATCTCAAAACATACTCATAAAATAGATCACAAATGATAATATTTAAAACAATCACTTAATTGCAATTAGTCACATATTCCTAAAAATGAAAATAAAAATAAAAATAAAAATCGGCTTGGGTTGCCTCCCAAGAAGCGCTAAGTTTAACGAGTCTTCAGCCGGACTCGGCCTAGGAACTAGGTTGAGGAAGAATACGGGGTAGGCCGAGGGCCGGTACCCGTTGGATATCTAATGTAAAGGTCGGATTTATCCCTAAGGTGTGATTCTATCCTTCTTTTCTTAAGTTCCCATGCAAAGCTCCTAGCTTTGCATCTAGTTCCGAATGGGTTGGTCTTACTAATGCCCTCCTTAGTTAAAATTACTTGATTGTATCCCAAAGTCAAGGTTATCTTCTTTGGTTTCACATTAACAGATGAACCTACCGAAAGCAGAAATGGTTGTCCTAAAATCACGTGATCTCTTGTAATCGAATCATCTTCAACTATGAAGAAATCAGTGGGGATATCTAATCCTTCTACCCTAATAACTAAGTCTCTTATGAACCCTTTGGTTAAAACCTTTGCTCCTCCTCCTAACCTAATTTCTAAATCTTCCCATCTAACCCTATCTCTATATTTCTTTAAATTATTCTTGTAAATTCCTATGGGCAAGATATTAGATGTGGCTCTAAGGTCTATGTATGTATTCTCAAAACAATTAGAGTTAATGTAGCAGGGAATTTGAAATATGCTAGGGTCACCATGAAACTTACCATTAGGTTCTCTAGCCATTATCTCATTCATCTTATCTCTTTCTAAGTCGGCTACACGCTCTTCCCATTTCATATCTCCTAGGATTCTTCTAATCCTATTTGTTACTTTTCTACCATTCCTTAATTGTTCCTCTACTTTCTCCTTTAATTCCTTTAATTCAATGAAGCTCTCATAACTGATTTTTCTCTTAGGCTTGGTTTCTATGGTTTCCTCACTTATTGTCATTCCTAATTGTTCACTAGGGTTTTGATTATCATCTATTATTTCCATCCTAAGACATTCTCCTCTAATCAACTCATCCTCTTCTTCTGAGTCAGACACTTTAATCCTGGTTTGACCATCAGACAATGATATTTCACGTTTAAGGACATGTATGGTAGCATCCGCGGCATGCAAAAATGGTCGGCCTAGAATTAGGGGTGTCACTACTTCACTTACCGAATCAAGCACAACAAACTCAGTCCAAAATTCTAAATCCTTAACCCTGACATGGACTCGTTCAACAATCCCCTTGGGTTGTCGGTAAGTCTGATCGGCTAACCGAATACTCATGTTTGCGGGTTTTAGCAAACAAAGGGTAAGTTTCTCATAAATCACAGTAGGCATAACATTAATACTTGACCCTAAATCAGCTAATGCACTCGAAAAATATTCATTATTAACAGTGCAAGGGATAAGAAAACTTCCTGGATCTTCAGATGCTTGCGGTAGCTGTGTCCCGTCATCCGGTGCTTCTGGATCTTGAACTTCATTTCTTCTGCCTGAGTCGTCCCCATCTTTGATGTTGCATTTTGAAGCGAATTGGGTCTCGACATCTCCTTCTAAAAACGAAGTGTCGCGCGAATCTGATCTGACGGACTCCGGAGCGGCGCTGGAAGGGTCTGAGCGGCGCTGGGACTCAGCCTGGGGGCTCCCAGCGGCGCAGGCAAGTGCCAAGCGGCGCTGGTTTGCACCTGGAGGGTCACCAACGGTGCTGGCAGGGTGCCAGCGGCGCTGGGCTTCACCTGGAGGATCTCCAGCGGCGCTGGGCTGTATAGCCAGCGGCGCTGGTGCCTCCTGGACAGATTCCAGAATTGCGTTTTGGTCCGTTTTGTCTCCATTTTGCTCCCGTATGACTGTACCTGATTGGACACTTCACAAAAATCATTAGAAAGCTCAGTAGAGTCATTACCTTCGGTGAACACGGCGTTCACATTCTCGCTTCGTCCGATTGGTGGTTGGTACTTTTGACTCGTGCTTGTGTTTGAGCTTGGAGCGCCTTGGATTATTTGCCTTGGAGTGGGGCTGCTCTCTTTCCTTGTATTCTGCTCAATCCATCTATCTATCCTCCTCTCCAGATCCTTGATTGCGGCTTGTTGATTTCTTGCTCCTTCGTCAACCTTTTGATTGAGATTACTTATCTTCTCGTTTAGAGACTTTGCATAGCTTGCCAAGGAGTCATGTCGCTTGTCATTCATGTCCATATACTTCTCCATAATGTTGGTAAGCTTGACAATTGGATCCTCCTTGACTTCATTCTCCACTTTTGGTTGCTCGGGTTGACCATTACTCCTTTGCCACCTATTTTGAAAAGAACCATTGTTATTTCTAGCATAACTAGAATTAAAGTTAGAATTACCGAGGTTTCTTTGGAATAGTCCTCGTTGATAGCCTCCTCGGTATTGGTTCTGAACATAATTGACTTGCTCGGTAGCCTCCTCTTCACAATCTTCGGTATAGTGCATTCCTCCGCAATTGTTGCATCCGTGTGCAATTACCTTGAGGTCTTTGTCTATAATGTCCAACCTATCTTCAAAAGTAGAAAAACGGTTAGATAAAGCTTTAAGTTCATGAATTACCTCATTGTCGGAGCTGCTCTCGATGCTAGCCACGGTTCTTCTCGGCCTCCCATCTTGATCCTTGTCGTCCATATCTTGAGCTAAGCTAGCTTGCACCATATCCTCCATCATTTTGTACGCGTCATTGGTAGACTTGTACAAAAAGTTACCACCGCCGGCTAGGTCTAAATCCTTTTGGGAACTCTTAGTTAAACCATAAAAGAAAATCTCCATGATCTCGTCCTTGTTAAGTCCATTCCCGTGACAGTTTCTGATCATTTCCCTAAGCCTTTTCCATGCATCAACTAGTGATTCCCCTTCGTCTTGCTTGAAAGCCTTGATGTCTCAAAGCATTTTCCTAGCTAAACTCGGGGGAAAGAATCGCGAGATGAACTGTTCGCGAAGTTGATTCCATGTAATGATGGTACCTTCATCGAGCTCATCAAACCAAACACGTGCCTCTCCCGTGAGAGACGACAGAAATAAGCTAAGTTTCACATCGTCATCGGTTATGTCTCCTCCATATTTGAACATTTTGCACAAACTAGTGAACTTGCTTACATGCTTTTGGGGGTCGGATTTGGCTCGGCCGTCATATTGGTTGTCTTGGATTAACTTAAGGTGGTGTCCTTTGACTGAAAACGAATCTCCTAGGTTTGGTAGGACAATAGCCGATCCCGGTGTTGGTGCAACGGCTCTCATCCTTTCCATCATGGGTCGGTCGAATTCGTCCATTTTGGATCTAGGTGAGTTTGGTTCTGAACTAGTGTCGGATGATCCTAAAGGGGCTTCTTGATCGAAAAGGTTTGCTAGGTTAACTACGGGTGATGAGATTGATCCGCTGAGTCTTCTCCTACGTCTGAGTCTACTTAGGCTTGTGGAAACACGTCTTACAACCGTTCCCGATCTTAAACGCATCAACTACCTAAATAATCTGCAAAACTCAAGAAAAAGATCAACGCACCAATAAAAAATTGAAATGAAAAACTAAATTAAACTACTTAAACTGAAAATGAAAAAGAAAATATTTTTGGATTTTTAAAATTTTAAGAAAATGTAAATTACTAGCTAAATTAACCAAACCCTAATTTTGACCTAAAAACCTAATTTGACCTAATTTGACTTTTAAGCTAAATGACTTAAACCTAATTACTGAAAGTAACTATTTCGTGCCAAAACACAAAATAGGGTCGAATTACACTACTAAACTAAGAATGCGTCGCGTCCCCGGCAGCGGCGCCAAAAAGCTTGATGGTTTTATTTTATGCTTTTAAATTTATAAGTTGTACAAGTAATTATCTGAAAACACACACACTTACGAGCAGAGAACCCGATCAGTGTAGTATAGTCTAAGTGAAAAGTTACAGGATCGTTCACAGGGACGCTTGCACTACCTAATCTAATAATATGTGTAATTCTAGCGGTTGTGGGGTTGTCACGATTTCCTATTAAACTAATTAAAATACTGAAAAGTAAATAGAAGCCGCAACCGCTTATTCAGCGAGAGGCTTAGTCTGAAAATAGTTTGAAAAAGCAAATAACAGTAATTAAATTAAAATACTTGTTTGGCATCTCCGATCTCATGGTACGACCAAATACTATCCTACCCATTTGCTAGTCTGTTGGAAACTTAATCACGGCTCAGATTCTCGTTAGATTCACTTTGCCTAATTACTAGTGCTGTCGCTAGACTCACACTACCCTATAAACTAAATTCTCGTTAGATTCATTGTTTAAGCATTAATGACCTAAAGTTTGTGTTACTAGTTCATCTTTTAGTTACCCGACTCTTAAGCCATGACCAGATAGTAATTATCTCCGGTGACCACAGTGCTCGTTTCCAAGTCAAAGGATCGCGTCTGACATTGTTAAGGATCATGTTCTATTCATCCTAATTACTACGGTTCTGGATCCCTCGTTACAAGTGATTCACTTTTTACAACTAGTTATAGACCGACTAGTGTTTTCCATCCTAGCATATTAGTCCTAGTGTATGATCATAGACAAGCATCAGAATTAAACTAATATATTCAGATATAGAACCGATAATAATATGAAGAACTAGTAAACATGGATCTACGATAAACAGTAAAACACACTCCAACAGATTCTAACAAATAAAGTAAAACAATAAACGTCTACATGATCACATTGATCCAAACAAGTATTCAGCCTACTAGCCTAACATTATTAAAGGAATAACAAAGTCTGAAAAGATGAAAGACATTGTTTACCAACTGAAAGTAAAATAGAAAAGTAGATCTAGGTTGAGGATGAAGATCAGAAGGTGTTAGAAGCTCCAAAACCTTCTGGAAATCTGCAACTACGACCTAGGGTTGAATGTAGGCGGCTAGGGCTGCTGAATCGGCTCTCTCCTAGGGTTTTGAGGGTTAGTTCGACTTAAATAGTGAAATAAGTCGGCTGCTGATCTGGGCTGCCCAGCGGCGCTGGGCTGATGGGAGCGGCGCTTGATGTTGGCCAGCGGCGCTGGTAGCTCCTGCTGCAGTTCGTTCTTCTTCGTACGGCTCCCGAATCACCTCCTTGTGTCTTGTAACTTCATAGGCCTTCATCTTGAGTTACTTGATGTCATTTACCCTCTCTCGCATCTTCCGTGAACCTGCATAAACATACGACTCATTAAGTACCAATAGTTCCGGAATATTAACTCATTTTAGACATAGAAATGAGGCCTTTCGATAGGGGTTTTTATCACAAAATGGACGCTCATCAGTAGCGTAAATTAGAAGGGTAATTTGACGATTCAAAGGTAGAGAGTTGAATGGGGGAGGGGGTAGTTTGCTTTAATATGAGTATAGATATATTATAGTATAGGGGAAAGATAATTATAGTACAAGCAATCCAAAAAGTACAAAAAGTACAAGGGATATCTTCTTCTCTTCTTTCTCCTTCTTTCTTCTTCTCCGGCGAGACTGCCGCCGCCAGCCACCACCTCCTTCTTCTCTGGCGAGACAACCACCGCCACCACCATCATCTCCGACCACCCCAACCACGGCGCCGGCAGCAAGGGCTTCGCCCGTACCGTATCAAACCGCCACCATCTCTTGGATCGCCGCCCATCAAATTCATACGATTCCCATATGCGTCCCGTGACAACCAGTTTAGAACGGATGAGGGCAACGCCCGTACCGTATCCACCCGAAAACGAACCTGATTCTCGCCGGAAAAGTCGTCGGAGGTGGTGGCGGTGGTTGTCTCGCCGGAAAAGAAGGAAGAAGAGGAGGTGTGGCGGTCGCCGGAGAAGAAAGTGGTGGCTGGCGGCGGCAGTCTCGCCGGAGAAGAAGGAAGAAGAGGAAGAAGATCCAACGGTGCCTTGTACTTTTGTACTTTTTGGATTGCTTGTACTCTAAATAACCCACCCCTATAAGAATATGTATATAATGAAGATAATTTTAAAAATAATAATACCAAAGAATTATTATAAGTGGTGGTTTGATGATTGGCTTCAGCGTCATGAACCTTTCTTGTAGCTATCTATTTTACAACCTAAAGTGTGATTGATGGGTCAAGGTTTTGATTTATTTAATTGCTTCATTATATGGGTGTATGTTTTTTTTTTTTGACAGTTGACACACAAACACAATCTTGTCCAAATATAAATCTCAAATCTCCACCCAAATTATAATACGAGTAAATGTAAAATTCCCCCATTTCTCTCTCACTTTCTAAAAAGTCCAAACTTTATTTATTTATTCTTTTCCAACTTCATAAAAGGTGGATTGATTGTAGTAGTACTTTTTTATATGGGTGTATGTTTTTTTTTTGAGGTTCTTGTTGTTGTTTTTGTTCGGAGAAATCAATGAATCTTGGTACTCAATTATTAGTCAACAAAATGCCTAGTGTATCCTCCTCCGGCGCCGTAGATGTCCATGTCTCCGATCAGTTTCCGGCTGGTCTGCGTGTCTTAGTTGTTGATGATGACAGAACTTGCCTCATGATCTTAGAAGGCATGTTAAGAAAGTGTAAATATGAAGGTACTACTAACACTTGTTTATTTTAACTTTATATATATAGATATAGATATATAGATATAGGTTTTTGTTAAAATAAAACAACTATTCAAGTAAAACAAATAAAACAATAGGTTTTTCTTCACTGATAATCGCCGTCCATCATGAAAATCATCATACATCAGTTGTTTCGTGAATCTTCATGCATCAATTTAACCATGACCTAAGGTTGAAGATATTGTTTTATTTGTTTTACTTTAATCCTTGTTTTACAATATCCAACCCCTGTCTATGTCTCTATCTATAATAAAGCAACAACCTCTTTTTTAAAATCTCAATTAAGGAATTGAAATACCTAAAATACCCCTATCCTTTATTCACTAATTTAAACATCTCTACCTAATATACCTATAATACCCTAATGAAATAATTTACAACATAAATCTTTCGATCCTTAGAATAACCACACTACCTCTTTTAACATCAATTATTTTACTTCACCACCATTGCCGCCCCACCACCCGTCACCGCCGCCACCACCACCCCCCGCGCCACTACCACCATCGCCGCTGCATTGCGCGGGCATATGACTCGTAGATATATATATAGATGGATAGATAGATATATTTGGGCCCAAAACCCGTGGAAGACGGCTATGAGCAGTTCCTTTCCTTCCTCTTTATAGATGGATAGATAGATGAATACATTTTATGTATCATATATATATCTCTACTACATTATAAAACATTTGTTCTCTCCAAATTTTTAAATTTAAGTAAGTGAAAACCCCAAAATACCCTTATCACTTATTCATAATATCCTTAAAAGAAATCTCAACCACTCATTTTTTTTCTCTCTCCTCAAATCTCAACCACTCATTTTTCTCTCTCCTCCATAAATCATTTTATTCCTCTAATTCATTCAAAATCTTTTATCTCAAAAACCGTACATCGATAAATTATAAAAATTATATGGGTGTTCTTAAAATTTCATGCTCTTTCATTAGAGATGTCATTCGATATACTTTCGACGAATTTTTAAATCCGAGGGCGGAGCTCGGACGGCTAAGGCATTTGGCTATCACACTCTATGACCTATCACCTCCTATGTCCTATCATACTTTATGACCTATCACCCCCACCATCTCACCGCCGCAACGCGCGGGTATTTTGTCTCGTATATATATATATGCATAGATTTATGATTGTGTATGTGTGTGTGTGTGTGTGAGTTAGAGTTAAAGTTTAAAAAGATGCAATTTTGTGAGGAAGGGGAGAAGACCCACATAAGAATGATTGGGTTTTGAATCACAAAAGGTTGTTTTAGCAGAAAAGAACTGTTTTGTGCATCATGTTTAAAGAAATGTGATGCACATCATGAATTTTCAGCAAGAAACTAGAATCTTTGAAACACTTTATGAAACAAATTTATAACCCTTGTAATGAATCAAATCCGGCTTGTGTCTCGTAAATACTAGTTTGTGCATCAGAAAGATTGGTTTTTGTATCACAAAACGTGTTTTTTGCATACTGCGAAATGTGATGTAGAATTGTAGATTTGGAAATTTTGACAACCAAAGGAAATTTGACAATAAGAGTTGGGAAAATCATTGTTTTTAATCTGAGCTGGAAGCTTTCTTCTGACGAATTTGATCTCTGTTGTATGTATTAATTTGGAGTGATTGATATGATAAAAAAGAATTGCTAAATTTTGCAGTGACGAAATGCCAAAGAGCTGAAGTTGCTTTATCGTTATTAAGGGAAAATAGAAATGGATATGATGTGGTGATTAGTGATGTTCATATGCCTGATATGGATGGATTTAAACTACTTGTACACATTGGTCTTGAAATGGACCTTCCAGTTATCAGTAAGTCAACCCTTTCTTTGATTTTTAACTTTTTGTTTCCGTTTTAATCATTAATTACTGAGTTTGTTATTATTGCACGTGTTTCGGTGTGGAGTGGTATTTCAATTTTTTAAGCTACAAAAGAAACTTAGGGTATGTTTGTGATTAATACCATAAAGTAATCTATCCGTGCATCTGAGGATTAGTTGAAGTAAATATGAGCCGTGGTTGATTGTTGATTTGGTGACAATGGATCCACATACACGACCATTTGAATGACATGGAAGGATATGTGGTCTGTTCAGTATGCACATACATATCTTGAAGAAATAACGTATGGTGATTCTAAATTTAAAAAAGATAGAACTTTAGGTTTTCTCCCTGTGGAGAATCCACACGAGATAGAAACTTTTTACAGTACTCCCTGGTTAAATAGTTAAATATTATGGATACGTCATTCATTAATGATTTTTCCCAAATTTTTTTTTTAACGGATAAAACCTCTTCAATCATATTCTCAAGTTACATTGTTATCGAAGTAATTTAATTTTCTTTGACCATATTTGACACACTAACGATTTATAAGGAAATTTAAGTTTGGTCAATTCAATCTGTCTTCAACGGTAATAAAAAATATCTGTCATGATGCGTTATGCGCCTTACTCGTTTTGTTGTGTCTTATTTTTCATATTACTTGAAATAGGAAATGGATATGATGTGGTGATTAGTGATGTTCATATGCCTGATATGGATGGATTTAAACTACTTGTACACATTGGTCTTGAAATGGACCTTCCAGTTATCAGTAAGTCAACCCTTTCTTTGATTTTTAACTTTTTGTTTCCGTTTTAATCATTAATTACTGAGTTTGTTATTATTGCACGTGTTTCGGTGTGGAGTGGTATTTCAATTTTTTAAGCTACAAAAGAAACTTAGGGTATGTTTGTGATTAATACCATAAAGTAATCTATCCGTGCATCTGAGGATTAGTTGAAGTAAATATGAGCCGTGGTTGATTGTTGATTTGGTGACAATGGATCCACATACACGACCATTTGAATGACATGGAAGGATATGTGGTCTGTTCAGTATGCACATACATATCTTGAAGAAATAACGTATGGTGATTCTAAATTTAAAAAAGATAGAACTTTAGGTTTTCTCCCTGTGGAGAATCCACACGAGATAGAAACTTTTTACAGTACTCCCTGGTTAAATAGTTAAATATTATGGATACGTCATTCATTAATGATTTTTCCCAAATTTTTTTTTTAACGGATAAAACCTCTTCAATCATATTCTCAAGTTACATTGTTATCGAAGTAATTTAATTTTCTTTGACCATATTTGACACACTAACGATTTATAAGGAAATTTAAGTTTGGTCAATTCAATCTGTCTTCAACGGTAATAAAAAATATCTGTCATGATGCGTTATGCGCCTTACTCGTTTTGTTGTGTCTTATTTTTCATATTACTTGAAATAGGAAATGGTTCTATGCAGCATTTTTTAATCAAGATTTTGGTAGTTTAGCTAATCTATTTATGATTGAATTTATCAGTGATGTCAGCTGATGACAGCCAAAGTGTGGTAATGAAGTGTGTTACTCACGGGGCGTGCGATTACTTAATAAAACCCGTGCGTATACAGGCATTGCGTAATATCTGGCAGCACGTGGTTCGAAAAAAGAAGCATGGTTGGAGGGATGTTGAGCCATCAACTAGTGATGGTGACCAATATCAGAAACAGGCTGGAGATCCTGGCTATTGAAGGGCAAAATGGTAAAAACACAAAGAGAAGGAAAGATGATGAAGATGATGATGATGATGAAGCTGATGAAAGAGAAGATTCTTCTTCATTGAAGAAACCTCGTGTTGTTTGGACTCAAGAGCTTCATCAGCAGTTTGTTAAAGCCGTTCATCAGCTTGGATTTGAAAGTATGAAATTCTTAGACTTTTATCCGATTTTTGAATAGTTTTGGTGACTAATTTGTAATTTAATAATGTCATTAATGTTTTTGGAATTTTGTATATTTTCAGAAGCTGTCCCAAAGAAGATTTTGGACCTCATGAATGTTCCCGGACTGTCACGAGAAAATGTCGCCAGCCATCTTCAGGTAGACTTGGTTACAAATTATAAGGGTGAAGTGGGTCAAATGGGTAAAAAGTCACCCAAACTCCACACATGCTTGCACCTCTTAAATTGCGTTATCTAAAAATTTGATTATCATTTTTTTAGTATAGTGTTTGTAATCATTTTCGACAGAATAGTTGCCTATAATATTATGGCCAAAAGTGCTGATGGGTCAATTTGACCAGTGTGACCTGTGCTAAAGCCCTGTTGTCAACCTGCCCATTTTACCATATCTGTTTCATGCAAGCTGGGTTTTCTTATAAAAAAAAGTAACTTTAGTTCCTGCATTCTGGGAAAGATTTATTGCCTGTTTCTGGTCCTGCTTTTCAGGATGAAGCCATACCCCTTTTAAAGGGTTATTTGTATTTCCTCGTGGATCGATGATTACTTTAAATCTACACTATGATACCTTATAAATATTCATGATTTTTATTCCGTTTTCTTTCTAACATTGACCTTGATGTCTTTGTAGGCTTTTCTTCATATCATGCTTTAGAATACTCTAATGAGTAATGGTTCCACTTTATTGCAGAAATTTCGTCTTTATCTTAGAAGACTTAGTGTGTCGCAGCAATCTGGTGGGATTAACAACCCGTTTATGGGTAACCCAGATGGAGGTTACAGGTCAATATCATCACTTAGTGAGCCTGAACTTCAGCTTCATCATCATCATCATCTTCATCATCTTTCCTTCTCTTTGTGTTTTTACCATTCGTAAAATATTTTTAGAGAAATTTGAATCTGCCAAAGAAATTGAAATTTGATGAAATTGGATCTTAATGGATTAGAATGTAATGAAATTGGAATTTGAATGAATTATAATTTTTTTGTGTTTGGTTAACCATGTTATGGAATTTAAAATTTTAATAAGAGTCAATTGGAAGATTGGTCCATATAGGGTATGTTTGGAAAAAGTAGTTATAGCTTATATATGTAGTTTGTAGTTGTAATTTTTAGTTGTATTTTTAAGCTATAGTTTTTAAGCAAAGATGTTAGCTAGAACTTTTATTTTTTTAGGTGTTTGGTATGATAGTTGTGGCTGGAACTTAAAGAGGTATTTGTGTAATTATTAAAAATTAAAGTTTCATCCAAACTACAAACTCATGAAATGTTACTTCAAGTAGGATTTCATTTTAGAGCTTTTCTTTTTAAATAAAAGCTAAAGCTAGTTACATCCAAACAAAGCTTTTTACACAATAGAATCTTATTGTTGAAATGTAAAAGCCAAATCTCTGAAAAAACTCTTAAAAAGGTCTTGCCAAATATATTTGTAGTTTGTTCCTTTGTTGTAATGAGGGTCTCTTTTCAAGTTCATTGACAACGAGGATCCCTAAATTAAGAACTTTTTGCACTCTTAATTCAAAACTTATGGATCCGTTAGTATGGGTCGTTATCTTCATCCAAGTTTGGTCCTTACACGTGAGGGGCACATGGGCACATGACGACTCTGTCTAACGGATTCGTAAATTTTGGACCAAGGATGTAAAAAATTATGGATTTAAAGACTCCCATTGCTAATAAACTCGAAACAATTCTTGCATAAATGAACAAATCACAGAGACCAATCTTGCATTTAACTTTATTAATGATTATAATAATAATTAATAAATATAATTTTTGAATAATAACATAACATTTTTACAAAATTAATAAATTATACAAAGTATTATTATTTTTATAAAAAATATTTTTTTTTATAAAATAATATTAATTTTATAAAATAAATTTAATTCGTTATAAAATAAAATATATATCCTTCTATAAAGTAATAATAAGTTTTATAAATATTAATAAATTTTTATAAAAATGAGTCAAATTTTTCATGGGCATAAAAATGAGTCATATCGTGTCATGGACTTGATAAAATGTACAAAAGTAAATAGTCAATTTATAAAAAATCAATTGTTTATAAAAAGAAAAAAATGATGCAACAAATGGTATGTACTTGATAAATACGATAGCATCTATAAACTATTAAACTCTGTAAGTTTTGGATTCGCAGTCCACCAATAGATGTTATTACCAAAATGACATCCAAAAAAATCTAAAAAGGAAAATTCTTAATGACAAATAAATTTACCAAAACACAAACGTACAAAAACTTTTTGACAGTTGACACACAAACACAATCTTGTCCAAATATAAATCTCAAATCTCCACCCAAATTATAATACGAGTAAATGTAAAATTCCCCCATTTCTCTCTCACTTTCTAAAAAGTCAAAACTTTATTTATTTATTCTTTTCCAACTTCATAAAAGGTGGATTGATTGTAGTAGTACTTTTTTATATGGGTGTATGTTTTTTTTTTGAGGTTCTTGTTGTTGTTTTTGTTCGGAGAAATCAATGAATCTTGGTACTCAATTATTAGTCAACAAAATGCCTAGTGTATCCTCCTCCGGCGCCGTAGATGTCCATGTCTCCGATCAGTTTCCGGCTGGTCTGCGTGTCTTAGTTGTTGATGATGACAGAACTTGCCTCATGATCTTAGAAGGCATGTTAAGAAAGTGTAAATATAAAGGTACTACTAACACTTGTTTATTTTAACTTTATATATATAGATATAGATATATAGATATAGATATAGGTTTTAGGTAAAATAAAACCAGTATTAAAGTAAAACAAATAAAACAATAGGTTTTTCTTTCACTGATACTGATAATCACAGTGCATCATGAAAATCATTGTAAATCAATTGTTTCGTGAATCTTCGTGCATCATCAATTTAACCATGATCAAAGGTTCAAAATCTTGTCTTATTTGTTTTACTTTAATATGTTTTACAATACCCAACCCCCGTCTATAATCTATATCTATAATCTATAATAAAGCAACAACCTCTTTTTTAAAATCTCAATTAAGGAATAGAAATACCTAAAATACCCCTATCCTTTATTCACTAATTTAAACATTTCTACCTAATATACCTATAATATCCCTAATGAAATAATTTACAACATAAATCCTTCTATCCTTAGAATAACTACACTACCTCTTTTAACATCAATTATTTTACTTCACCACCATTGACGCCCCCACCACCCGTCACCGCCGCCGCCACCACCACCCCGCGCCACTACCACCATCGCCACCGCATTGCGCGGGCATATGACTCGTAGATATATATATAGATGGATAGATAGATATATTTGGGCCCAAAACCCGTGGAAGACGGCTATGAGCAGTTCCTTTCCTTTCTTTTTATAGATGGATAGATAGATAGATACATTTTATGTATCATATATATATCTCTACTACATTATAAAACATTTGTTCCCTCCAATTTTTCGACTTTAAGTAAGTGAAAACCTCAAAATACCCCTATCACTTTATTCACTAATTTAAACATTTCTACCTAATATACCTATAATATCCCTAATGAAATAATTTACAACATAAATCCTTCTATCCTTAGAATAACTACACTACCTCTTTTAACATCAATTATTTTACTTCACCACCATTGACGCCCCCACCACCCGTCACCGCCGCCGCCACCACCACCCCGCGCCACTACCACCATCGCCACCGCATTGCGCGGGCATATGACTCGTAGATATATATATAGATGGATAGATAGATATATTTGGGCCCAAAACCCGTGGAAGACGGCTATGAGCAGTTCCTTTCCTTTCTTTTTATAGATGGATAGATAGATAGATACATTTTATGTATCATATATATATCTCTACTACATTATAAAACATTTGTTCCCTCCAATTTTTCAACTTTAAGTAAGTGAAAACCTCAAAATACCCCTATCACTTATTCATAATATCCTTAGAAGAAATCTCAACCACTCATTTTTTTCTCTCTCCTCTCAACCACTCATTTTTTTTCTCTCCTCCATAAATCATTTTATTCCTCTAATTCATTCAAAATCATTTATCTCAAAAACCGTACATCGATAAATTATAAAAATTATATGGGTGTTCTTAAAATTTCATGCTCTTTCATTAGAGATGTCATTCGATATACTTTCGACGAATTTTTAAATCCGAGGGCGGAGCCCGGACGGCTAAGGCATTTGGCTATCACACTCTATGACCTATCACCTCCTATGACCTATCACCCCCACCATCTCACCGCCGCAACGCGCGGGTACTTTGTCTCGTATATATATATATACATATGCATAGATTTATGATTGTGTATGTGTGTGTGTGTGTGTGAGTTAGAGTTAAAGTTTAAAAAGATGCAATTTTGTGAGGAAGGGGAGAAGACCCACATAAGAATGATTGGGTTTTGAATCACAAAAGGTTGTTTTAGCAGAAAAGAACTGTTTTGTGCATCATGTTTAACGAAATGTGATGCACATCATGAATTTTCAGCAAGAAACCAGAATCTTTGAAACACTTTATGAAACAAATTTATAACCCTTATAATGAATCAAATCCGGCTTGTGTCTCGTAAATACTAGTTTGTGCATCAGAAAGATTGGTTTTTGTATCACAAAACGTGTTTTTTGCATACTGCGAAATGTGATGCACATCATGAATTTTCAGCAAGAAACCAGAATCTTTGAAACACTTTATGAAACAAATTTATAACCCTTATAATGAATCAAATCCGGCTTGTGTCTCGTAAATACTAGTTTGTGCATCAGAAAGATTGGTTTTTGTATCACAAAACGTGTTTTTTGCATACTGCGAAATGTGATGTAGAATTGTAGATTAGGAAATTTTGACAACCAAAGGAAATTTGACAATAAGAGTTGGGAAAATCATTGTTTTTAATCTGAGCTGGAAGCTTTCTTCTGACGAATTTGATCTCTGTTGTATGTATTAATTTGGAGTGATTGATATGATAAAAAAGAATTGCTAAATTTTGCAGTGACGAAATGCCAAAGAGCTGAAGTTGCTTTATCGTTATTAAGGGAAAATAGAAATGGATATGATGTGGTGATTAGTGATGTTCATATGCCTGATATGGATGGATTTAAACTACTTGTACACATTGGTCTTGAAATGGACCTTCCAGTTATCAGTAAGTCAACCCTTTCTTTGATTTTTAACTTTTTGTTTCCGTTTTAATCATTAATTACTGAGTTTGTTATTATTGCACGTGTTTCGGTGTGGAGTGGTATTTCAATTTTTTAAGCTACAAAAGAAACTTAGGGTATGTTTGTGATTAATACCATAAAGTAATCTATCCGTGCATCTGAGGATTAGTTGAAGTAAATATGAGCCGTGGTTGATTGTTGATTTGGTGACAATGGATCCACATACACGACCATTTGAATGACATGGAAGGATATGTGGTCTGTTCAGTATGCACATACATATCTTGAAGAAATAACGTATGGTGATTCTAAATTTAAAAAAGATAGAACTTTAGGTTTTCTCCCTGTGGAGAATCCACACGAGATAGAAACTTTTTACAGTACTCCCTGGTTAAATAGTTAAATATTATGGATACGTCATTCATTAATGATTTTTCCCAAATTTTTTTTTTAACGGATAAAACCTCTTCAATCATATTCTCAAGTTACATTGTTATCGAAGTAATTTAATTTTCTTTGACCATATTTGACACACTAACGATTTATAAGGAAATTTAAGTTTGGTCAATTCAATCTGTCTTCAACGGTAATAAAAAATATCTGTCATGATGCGTTATGCGCCATACTCGTTTTGTTGTCTCTTATTTTTCATATTACTTGAAATAGGAAATGGTTCTATGCAGCATTTTTTAATCAAGATTTTGGTAGTTTAGCTAATCTATTTATGATTGAATTTATCAGTGATGTCAGCTGATGACAGCCAAAGTGTGGTAATGAAGTGTGTTACTCACGGGGCGTGCGATTACTTAATAAAACCCGTGCGTATACAGGCATTGCGTAATATCTGGCAGCACGTGGTTCGAAAAAAGAAGCATGGTTGGAGGGATGTTGAGCCATCAACTAGTGATGGTGACCAATATCAGAAACAGGCTGGAGATCCTGGATATTCATCAAATGAAGGGCAAAATGGTAAAAACACAAAGAGAAGGAAAGATGATGAAGATGATGATGATGATGAAGCTGATGAAAGAGAAGATTCTTCTTCATTGAAGAAACCTCGTGTTGTTTGGACTCAAGAGCTTCATCAGCAGTTTGTTAAAGCCGTTCATCAGCTTGGATTTGAAAGTATGAAATTCTTAGACTTTTATCCGATTTTTGAATAGTTTTGGTGACTAATTAGTAATTTAATAATATGTCATTAATATTTTTGGAATTTTGTATATTTTCAGAAGCTGTCCCAAAGAAGATTTTGGACCTCATGAAGGTTCCCGGACTGTCACGAGAAAATGTCGCCAGCCATCTTCAGGTAGACTTGGTTACAAATTATAAGGGTGAAGTGGGTCAAATGGGTAAAAAGTCACCCAAACTCCACACATGCTTGCACCTCTTAAATTGCGTTATCTAAAAATTTGATTATCATTTTTTTAGTATAGTGTTTGTAATCATTTTCGACAGAATAGTTGCCTATAATATTATGGCCAAAAGTGCTGATGGGTCAATTTGACCAGTGTGACCTGTACTAAAGCATTTGCCATCTGACCCTGTTGTCAACCTGCCCATTTTACCATATCTGTTTCATGCAAGCTGGGTTTTCTTATAAAAAAAAGTAACTTCAGTTCCTGCATTCTGGGAAAGACATTGCCTGTTTCTGGTCCTGCTTTTCAGGATGAAGCCATACCCCTTTTAAAGGGTTATTTGTATTTCCTCGTGGATCGATGATTACTTTAAATCTACACTATGATACCTTATAAATATTCATGATTTTTATTCCGTTTTCTTTCTAACATTGACCTTGATGTCTTTGTAGGCTTTTCTTCATATCATGCTTTAGAATACTCTAATGAGTAATGGTTCCACTTTATTGCAGAAATTTCGTCTTTATCTTAGAAGACTTAGTGTGTCGCAGCAATCTGGTGGGATTAACAACCCGTTTATGGGTAACCCAGATGGAGGTTACAGGTCAATATCATCACTTAGTGAGCCTGAACTTCAAGCTCTAGTAGCTAATGGTCAACTCAGTCAACTCCCTGCTTGTAGTCTTGCAACTCTCCAAGCCACGGCTTTTGGCAGGTCAGGTAACCTGAAATCTCCTATTTCCGTTCCCATAGTTGATCAAAAAAACATGTTTAGCTTCGAGAACCCAAAACTAAGATATGTCCAGAGCCAAAACTGGCATGGGCAAAATAGTAATACCAGCAAGCAAACAAATCCACTTTATGGAATTCCCGTAACTATGGAGCCGAAGCAGCTTGTTGGTTTGCAACGTTCTTTCTCATGCATGAATAGTCAAGTTCTGGTTCCAATAACCGGTCAATGTCAAAGTCATGTCTCGAAACAGCCCGTACTACCCGGTTCTATAACGTCACAAGCCTCGCCTCTTATGGATTATCCTACGAGTCACAAAAGGGAGTCGATTGGGAATAGTTTTCCTCATGGGGGAAATGTGGGACCTTCACCCATTATGTCTGCATCAAACCTCCAACAAGAACGGTTTGTTCCAAGTTATGGTCTTTCAAACAATGTGAATCAAAACGAACGGCAAGATTGGGGTTTACAAGGTGGGAATATGACCTTTAACTCTTCTCAACATACAAATAATATGCAAGGACTGAATGTACTTCAACATAATTTCACTTCTGGTCAAAATATGGGGGGTATTAAGGAAACTTTCTTGACGGGCGAAAGTATTGGGATCCATGTTGGCGATATTCCCTCTCGGGCTAAGGTGGAAAATGTTGACTATGTGACCTCTAGTCAATCAATTTATTCTGAAATATACCGTCCAGATGATCTAACCGCAATATTTACACAGGTTTGTTATTGTTCTTAGAGGTAACAATGGTTTTGGCGGCTAGGTTGGGTAACAGGTCAAAGCAAATTCTGATCAAATGGGTCTGGTTGACCTAAAACACATTTTGTCCATATGCTCTTAAAAAGTTACTGTGTTAAAAAAATCAATGCTGGTTACAAAATTATATTATGACAATAGTACTTTTTTTGAAGATTATATGCTTTAAGAACAAACACTGGACAACTTTTGATCAATTGATCCCCGTTTCTTTTTTAGCTCATTTTTCATACCCATTTTAGCGTTCCGTATATACAACCAAGCTGACCCATTTTTAGTAGATGTGTTGAAATTCCCACTTGTTATGTTCTTGAATTGACATAGCTTGACTTTTCTACAAGATACAAAATACTAAATTTATAGATTATGTATTTCCCGTTATTCAACAGCGACGGCAGCAAGAAGCCATTCGGCAGCCAGAGAATGTATTTGGGTTTGATTGGCATTCTGTGGATAATCTCCCTGCATAAGGAGGGTTTGTACGTTGTGCTTAAGCTTTTGGACAACGTGCAATCTTGGATGTATATAGTTTACTTCCAACGGAATTCGTGAAGGTTTATAGCTTATTTTCAGTGATGGATGATGATAACACTTCAAAAGGGCGATATCCAAAGGTATATCTGCATCAAATCAAATGATTTAGGTCGATTATGAAAACTTATAAGAGTGGGGGTGGTTAAACTTTGTGAATCAAATTTGAGTATCTGCAGAAATTTGAAGGGTTGTTTTTAGTTTTAGCCTGACACTCTTGTTTTTCACTGTTAGAATCTTTTTCGTTGCTCTTAGATTTCTGGATTTGGTTTATATATATGTTATTTGACCTTGAGATTATCTTAATGATTCTTTTTGGATGTAATGTTTTTACACAATTTATGTAGAAATTTAGTCAGTTTGGACACTAATTTAGGCAGATGATCAAACGAATAAATTTGATATAAGCTGGGTTATAAAGAAAGTACTCAAATGACTTGATTATGGAGAAATGGGTCAGTTTGGATTACAATTTTTTTAAGGATCCTTGCCCCTAAAAATATTGGATATCTAAACTCAGCCAACACAAAAGTTAGAACTTCTATATGATTGAAAGCCCTGATCCAGAGTTTAACTAAGTTTGTTAGCGAAAAAGGGTTTTCATTGATAGAATCAGGTTGAATGGTAAATATAAGATTGACAAGATACTCAACTCATTAGAGAACCTAGGCACGCTAGTACCGAACATGATGTTTTCTGTTAGATGTCTTAAAACGATAGTAGAGTTTTGTTTGATGGCTTTGAAATGACTATGCCTAAAGGATCTTTATATGAAGTTTATCCCAAGTAGTTATTGCTGGGGACCAAATCCTGAACACATTGTCAAGTGAAAGTTCTACATTTCAAATAATCATATGAACACCAGAAAAAGAAAAGAAAAAAATAATTCAAAATACATAAACTTCCTGAACCATAAGAACCTATCAATATATAAAAAAAAAAAAGAGAACAACAAAATGAATCAGTAAATCTACAAAATAATAAGTAATCAACATCTGTCTTCATCCATGAGTATCAATGGTGCATTAACAGCAAGATGATCATAGCTAGAAATATCGACAAAACCCCCATGGACTTGTTACGGTTAGAACCATTTGTCGGAAGTATTCCAGGAAGTGCACATTCTTCCCCATTGAAGAAAACTTTAGTTGGAAACCCGTCGCCATTAGCTACATTTATGTGTGGTGTATTTTTCTTTGTGAAAGATATAACCGATTGTTGTTTACCTGGTATGCGTGGGTCTTTTTGCGGGTTAGCCCCATCTACTTCCCCAACTAAATAGTTCAGTCCAGGTAAACCCTGCATTAGAATCGTGTTATTTTTCCCGTTTACCTCAAGAGTTGTCCCGTTAAATGAATAAACTTTCTCGAACCCAGGGGTAAATTTGTCATTTTGAACTGCAACAAACCAATCAACAAAAGCAGCATCCTCCCAGTTGAAAACAGTGAGTCTAGAAGACCACCCACCTCGATAGTCCGTAAGCAAGTGCCAGTTGATACTAACCCCACAGTGGTCCGAACAGGGTATTGGGTTTGGTATGGGTCGATGTTTGATGTGAGCCCAAGCAGTAGCAAGTGTGGTTCGGTTATCAAATGGGACCAAAAGAGCCTGAGACGGAAGAAACAATGCTGGTGAAGTTGCACTACATGCCCCGGGACTTTTACCCGTGCACCCACACGCACAAGTCGGGCACGGTATGATCGACTCGTTGTAGTAAGCCGAGAACGACACACAACATTTAGGAGTTGAACCCTTAGCTTGTGTTATATTACACACTACTTGCCAGCTTGATACTGCAGTTGCACCAGGTAGACCGCTAGGGTCAGGGAACTGACTCGGGCTGACCCGAACTGGTGGACCACATTTATAATCCGGGTTCAACCGACCACTTATTTTAAAGTTTTGTGGTGGGATGAGTTCTGACCGGTTAATATCTGGTGGCATCTTGTAGACTTGTATCTGAAACGCCGACTTTGACTTGCTCGGGTCAATAGTTGGCGGCAAGATCGTACCATTCCGGCAACAAAATGGTATGTTACCTATTTGGGTGTTGTTGGTCATCTCAAGGGGTAAATCAATCAAAGTTGGCCGTCTTTCACAGTTCAAAACAGTAGAAAAGTCCATGTTTTGATAAAATGAACCCTGTGGGCCGAATATGCAACCTGACGAGTCACGAGTGAAGGGGTACGCGCCTTTGATATCGCCAATGAACTCATCACGCATCCAGTCCCATGTTAGATTCCAGTTATCAAGCCGGCCTAGAGGACTGTGGTTCTCTATGGTGACTGCAGCCCAGTAATTTGATTCGTAGGTTCGGATGACATCATACATTATCGTGAGGTCACCTTCCTGACGTGGCAGGAACTCGTCTGGAACCGTTATGTTTGTTATCGCGTTTGGATTTTTCGTACAGCAAACCTCCATCACTCTACTCCCTGAAAGATCAACAAACCCGAAATATGTTAGCTCATTATATAATTTTGACAAAACACATAAATATAGAAAGTGTATAACATATATATTACCTTTCATAGTAGGTGTAGGACAAACAAAGCCATCATTAACAAGAAAAAGATCATCAGGCATAGGAATATCGGGCGACCCAACGCCAAATTGCGTACCAACAAACCCAACCCGGACTGACATTTGGTTTAAATCACCAGCAGTCTCAATAGCAGTTTTCAAATCAGCATTAGGAAAGCCAGCAAAAATGGTCCCATTTCCAACCGGGCCAGGAAGAGTAGCAGATCCATCAGCAATAACAGCATTAGAAGCCGAAACCAAATACTCATCATTTTGAAACCCCACAAATACACTCCATGACTTAAGTTCCTCGGCCGCATTGTTAAGTACCTTTAGCGTTGATTTAAATTTGTACGGTTGTTGGGCAGGGTTGGATGTTAGTTCGGGTGGGATTTTGGAACCCGAAATGTATGTGTAAGATAAGAAAATGCCGTTGCAGGCGTCGGAAGAGGGTGCTGGTGGTGGTGCTGGTGG
Source organism: Erigeron breviscapus (assembly GCA_034093135.1). Lineage (NCBI taxonomy): Eukaryota > Viridiplantae > Streptophyta > Magnoliopsida > Asterales > Asteraceae > Erigeron > Erigeron breviscapus. The sequence goes on along the minus strand of CM067175.1, from coordinate 11,902,512 downwards.
TAGTGATAGTGGTGGTGTTTGGGCAGTGATGATTGTAAAGAAAAGGAAAAGGAAATGTAAGAAGGTGGAAGACATGTTGTTTGAAATTTGAATGTTTGTCAAAGAAAGTGTGCTTGTGTGTTGTTATATATAAAGAGAGGGAATAAAATATGATGGTAGCTTGAATAAAGTTGATAGTGATTCTCACGATTTGGAAGTCAATGAGTTGTAGGCTTGTAATGGACTAAATGGTACTTTAAAATTTACAAGCTTAAAGTTAATATATTTGATTATTATTATTTGATTTGATTGTTTTTCTTGTTGGTATGCTTGACATAACTCATAAGTTCCAAAAGATTTTGTACTAAGGAAACTGTAGTAAATTTAACAATGTGAAGTTTTGTTTAGTATATACCCAGATAGTTCTTGTGGTTTGGTCCATACTAATGTACTATGCCTTTGCTTTTAAAGCTTTTCTTTTATAACGGTAATATTGCTTTTTTAAAAAAAGTCTTTTTAAGAATATTATTTGATTGCTTTTTCTATTCTTAAGCCTTTTACCATTATAAATACACAAATTCATATATTATAGGAAGTAGTACTTCAAAATGTAAACAACTTTACACGAATTGTCATAGTGTGTATCGAACTTTAATCCTATGCATTGTATGTAATGAACTTTCAAATCCTGTGCATTGTATGGATTCGACCAATCAAAAACTTACAAGTGCCAGCGTGTATGTGATTGCCACATATACTCGGATTCATACAATGCACATTGCACAAAATTTGAAAGTTTGTTACATACAATGCACAGAATTGAAGTTCGATATATACTATGACAATTCATGTAAAGTTGTTTACATTTTAAAATACTAATCCCTATATCTATTTATTCACACTTTCACACAACTATAAAAACAATAGGATCCCGATATGGATAATTTTTTGGCGGCAACAACTTTTGATTCAGTAGTAGCGCCTAATCCTCTTGATCATTAAGATAAAGAGAGAAAGAAAAACAGCTGACAGTTCTACGCGGCAAAAGAGCACAAAAAAGATGGTTATGTAGAGATTGTTTTGAAGTTGTTGATCGTTTTGTGGAATGATTACTTTGTCGACTTAGAGTTTACCTTTAGAATTACTTCCGAAGATGATTTCAGATCCACAAGGAACTCTTTACCCGTATATATAAACCCCGACACAGTAGTTGCAGAATCATTATACCCCAACACGACCATTTAGAGTCAATAAAATGCGACGAAATAACTTGTGTGTTTTTACACAACATAATTACTGACGAAAACATTCGCGCACTGTGTGAAGTTGAAGAAGACTATTTTGCGGACCCGACTAATCTCCCGTGACGTTCTTGAAGAGAAAGAATTGAAACACGAATAGGGGTGTAAACGAGACGAGACAATTTGCGAGCTACCCGAGATCGACTCACAATTTATTCAAAATCGACTCGGTCTGAGTCGAGCCGAGCTCGAGCTACTCGAGTAGACTTTCGAGTCGAGCCCAAGCCTCAAAATATCATACTCGAAAAGCTCCCGAGCTTTATCGAGCTTGTGATTATTTACAATTTTACCCTTGAATATTACATATTTTTACATAATTACTATACTACCGAACCGAGCTTAATCGAGTCAAGCTTGAAATTTCCGAGTTTATCAGACTAGTTTGATTTTAAACTTAGTTTAATACTTAATCGAGTCGAGCCGAGTCGAGCTCGAAAGTGTCGATTCGTAAGGCGAGCTCTGAGTTCGAGCTTGGAATTAAAGGCTCAGTTGAGTTCGAGTCGAGTTTCGAGCTTTGAGTATCTAATCGAGTCGAGCTCGAGCTTGGCACTGTGTCGGCTTGGCTCGGCTCGATTACACCCCTAAACACGAATGTGTATAGATAAAGAATAACACTAGGTCACCATCAACTTCGTAATGTTATCATCGAACACATTTGGAATCTATTATTAAACGGAAAATGATCAATTCTCCTAAAAATTCTCCTAATACTTTAACTATTTGACAAGTGTCCTTCATTAATTCTCTCTCTTAATCTCATTCTTTAATTTTGACAAATGTCACAATCTTATTATTAAGAGGTTTTTTAAGCCATTTGATTAGGAGGATTAATTATTTTCTTTTTTTTTATTAATGTATGTTTTTTAATCTATTGTAGATAAATGTATGAAAACAAAAGTAAAATAATTGTGAAATGTACTGTTGATATAGTGATATCTCAATTTAAAAAAATCGACGTGACACTAAATTAACATTAAGAGAAAATTTCATTACATCACCATGTGGTTTGCCATTTTATCAATTTTCGCCCCCGTATTTTTTTTATTATTATTACATCACCCTGTGGTGACTTTTTGCTTCATTAGGCACCCCTCCTTCTAACGTCCGTTTATTGTCATCCGTTAACCCTCTCATGTGCAGCGCACATGAGGGTACTTTGGTCCTTTTCACCTCTAAAACACTTTCTCATCCTTTCTCATTCTCTTTTTCAGATCAAAACTCATCTTCTTTTCTAAATCTAAACACACAATAACAATAACAACAAAATCTAAAAAAATTCATAAACAAAACCCAAATTAACAACCCAAACACCGCCTCCTTCACGAAGACCTCCACCATATCCTCCACCGCCGCCTCCGCTGCGAGATTGAGCCTCCATAACACACGTACCAAAAGCAATCAAAACACTAAACAAAACAAACCCAATACGTATATCGAAATCTAAAGCAAAATGATGAGAAAAAGCAACAACCTTGGGAGCGATATTCGGAGGCTTTAAGACGAAAATCATTGGCAATAATGGATGCAGCTTGTGTTTTGGCTTGAGAAACAGTGGCTAAATTATGGAAATGCGAAATGCTTCTGGATCTGTATTCAAAATCTGGGTGTTTTGGCTTGAGAAACAGTGGCTATATGTATATATATATGTAAGTGAAAGACAAAGAGTTTTTGTGATTAAATTTAAGATTGTGGGAAGATCTTGTTGGTGTTTGGGTTGTTAATTTGGGTTTTGTTTATGAAATTTTTTAGATTTTGTTGTTATTGTTATTGTGTGTTTAGATTTAGAAAAGAAGATGAGTTTTGATCTGAAAAAGAGAATGAGAAAGGATGAGAGAGTGTTTTAGAGGTGAAAAGGACCAAAGTACCCTCATGTGCGCTGCACATGAGAGGGTTAACGGATGACAATAAACGGACGTTAGAGGGAGGGGTGCCTAATGAAGCAAAAAGTTACCACAGGGTGATGTAATAATAAAAAAAAAGTACGAGGGCGAAAATTGATAAAATGGCAAACCACAGGGTGATGTAATGAAATTTTCTCTAACATTAATGATCAAAGAAGGAAGAACTCAGTCGAAAAATGTATAAGCCTTTATTGTATCTAAGCCTTTATTGGAGATGCTTTAGATGTGGTTTTCATATCTAACAAGTTAAAATGTAATGGGTATTTCTTTTACCCCATTCAAGACGTCCTACAATGCATATGTCAGCTGTATAGTTCACCTTACTCCTTTTAACTTCAAACAAATTTGAAACTATGCAAAGGATCTCCATGGAGTTGAATGGAAGTGTGTAAACTGAAACATTACATTAATAGAGATATTAGTAGTACCCCTATCGTAAAACAGGGTATTAGTGGTACTCCTATCGTAAACGATTCTCAATTTCTTCCCAATTGAAAGGTAATATGATATAGAGAAAAATATTTGTATATGCGTGTTGAAATAATATAATATAGAGATAGAAATAGAGATGTGTAGAGGTGTAATTGAGTATTAAAGTAACCAATGTTTTAAAAACCGATACTTTGGTCATACTGGTGTGGTGATTTTTTCCTGTATTACCGGAAATACCGGCCGGTATAGCTAATATAGTTATTTTTTATATAAAAATCCTACAAAACTTGTTACATTTTAACAAAAATAGTCAAAATACAATTATAATCCTCAAAAATAATACCAAATAGGTATTTTATAACAAAATATAAGTTTTAAAGTTCACAAATAACAAAAATTAACATTAAAGTATCATAAAAATAATTTCAAAAAAAATGTAAATACCGGAACGGTAATACCGGAGAAACAAATACCGGCCGATATTGTACAGTGAAAATACTGGACAAAATACCGAGATAGTTGTACCGGAGTACTCTCCGGTACTGGTATTACCGATCGGTTTTTACCGGTATTTAAAACATTAAAAGTAACATTAGAGAAAAATATTTGTATATACGTGTCGAAATAATATAATATAGAGATAGGAATAGACACTGATTATTATTTCCCTCAACTTTTAGAGCTCATTATTCATACCTACAGAAGTTAATTACTATTCAAATTTGTATTAGCGCAAAGAATTTTAAATATTTAATGAATAAATATTTAATGAATTATATGTACATACATATAATTAAGTTCATGAATTATATAATGAGTTGTTGCCATATATTAACCAGAAAAATATGACCAAAAATTTATGTACATATGTTCATGTTGTAATCATTGTTTCCATTTGTTGAAGTCTTATGTTCGAATGATTCGGTTCACGTATTGTCAAGGTTGTAAGTAACGGTCGACGGTTACTCGGAGACCTGCCCCTTTCAAGGTTAAATCTCATTTTGCGGAGATATATCGAGGTTATAAGGCGACTATAGATTATAAAGGAAATTATAAATTTAGAAAAATATATATTAACAATATCTTAATAAAATAAGTCAATAATTATAAAAGGAAAACCTAAAAGTCTTAACTTTCAATAATATGTATGCATTTAATTCAGTGTGTTAAATTGTATAGAATATATATGTGCATAGGTTGTGTTATAAAAGTTGAGGGACTGTTCTGGACAAATTTAAAAAGTAAATGAAGATTGTGTCGTGCATTTGGATCAGGTGAAAAAGGATAAGATTGGTGGAATATATACATATACATCCATAATAATCAAGATAAGGTTTCACCCATCTACGAATCTACCTTTTCAAAACTCTGAAGACACACACAACAAGATCTCACGCACCTGCAATATCTACACACAGTCTATTACGTTTTCCAACCTTATAGGGCAAGATCTACACAACCAACTTCACCATTTTTTTGTTTCTCATTTTATTCATACATAGTACTGGTTTACCCTCGTATTGGTGTTCATTTGTACATAAAAGAGTCGCTTTTCATCGTCAATATAAAAGTTCACTTTTATTATTCAATTGTTTACCCATCCGACCTCTGTACATTTTTAATATTAACACACCCATTAACCTTTGTGTCTTGCATGATTTTGAAGTTATTTCTTAATTTTTCTCTTTCGTTACTTTGATTATCGAATAATCGTGAAGAGTAACACATGATGGTTAAACTATCCATTTCTCTGTTTTTTTCCCAAACTAAATAATTTTTTTTCTTAGTATTTCTCAACTACTCTTAAATTTTGGATTTCGATTTGCGTCACGATTTGACATTGTTGTATTCGAAATTTCGAACTCGGCATTTGTACATCTTAATATCCGTTTACCATTTTTTTCATCAATATTGGTATCATCACAGGTATATATAAAATGGCGTAACCATCAGAAATAAAAGCATCCGATTTGCAAAATACTTCCAAAATATCAAAACCATCTCCACTATTTCTAAGCAATATAAAGCAAATATACTTATGTTTTGATGTAAACTGTATCGTTTATTTCTAAGATATTACTTTTGTTTTTGTTTGATTTTTTTTTACTTTTGTTACAACAAGCAATTTTTTATATTAATGTCGTCATGATAAAAGAATTTTTTGGTCATGTGAATTGAACACCAAAGTCTGCAAGGCGAATTACAAGGAACCCATTATAACTACATTTAGGCGAAAGTAGATTCAGAGGGAAATATTGACTTGTAGTATAAGTCTTTGATAGTAAGGATTATAAGGTATAGAGAATTTAATCGATCTTTTTCTAAATCTCTTTTATAGCTAGCATGTGATTTTTATTAACTTGTCTATTTCATTCCATTAACATATTTTTTTCCCTTTAGATTCCATGGAAAACAGGTGAAGATCTTAAAAAATATGTAGAAAGCAAGAACATTACTTTTAGTCACCGAGGAAGATGTAGATATTGTTTCAGTTCTGGAACATGTTTAAACAATGGCCATGGGTCCTCCGAGTTGATACACATAAGGAGGCTCGCATGCTCGATATCCATGCCTTTTTCAGTGGTAATGTATGGCATGTAATTTTTTCGAGATTTACGGGAGCATTATTTGGTAAGGAAGATCTGAAAATTGATTATAAAATGTTATTGTAAATCTCGAAATCTTCCTTACTGAATGTATGATGAACATGGCAATTAAATTTCAGATCTTCCTTACCAAACCCGTAAATCTTGAAAACATTACACGTCATACATTACCGCTAGAATGCATGGAAATCGTGTATGCGAGCCTCCTTATGTGTATATACACGGAGGACCCATGACCATTATTAAAACATGTTCTAGAGTTGAAAAATCTACATCTTACTCAAAATGACTAAAAGCAACGTTCTTGCTCTCTACATATTTCTTGAAATCTGCACCTGTTTTCAGTGGAATCTAAAGGGGAAAAAATGTGTTTATGGAATGAAATAGATCAGTTAATAAAAATCGCATGCTAGTATAAAAGAGATTTAGAAATAGATCTATTAAATTCCTATACCTTCTCACCCTTACTATCAAAAGACTTATAGTACAAGTCAATATTTCCCTCTGAATCTAATTTCGCTTCAATGTAGTTATAATGATATAGCTCGGGCTTCTCGTGATTCACCTTGTAGACTTTGTTGTTCAATTCACATTATCAAAAAATGCTTTTACCATGGCGACATTAATATAAAAAATTGTTTGCTGTAACAAAAGTATAAAAAGAAAATCAAACAAAAACAAAATAAATATATTAGAAATAAACGATACAGTTTACATCAAAACATGAGTACCTTTGCTTGATATTGCTTGAAAATTGTAGTGATGATTTTTATATTTTGGAAGAATTTTGTGAATCGGATGATTTTATTTCTGATGGTTACGCCATTTTATATATACCTGTGATCAAGAAACCAATGTTGATGAAAAAAATGGTAAACATATTTTAAGATGTACAAATGCCTAGTTTGACATTTCGAATACAACAATGTCAAATCGTGACGCGACTCTAAGTTTGGTTGAGAAATACTATGGAAATAATTTATTCTGTTTGGGGAAAATAACAAAGAAATGGATAATTTAAATGGTTTAGTATCCTGGAATGTAACATACTTTAGACGAATGTCTGTAGTGTGAAATAACTAAAGTTGTGTTCATTGTATGTAATCATCTTTAAATTATGTCTATTGTATGTAAAAAGACATACGTGACAACCATAAATAGCTGCCACTTGTTAGTTTTTTATTGGTCGGATACTTTTTTTTTACATACAATAGACATACTTTAAAGATGATTACATACAATGAACACAACTTTAGTTATTTCACACTATAGACATTCGTCTAAAGTTTATTACATTCCAGGATACTTATCCCTAGTTTAAACATCATGTGTTACTCTCACGATTATTCGATAATCAAAGTAACTAAAGAGAAAATTAAGAAATAACTTCATGCAACACAAAGGTTAATTGGTGTGTTAATCTTAAAAATAAAAATGTAAAGTGGTTGGATGGGTAAACAATTAAATAACATAAGTGAACTTTTATATAGACGATGAAAAGCGACTCTTTCATATACAAATGAACACCAGTTCAAGGGTAAACCAGTACTATGTATGAATAAAATGAGAAATAAAAAAAATACATAGAAAAAAAAATCAATACCTGGTAAATGTATAAAGTAAGCTAGGGCAGCAATTTATGGTTGAAAACACAAAAACATATTCAACATCTATTTGAGTCGATACCTTGTCCCCTTTTAACTATAGATATATCTTATTTAAAAACACAACAGATGTAATAATATAAGATGTAATAATATAAGAATGTTTATATCTTAAGAGATGATAAGAACAATTTTTAACCACATATCTAATTATTTATTTCTAATAACATTTAACTAACAAAAGAAAATAAAAGGGCACATATGTATCTTTGCTTTTCATCTTCCATGTACGAGTATATTTTTTTAGGTCTAGATAATACATATCATCCATTATAATTGTTAACTAGTAAATTTTAGACGCCGCGTTGTGAGGTCTCAATTGTCTTGTTGAAACGGTTACGTTAATTTAGAGTATTTGCATTGAACCTTCAACCTCTTAATCAAAATCATTCTATCATAAATATGTCTGTTTAAAAGTGTGCAAGAAATTAAAAAATAAGCCGTAATAGTAAATTTCAACCGGATGCAATATGGTAAATTAAAAATACATTAGTTGAGAATTCAAGCGTGATGTGAATAGTGGTACAGGATGTGGCCACAAAAAGGTTGAATGATCCAAAAGAAAAAAAGTGCAATAAAAATCAAGAAGTAAACCGTAGTAGAAAACCTGCACGGTATACAATGTGGCAAAATTCAAATGGTAATACGGGGTGTGACGTGGGCGAATCGTCATCACCGAATTTTTTAAAAGTGTGGAAGATTCCAAAAAGTATCTATTAATAGAACCCGAACAGAATGTGATATGACAAAATGCAAGTAGTGGTACGGGGTGTGACCACAAAAAAAGTTAGATTACTCGAAAGAAAAAAAAAGTGTGAAAAAAACCAAAAAATAACTCGTGGTAAAAAAATCCGAAAGGAGTACAATGTGGCAAAATCCGAATAGTGGTATGTACGGGGTGACCACAAAAAGGTTAGATTACTCGAAAGGAAAAAAAGTGTGAAAAAAACCAACCATAGTAAAAAAACCAAGAGAAATACGATGTGACATATTCCGAATAGTGGTACGGAATGTGATATGAACGAATAGCAACTCGCCATGCAATCGAGTTACTATTCACATGGTTTTGTTTTAATATAGTATATATACAATGTCTTTCTTGAAAGATAGATATACTTTGATAGCTCTCTAGCGCGAACCCGGTTAAGACAACGTATGTTAGACCCCTCGCTGTCGAATCGCGACACGAAGTTTCAAACAAAGTTCACCTTTTTAAAAAAAATAGATATGATGATTTGGTATTTTGTATAAGGTTACTTTTTGTTTTCTTAATATTTATTTATGATAGTTTGTAGAATTTGTATTTATTACTTCTATAAACTATGTGTATATCCATACAGGGGCGGAGGGAATGAGGTGACTAGGGGGTGCCTGATCACCCCTAATAAGCCCAACAAGTATGATTTCCTAGTAGCTCAAAACCAAATATCCAGTCTAATATGTATATGGTCCCTGCCAACTTTATGATTTATATATAGTTTATTAACAATATGATACGAGTATATGATATAATAATCTTAATCTTAATATATACTATAAGACAGTTGAACTAATGACTTATTAACCAATCAAATCGCTCAATTTCATCAAATTGACTCTCGCTTATGTCATCATTTAGATTAACTATAAATTAAAAATCCTAATAATCATTATCCAAATATATTATTATAGAGTTGTATTTATGAGAAACCACCAAAATTGGTGAAACCCAAGGGCTCAATCTCAACCATTGGATCAAATCTATGAATATTCAAGATTAAAAGGGAAATCTTCATCTCCGGTCGTTTTCCATCGTCATCTCCGGCGATCCCTTCATCTCCGGCGAATTACTCCGGTCACCACCGCCGTCTAATAACTCCGGCAATCTGACTCCGGCGAACCAGTATCCAATCATATTTGATTGGTAATCATCACCGCCGTCGAAAAACTCCGGTGAATTACTCCGGCGTCGTTTTTGGGTGGATACGGTACGGGCCAGTGGCCCTCATCCGTTCTAAATTGGTTGTCAAGAGACGCATATGGGAATCGTATGGATTTGATGGGCGGCGATCCAAGAGATGGTGGCGGTTTGATACGGTACGGGCTCCGCCCTTTATGCCGGCGCCGGCGCCGTGGATAGAGAGACAGAGAGAGAGATCGACTGTGTTTTTTTTGTGTGTTGCTGGTGTGTCGGAGATTATGGCGGTGGTTCTGGTCGGAGATGATGGTGGTGGCGGTGGTTTTCTCGCCGGAGAAGGAGGATGAGGAGGAGGTGGCGGTGGTTGTCTCGCCGGAGAAGAAATGGTGTGGTGGTGGTGGTTAGAAATACTGGTGGTGGTGGTGGAGGTTAGGTCGCCGGAGAAAAAAAGGTCGCCGGAGAGAGAGGGGGAGAAGAGAGAAAGAATCTGTGGAGGAAAGAGGGGATCATCTCATCCGTTGATAGAGGTAAAATCAAGGGCCAAGATTTGGTCCTTGGGTTTCACCAATAATTAAGGTTTCAAATGAACAAACCTCTATTATTATATTAGTATTTATATTAATTTGTAGAAAAAGTCTCATTGATTTACACTTTTTTGTTTTCCATCAATAATTTACACTTTTTAGCCCTGAATACTTAATTTATATTTATTTTTAGCCATAACTTGAGAATTTTTTAAAATTTACAATCATTTAATTAATTAAAAAATTTTCAACATATGAAATATTGTCTACAAAAAATTATTTCAAAACCTAATGACTTATTAACAAATATTAGATTAGATTTTTATAAATTATAAATATTAATATTTAGTTTAATATTTAATATAAACACAATTTGAACTCTAGATACATATCTCAAACATAATAACAAATGACGATATACAACATCCTTATCCTAAACACAATAGGAATCACAGAACATGGGACGATCACAGAACAAAGCATGATTTACAATAGAAGGTTACTTAAATACTAAATCCAAATCAATATGAACTACATCCAAGATTCATTCTATCTCTCAACCAAAAAGGTACATACTTTTCTCCTTTTTATATATTAGTTTTGCGTATTAATTATCACTCAAGGCATGGGATGTGTACTTATGCAGGAGGGTAAGGTCATTGCTTACGCTTCTAGACAACTCAAAATCCACGAAAAGAACTATACAACCCACGATCTTGAACTCGGAGCGGTTGTCTTTGCATTAAAAATTTGGAGACATTACTTGTATGGTTCCAAGTGTACTGTATTCACGGATCACAAAAGTCTTCAGCATATCTTCGATCAGAAAATGCTAAATATGAGACAACGCCGATGGGTAGAATTACTTAGTGACTACGATTGTGAACTCAAATATCATCCCGGTAAAGCAAATGTTGTTGCTGACGCGCTAAGTCGAAAAGATAGAATTTCCCTATCTGTCATAAAAAGAGCAAGTTCTTATCTTGGCTCATCATTAAGGGATAGAGTTCTGGACGATCAAAACGATGCCCTATAGCCAGGGCGTATCGAGAAAGAAGCATTGTGGAATGCTGAACGTTTATTTGAATTGGATGGCGATGGGATCCGACATGTCAAGGGCAGAGTGTGGATTCCCAAGTACAATGTACTTAGAGAACTTTTAATGAACGAGAGTCATCGATCTAAGTATTCAATCCATCCTGGTGCTGACAAAATGTACCATGGACTAAAGGACTTTTATTGGTGGCCTGGTATGAAAAGAGATATCGCCACTTATGTCTCAAAGTGTCTAAATTGTTCAATGGTCAAGGCGGAGCACCAAAAGCCTTCTGGGCTGCTCCAACAACCCCAAATTCTTGACTAGAAATGGGAACAAATTACTATGGACTTTATTACTAAACTGCCTCGAACCCTGAAAGGATACGATACTATTTGGGTCATTGCCGATCGATTAACGAAGTCTGCACACTTCATTCCCATACGGGAAAATTGGAAGATAAAGAAATTGTCTCAAATATATATTGAGAAGATCGTGTCACTTCATGGTGTTCCTGTGTCTATTATCTCTGATCGTGATGGTCGTTTCACTTCACAATCATGGAGATATTATCAAGACACCTTAGGCACTCAGTTGAATTTGAGTACGGCTTACCATCCCCAAACAGACTGGCAAAATGAGCGTACCATTCAGACTTTGGAAGACATGCTTCGGGCATGTGTCATTGACTTCAAGGGTAGTTGGGATACCTTTTTGCCGTTAGCTGAATTTTCATATAATAACAACTATCACACTAGCATCAAATATGCTCCTTATGAGGCTTTGTATGGACGGAAATGTAGGTCTCCTGTCTGCTGGCTTGATGCTGGCGAACGTCGTTTGTACAAATATGGACTAGTTTAGAAGACTACTGATAAAATTGTTGAAATTAGGGCACGGCTGAAGGCGGCTCAAGATCGCCAAAAGAGCTATGCCGACCGTAGAAGGAAACCACTTGAGTTTCAAGTGGGAGACAAAGTCATGTTAAAAGTGTCGCCTTGGAAAGACACTGCACATTTTGGTGTGCGAGGCAAACTTAGCCCTCGTTATATCGGACCATTCGAAATTGTTCAAAGAATTGTATCCGTGGCTTATAAGCTCGATTTGCCCCAAGAGCTAGAACACGTTCATCACACGTTTCATGTTTCGAATCTTAAGAAATGTCTAACTGATGAAACATTAGTCGTACCTGTCGAAGAGCTGCAAGTGAACGACTCTCTTCAATTCGTCGAAGAACCTGTTGAAATTTTAGACCAACAGCTCAAACAACTTAGACGTAGTCATATCAAGTTGGTCAAAGTTCGTTGGAACTCAAAACACGGACCCGACTCGACTTGGGAACGTGAAGACTACATGATGGAGACTTATCCTCATCTTTTTGCCGAGCAACAATTAATTTCGGGACGAAATCCTAAGAAGTCGGGGATGCTGTGACAACTCGTAATTAATTAACATCGGGTTAGTCTTAATCTCAATTAGACAGTCATTTGACGTAGAAATTATTAGACTTTTGGACTTTTGACTTAGTCAAATTAGACGTATCTTGATGACGTAGACTATTAGCTATCTAGACGAATGCCCAGTCTTAAATATAACTTTAAATAAATATTTAAAGGTTATGTCTTGTACAAAATAATTAGACTGTCTAGACTTAATATTATAAAGTTCACTTTGACGAAACTTTATTGACTTGTCTTAATTTAACTAACACGAGGGAAAATACCCTTACCTTAAATTGTAACCTTTTGGTCATAAGGTATTTAATCGTAAGCATTTTACCGAAATAAGGGTATTAAAATACCACAAAATGGCCACATGGGCTGGTTTTTGTTTATGTGGCAGGGGATTAAACAACAAAACACCCACCCCCTTCTCTTTTCTTCTTTGTTGGTCGACACACACACAACCAAAACACACACAAACTTCACTTCCTAAATTCAATCAGTTTTGGCAAGTAGAAAGCAAAGAGAGATTCAAGAGAAAAGCACTTTTAGTTGTTGTAATCAAAATCATTTGCAAGGAATTATCATCATCTTCATCTTTATTTCTCTTTTTCAAGAAAATCAAATAAATTGGTAAGTAAACTTTCTATTAAACTTTGATTTGATTTAATTTCATCTTCAAGTTTGATTTCAGTATTTTTAATTGAATTAGATAGTCATGGAAGTGAAATGAGTTTTGGCATATGTTGTGAGATTGATTATTATAAAATTAGGTCTTTAAAATCAAAAGAATTGAAAATTGTGAAATGGTTAGCGATATGGATTATTACCAGGTTCTTTGAACATGTTTATAGTCATTGAAATGAAAAGAGTGAAGTAGAAAATGACTTGAGTTGCAGAAAAGGGTCAAAAACCAGGTTTTCACTCGTTCAGGTCGAATATCGCGCCGCGAGCCTTCAGGGTCGCGCCTCGATGTAGTGTAAATCTTGAATCGCACCGCGAATGGCTCACCTTGCGCCGCGATATTTTTGTCTGTTTGACATTCTCAGATTTTTGACGACTTAAATCTTGAACTTCGTTTATACGAATTGGTACTTTAGACTACCTTATAATGACAATGTCAATGACATTAGAAATTTAAGTCAAATAAAATGGACGTTTAAATCACATTCTTGGTCGTGGCATTCTAGGGTTGATAGCTAAGTAGTTGTACGTAGGATACTTGTCGTCGTGAGATTTGAACCTCACCATTGGTACTCATATCCTAGGTTTTGGATAGACGTGGAGACTAGACTGCTCATTTTCTCGGACTACTCATACTTTTAGCTCTTTGATCGCTAAGGTGAGTTTATGGCGCCCTTTTTCCTTTTACTTTGGGCCTGAAAAGCATGTACTGTATACACGACTACTTTATAAATGATTTGTCTTTGTCTATGCCATAAGATTTGGTAAATTAAATCATTTGTCTTATGTCTTGCCATGTTGACGGCTGTCTGAAAATGTGTATACATGTCTTATGAAATATTGAACTAAATGACTTTGACTTGCCATGTTGTCGGCTGACTAAATTGTTCTTTGTGTTTGACGAACTAAAATGTTGCCCCTATGTAGTTATTACCATTATGAGATCCTAATGGTTGTCTTGTCAGTTTTTGTGCCTGACTGTCTTGGTTCTGGTCCGCACCCCATTATAGACGGGAGACCTGTGCGAGGTATACTGGTCCGCACCCCATTATAGACGGGAGACCTGTGTGAGGGAAATTAGTCTTATTGTCAGACCTTGCTCCCGACTGTCTTGTCTTAATAACTACATGTCATTGTGTGCTCCCAATGACGACTGGTATTTTAGTCAAACACACTATAAACTCACCAACTATTTTGATAGTTGATCCTCTCAAATTTCATGCTTTTCAGGTGACCAACAGTAAGTCTTGGAATCGTATTTGGCATTATAAGGCCATTCTTTTGACATTGGACGTACAATTAGCATCAGACATTTGAGGACTCTCATGTTATTAGCTTTAATTGTATTAGACTGTCCAATTTATTGAACTCGTATTCAGTGGGCCCAGTTCCAAATGAGGATGACTTGTATCCGTATTTTGGGGTCTACATTTGAACGATTGTACTTGTATTGAACATGTATTGGCATTAATGGATGTAATCTCTATTTACCTTCTGATTAGTACGTAATTATTTGTTAACCCTGTATTTCCGCTACAACGGGGTGTGACAAAAATTGGTATCAGAGCCAAGGTTATAGTTAATACAGAGTTTTTCCGCTGGAAAAACTCAATCTATAGCCATTTTCGTTTCAAAAGGAAATCTAAGTCTATTAAGGTTTAGGATACTTATTTCAAGAGTTATATTATTTGTCTATAATTAGACCTAGCCTGATCAACTACGTCCCAATTATGTAAAATAATATAAGGCTCGAAATAAATATCTTAGACTTTGTATATACGTTATAGTTTGGATTATACTCACAACATACTGTAGATGTGGTGGGAAGGCTGCGGGTGACCCTATATATAAGCATTGAAGGTATGTTAGGAGTAGAAACCCAAATCGTATGTGTATACATGGGACTTATATACGTGATAGTTTGGATTATATTACAACATACTGTAGATGTGGTGGGAAGGCTGCGGGTGACCCTATATATAAGCATTGAAGGTATGTTAGGAGTAGAAACCCAAATCGTATGTGTATACATGGGACTTATATACGTGATAGTTTGGATTATATTAGAATATACTGTAAATGTGGTGGGAAGGCTGCGGGTGACCCTATATATAAGCATTGAAGGTATATTGTTAATAGAATCCCAAATCGTATGTGTATAGTCTAGACAAAGATTTCTTTGAAAAATTCGTATGCTGCGTACTGTCACATCCATTTGACTTGTACTGTCTCATCCATTAGACTTATATGGATTCTTTGACTATCCTTTCAGACTTGTCATATCGGACGGAGCTAGCTCTTATGCTGTTGTTCCTGGTACTCCTCAAGTTCCAGTTGTAGCAAACTCCATTCCTCGTGTTCCCCACTCTTCTGAAGAGGAACAATTTGAGGCTTCGGGCAATGAGTCTCGCCCCATCAATCTGGTGTCAACATCCAGTGAATCTGGAAATGAACATGTATCTATTCATGTTCAACCATCTCTGTCACCGGTAGCTCCATATCAGAGAAGGATTACCGAGGGAACTCGTCTACCCTATGCTCATCGAGGTCCTAATGCTCCTGGTCCTTCTGCACCGGTTCAGGACAACCGTGTGTTTGGTCCTTCATTTCTTCTGGGCGATCCGTATGCTACAGGTCCCTCCACAGTGCATGTTTATAATCCCGATGCTGCTGAAGTGATGCCAGTTGCTGATGCAACTGATAGGTCGGAATATTATCTCCGACAAATGTCAAGGATGAACAACTCTCTCATCCGTACTAGGGAGGCTATTGAGAATCAAGCCCAAGCGTTGACTGGAGCTTATCTTCATGCTTCTGATGCTATGACTGTTGCTAAGGAGGGGAAGGAGACTATCAGGACATTGGTCTGGATACCGTTAGTTTTGGTGACCTTGGTTGTGGCTTTGCTAGTTGTTGTTCTTTTCAAGATGTAATCTTGTAGTAGTTAAGTATTGTAAGCCTAGAACTTATAACAACTCATACTCTTGTACTGTGAGTTGTAGTCTATCATTATGGATGTAGTTCCCACATGTCTTTGGATCGTATCACTCTGACTATGTAGTCTATCGTTGTGGATGTAGTTCCCACATGTCTTTGAATCGTATCAGTCTGATTATGTAGTCTATCATGTGGATGTAGTTCCCACATGTCTTTGGATCATATCAGTCTGACTATGTAGTCTATCATTGTGGATGTAGTTCCCACATGTCTTTGAATCGTATCAGTCTGACTATGTAGTCTATCATTGTGGATGTAGTTCCCACATGTCTTTGAATCGTATCAGTCTGACTATGTAGTCTATCATTGTGGATGTAGTTCCCACATGTCTTTGAATCGTATCAGTCTGACTATGTAGTCTATCATTGTGGATGTAGTTCCCACATGTCTTTGAATCGTATCAGTCTGACTATGTAGTCTATCATTGTGGATGTAGTTCCCACATGTCTTTGGATCGTATCAGTCTGACTATGTAGTCTATCATTGTGGATGTAGTTCCCACATGTCTTTGGATCGTATCACTCTGACTATGTAGTCTATCGTTGTGGATGTAGTTCCCACATGTTTTGAATTGTACCTGTTAGACTATGTAAATTTTGGACATCAATGAAATACAATCGTCTTTTTGGCTTACATACTTGTTCAAAACTATGTCAATTGCTTATTCTTAACTCTAGAAAATATGATGTTCCATATTTCTTGTCTTGTCTAGTACATGAATTCATACAATTTTATAATTTATGACTTGCATGGTACTGTCATCTGTCTTGCAAAGCTACTTTCCGATTTACCTTTTAGGGAAATCTCTAAATGACATTTTTGTTCATGTCATAGACTTATGGCTCCTAAGACGCGAAGCAAAATCCAGAAAAGGCTCCAAGTAAGAAAACTGCTCAAAAGAGAGTTACTCGATAAACTTCTAAACCCAATGAAGCTGAACAGGAAGAACCTGTGATCCAGCAAAGACCAGAAACTGCTGCTGCAAATGTAAACACTGGTCCTGGATCTACCCCACATGCTGGCGGGGAAAATAATATGGCGGCATTTGTGACACAACAGTTGTTGGCCGCTATGCCTACTTTAGTCGCTCAGATCACGGCGAGCATGAACGCCAATAATAATCATCATGCTGACAATAGTAACAATGTCGAACCTACGGCTGAAAAAGTTATTCCTCGAGTTCATCTGCACGGGAGTGACTTTAATACCTTTACTTATTGTAAGCCAAAGGAGTTCCATGGCACCGAAGGTCCTGTCGGACTAATCAATTGGCTAGAAAGCATAGAGGTGGTGCTTCATATCAGTCGTTGTGCCGAAGAGCACAAAGTGGAATATGCTGCCTCTCAATTTCAAAAGCACGCATTGTCATGGTGGAACGAACAGATAAGGACTCGTGGTCGAGAGCCGGCTAATAGCATACCTTGGTTAAACTTTAAAAGGATGCTGATGGAAAAGTACTGTCCTCGGGAGGAAGTACAAAAAATGGAAGGTGAATTCTGGAATCATAGTATGGTCGGATTAGACAACGAGAAATACACCACTCGTTTTCATGAGTTGGCAAGACTAGTCCCTCGTATGGTAGATACGGAGGAGAAATTGATCGAAAGATACTGTTATGGCTTGTCACCTGATGTCCGAAGGTTGGTAGCCGCTTTTAATCCTTTGACTCTTCAAGCGGCAGTTAGTGCAACCAACCGGATGGTGATAGACTTGAAAAGAACCACTGGTTCTTCTGTTGGAAATGAGGTTGTCAAGAGAAGGAATGATCATGCCTCAAGTAGTGGATTTGGCGACGGTGGAAATGGCAAGAGGTTTAGGACTGCCAGAAACTTTGCTGTGGTTGCTCAAGACGTCAAGAGGTACACTGGCATAGACCCCAAGTGTAATAGGTGTAACCTCTATCACAAGGGAAATTGTCCTACTTGTCACCGTTGTAAAAAGACGGGACATTTGATAAAATACTGTAAGGAGAAGGCACCCAATCAATGCTACGAGTGTGGGAGCAAAACCCATATGCGACCCGCTTGTCCACGACTCAATCTAAACCAAAACAACAATGCTATGGTTCCCGTGAGTAACAATGCGGGGAACAATCAAGCTAGGAATCAAGGAGGACAAGGCAGAGGTCGAGTTTTTGCTTTGGATGCTGCCGATGCACGACGTGATCCCAACGTTGTGATAGGTACATTCATACTCAATAATCATTATGTCTTTGTGTTATTCGACTCTGGTGCTGATAAAAGCTTTATATCCTTAGAATTTAAGTCTCGATTTAATATAGTAGCTATCCCCATGAAAGAAACTTATATCGTCGAATATGCAAACGGGCAAAAGTATGTTGCTAGAGATCATTTAGTAGATTGCAGTTTGACATTGTCTGGTAAAACCTTTAAGATAGATCCGATTCCCATAGAACTAGGAAGTTTCGATGTGATCGTTGGTATGGACTGGTTGTCTAGAGTTCGCGCTGATATTGGTTGTTACGAAAAAGTTGTAAGAATACCTCTTCCAAATGACGAAACATTGATAGTGCAAGAAGACAAGTCAGGGAAGGAATTGATTTTAGTGTCGGCGATAAAAGCGAATAGATATTTACAAAAAGAATACCCTACTTTCTTGGCACTAGTGGTTGAAAGGAAACCAGAGGGTAAAGGCATTCAAGATATTCCAGTTGTTAAAGATTTTCCGGAGGTGTTTCCCGAAGATTTGACGAGACTTCCACCTCATAGACCAATCGAGTTTGGAATAGACTTGGTCCCTGGAGCTGCACCCGTGGCCAAGGCACCCTATCGCCTTGCGCCGTCAGAAATGCAAGAATTGTCCGAACAACTTCAAGAGTTGTTGGCAAAAGGACTAATTCGCCCAAGCTCATCACCTTGGGGAGCTCCAATCTTATTTGTTAAGAAGAAAGACGGCTCTATGCGCATGTGCATTGACTATAGAGAATTGAACAAGTTGACTGTCAAGAACAGGTACCCTCTACCTCGTATTGACGATTTATTCGACCAACTGGAAGGTGCATCACACTTTTCCAAGATCGATCTCAGATCTGGGTATCATCAACTCAGAGTCAGAGAGACGGACATTCCTAAAACAGCCTTCAGAACTCGATATGAACATTATGAGTTTTTGGTTATGCCTTTTGGTTTAACCAATGCACCTGCTGTGTTTATGGACTTAATGAATCGAGTATGTCGACCGTATCTCGACAAGTTTGTCATTGTATTCATTGATGACATACTGATTTACTCAAGGACTAAAGACGAACATGAAGGTCATCTGAGAACCATTTTACAACTGCTCAAGGATCAAAAATTGTACGCAAAGTTCTCAAAATGTGAATTCTGGATTAGGGAAGTACACTTCTTGGGTCATGTGGTGAATGCGGATGGAATCCATGTAGATCCATCTAAGGTCGAGGCAATAAAGAAGTGGGAAGCCCCTAAGACTCCGACAGAAATCCGTCAATTTCTTGGACTGGCTGGATATGTTGAGTCCCAATGTTGATTGTAAATTTAATGATGACAAATCTGATCTATAAACACTTGGTAATCTTTTGGTTCTTGTAATCTGATCTGGGTCAGACTAAGCTAACACAGCTTACGATCTGTCTCTGACCCAGATCACGCTTCATACTTTGTAATTGTAAGATCTTATGGAAGCTAGTGTTATTCAAGCTGCATCAACAATGTATTAGCATTCAGTCCAAGTCAAAGAGGAGGATTGAAGATAGAAGACCAAACTGTTAGTGGAAGACAGCTTGGGATTAGCAGTCAGCTTGGAAACACTTAGGCAGATTGATGCTTTGACAAACGGCCCAATCTGTGTCTGACAATTAAGTGAAGATAACAACCTGGATTGAAGATAAAGACAAATGACGTGACTAGGAAGATTCCTAGGATCCAGGTTGGTGGTTGGTTTTACATATGCGTGTCCATACTCTTATTGGTGGATGAAGAATGTGCGTCAGTACGTGGGAGACCACAAGTACCATGAAAGGCACGATTGATTATTCCTTCATCATCCACTGAATGAAGAACACGTAGCTGCAACGGACACCAAGTGAAGGAGCGCTTTCTCCTATAAAAGGCTCATTCATGGATTGCATATGGATGGCATTTCCTGAGAATCATTCTTCACACAAGTTTCTCTGCTCTTATACACAGCTTAGTCTGTACGAGATCAGCTTGGGCTGATTCTCTTGAGCTGAAACTTATTGATTGTTGTTTGTCATTTCATAGGGTTGTTTAGATATCTATAGGCTATCTTTATTCCGCAACAACCCTGTAATTCTTTGTATAGATTATTTCTTAATAAAGGATTACATTTGAAAACCACAATCTGTGTTCAAGAATGTTTTTATTTCTTTACTGCTTTACTGTTTTAATGATTCCTGCTCTTTACTTACTTGCTTAAAATTCATAAACTGAATCTTAAAACATTTTGTGTTAAAAGTTTGTAAAGATTGAGGAAAGTTGTATTCACCCCCCCTCTACAACTGTTCTGTGTATAATATACTTTGGTATATTGATACACCGTGGGACGTATCAATTGGTATCAGAGCAGGGGTTAAGAATTAACTTGACTTGATCCTTGCATTATTTCTTTTATAGTAAAGCATTATGTCATCATATATTGACAATGGTTCTTCAACCCGACCACCCATGTTTGATAAAGATGATTTCAGTGGGTGGAAAGGTAGAATGTCTTTGTTCCTTGAATCCATCGATAACAATATGCCTGACATCCTTGCAGATGGTCCTTATGTTCCTACACAAACCATTGTGGTAGAAGATGTGGTCAGGGAAGGTCAACCAACCATTCCTGCCACAGTCAAATCTATTGTTAAGGATAAGGCAGATTGGGGGGATAAGGATAGGAGGTTGGCAAACTTGGATGTGAAGGCTAGAAATTTCATTGTCCAAGCTGTGCCCAAAGAGCTTTACCATTCTATTAAAATGTGTTCTACAGCTAAGAAAATGTGGGGTACATTGACTGTCATGTTTGAGGGTTGCTCTACCTCCATGGAATCCACAATTACTACATTGACCAGGAGGTATGAGAGATTTTTCTCGTTGAGAAATGAATCCTTGACTGACACTCATACTCGCTTTAATGCTTTGGTAAATGATTTAGCTGCTGTTGGAATTATTAAGAAAAATGAGGTTTTAAAGAGTAAATTTCTTGATTCATTACCACCTAAATGGAACAACTATATTTCTTCTGTTAAATTAAGTTCTGTTTATCATGATCTTGATCTCCCTGGACTTTTTGGTTTGCTTCATAACCAAGAATGTTTAGAGGCTGAAAAGTTAATTGCTATGGGTGATTCTTATAGTCAGCCTGCTGCTGCACTTGTTGCTTCTATGACTGAACACCCTAGTTCAATTAGTAATGAGATCATTCCTTGTGTTAATGATGATATTCCTGTGATGTCTAATCCTAACTCTGTTTGTGCTGAATCTGAATGTGATGAATCTGATGGTGATGAACTAGCAAATGAAGTAGCTATGTTGGCTGAAAGGATCAGAAGGAGATCCTTTAATAAGTTTAAAGGAAAAGGAAGAGGTGGCCAAGCTGATAAGACCAAGAAGCCATTTGACATGTCCAAAGTCACTTGTTACAAATGTGGCAAGACTGGACATATGGCTGGAGATTACAGATCTAAAGAATCTACTCAAGCTGTGCCAGCCAAAGGTGGAAGAGGTGAAAAATACTCAAAGCTCAAGACTAAGTACAAAGCCTTGAAAGCACAAGTAGCTGAGCTGACTGAGAAGGTGAACAAAAGTGAAAAGAGTCTGGTAGACAAAGACTGGGCTGAAAGTGCCACATCATCTGATGATGAGCGGTATAAAGATGCCAAGTGTTTCATGGCTAAAGAAGCTACTCAAAGATTTGCTGAAGATCTGGTGAAAATACAACAGCAATCTGAGTCAGCTCACCAGGCATCTACCAGTCAGACTACTCCACCTGAGGTAACTTCTTTTTCCAATCTGTCTGATAATGAGAAACTGTCCAGACTGAATAAACTTGGTGATGAGGTTCTGCTACAAAAACACTTTAATCAAGAACTCAAAAAGGAAATACATGTTTTGAAACTTGATAACAGCTCTAAGAGTCACACCATTGAAAAACTAGAATCTGAAGTTAAAGCTCAAAAGCAATTAAACTCCATTTTGATTAAAGAAGCTAAAACTGTAGAAGAAATTTTTTTAAAGGTTAAACAAATTACTGAAACATGGTGTATAAGTTCCAAAAGAGTTGCTAAGTGTGTAAATGAACAAATACCTCATCAGATCCAAGCTATTTTTGATGGTGATTATGATAGGGCCATAGCCATTGCTGAAGTATGTGCTATGGAGCCTTGTTATCAGCCTCCTTCACCACCTAAAGTCAAAACAAATGGAATGAATTCTAAACCAATTAAAATGGTTCAGAAATCGGGTATTGGGTTTAAAGATCCTGAAACCATTGGTCAGACCATTGCTGAAGCTGTGTCTGAAGCTGATAAGGTTGTTGAGTTAAAACCTGAAGAAAGTCTTGACTTGTCCAAGCTGACCATCACCCAATCTGTATCAGATTCAAAGACTAAAACAAACAAGAGTAGTTTAAAGAAAAATAAAAGAAAGGTTAGAGATCATAGTGTTACTAAAGAGAAAATAAAGCTTTTAAAGAGTAAGAAGTCTGGTTCTCTAGGAAATGAGTCACAAGCAAAATCTGAGTCTGTTTCAAGTAACACCAAGTCTGACTCTGATAAGTTAATTTTAAAATATGTTGAGTCCAAAACTGATAAGGTGTTAATGGGAGCAAATTTTCTTAAGAATGTGTCTGATCCAAAAACTGTTGATCAAAGAAAATTGAGAGCTAAATGTAAGAAATCTGGAATAGGCAAAGGTTTTGTTCAAAAGGAAACTCTAAATGTTGCTAGAAAGAACTTTGAATCTGGTAAAGGACAGACCAAGCAACAATGGGTTTCAAAATGTGATAAGAGTCTAAGTTTAGTTACCCAATCTGAGTCAGACCAGAAGGTCAGCTCTGGTGAACCCATCTTTGGATGGGTTCCCAAAAAGAACTAATCTCTTATCATAATTGCAGGGCAGTCATGACGATAATACCTGGCACTTGGACAGTGGATGTTCCAAGCATATGACCGGATGTAAGTCCCTGCTATGTAGCTTTAGGATTCGCGCTGGTCTTAATGTTACTTTTGGAGATGACTCTCAAGGAAAGACTGAAGGTTTTGGTATACTTTCAAATGGTCCTCTTACTTTCAGAAGAGTCTCATATGTAAATGGTTTGAAGCACAATCTGATCAGTGTGAGTCAGTTATGTGATGCTGGTTATGAAATGAGATTCAAGTCTGATAAGGGTATTGTTCTTGATTTAGAAGGAAATGTGGTTCTTATTGCAAAGAGGGACGAGTCTTTGTATTCTTTTGACATGAGAAATCCAACTGTCACAAGAGAAGTCTGTTTCATGTCAAAGACTCAAGATGAGCTGAATTGGTTGTGGCATAAAAGGCTGTCTCATATGAATTTCAAAGACATCAACAAGCTATGTAAGAAAGAGTTGGTGTCTGGTCTTCCAGTGATAAATTATGAGAAGGACAAGCTGTGTGGTGCTTGTGAGAAAGGCAAGCAACATAAAGCTACTTTTAAGTCTAAAATAAGCTCAACCATTGATAATTGTTTGGATCTGCTTCATATGGACTTATTTGGACCAATCAGTACTCCATCATTCACTGGAATGAGGTACTCCTTGGTAATTGTTGATGAGTATTCAAGATACACCTGGGTTTTCTTTCTAAAACACAAGAGTAAAGCTGCTGACAGCATTATTCATTTCATCAAGCAAGCTAAAATCTTTACAAAAGGCCTATTAGGCAATTAAGGAGTGATAATGGTACTGAATTCAAAAATATCACTCTTAATTCATTTTGCAGTGAAAAAGGAATTTCTCAAGTCTACTCAGCTGCCAGAACTCCTTAACAAAATGGTGTTGCAGAAAGAAGAAACAGAACTCTTATTGAAGCTGCCAGATCCATGATGGCTCAAAACAATGTCAAGTCTCATTTCTGGGCTGAAGCAGTACACACAGCCTGCTTTACCCAGAACAGGCCCCTTATTGTAAAAAGACATCAGAAGACTGCATATGAATTTCTTATGGGGAGAAAACCTGAGATTGGTTTCCTAAGAATGTTTGGGAGTCCTTGCTACATTCTAAATCAGAAAGACCATCTTGGAAAGTTTGATGAGAAATCAGATGAAGGTATTCTACTTGGATATGCAACAATGATGAAGGCCTATAGAGTTTACAACAGGAGAACTAAAACAATTGAGAACTCTGTTAATGTAAGCATTGATGAAGGTTGTTCTAAGCCTACTGAAGAAATTATTCAGAATCCATTAAATGACTCTCCAACTGGTTCAAATCCCTCCATTCCAGTCCAAGCTGATCAGCCTCTTCCTCAAGCTGATCATGCTGAACCATCTAATCTGAATCAGTCCATTGTCACAGTTACCAGATGGATAAAGAGTCATCCAATTAACCAAATCATTGGTGATCCTCTCTCAGGTGTTAAAACAAGAAGAAAGGCAACAGGCAATTTCTGCATGTTTGTCAATTTTGTAAGCAAGGTGGAACCAACTGAGGTTGATGAAGCACGGGCAGATCCTTCTTGGGTAAATGCAATGCAAGATGAGTTAACACAGTTTGAAAGAAACAAGGTTTGGGAACTTGTTCCAAGACCTTATCACAAGACTGTGATTGGAACCAAGTGGGTCTATAGAAACAAAATGGATGAAAGGGGAGTTGTGACCAGAAACAAAGCAAGATTGGTAGCTCTTGGTTACAGACAAGAGGATGGAATTGATTATAATGAGACTT
The DNA here is from genome assembly GCA_034093135.1 of Erigeron breviscapus. NCBI lineage: Eukaryota > Viridiplantae > Streptophyta > Magnoliopsida > Asterales > Asteraceae > Erigeron > Erigeron breviscapus. Next base: position 11,877,163 of record CM067175.1, on the reverse strand, counting down.
TTGCACAAGTGGCAAGATTAGAGGCAATCAGAATGTTCTTGGCCTTCTCTGCTCACAAGGGTTTCAAAGTCTATCAAATGGATGTGAAGAGTACATTTCTAAATGGAAAACTGGAAGAAGAAGTCTATGTTAAACAACCTCCAGGTTTTGAAAATACAAAGTTTCCTGACCATGTGTTCAAGCTTGACAAGGCTCTCTATGGGTTGAAGCAAGCTCCAAGGGCATGGTATGACACTCTGTCTAAATTCTTATTGGCTAACAACTTCAAAAGAGGTAATGTTGACAAGACTTTGTTTGTGAGAAAGTATAATGGTGATATCCTGCTTGTACAAATCTATGTAGATGATATAATATTTGGGTCTAGCAGTGAAAGACTTTGCAAAACGTTTTCTGAATTAATGTCTAAAAAGTATGAAATGAGCATGATGGGAGAACTAAACTATTTTCTGGGTTTACTAAAAATGGAATTTTCATAAACCAAGGAAAGTATGTTAAAGATCTGTTAAACCAATTTGGTTTTAGTGATTGCTCACCTATGAAAACTCCTATGGGAACTGGTGATAAGCTGGATGAGGATAAAAACAGCAAATCTGTTGACATCACAGCTTATAGGGGTATGATAGGATCATTACTTTACTTGACTGCTAGTAGACCAGATATTATGTTTGCTACATGTCTTTGTGCAAGATATCAAGCTAGTCCTAAGGAATCTCATCTTAAGGCTGTGAAAAGAATCTTTAGATACCTTAAAGGTAGTCCCAATCTGGGTCTTTGGTATCCCAAAGACTCAGGATTTGATCTAATTGGCTATTCAGATTCTGACTTTGTAGGCTGTAAGATTGACAGAAAAAGTACTTCAGGAGCTTGTCAATTGCTTGGCAATAGACTTGTAAGCTGGTCCAGCAAGAAGCAGCATTCAGTTTCTATCTCCACTGTAGAAGCTGAATATGTTGCTGCAAGAAGTTGTTGCTCTCAAATTCTTTGGATGCAATATCAGCTTCAAGACTATGGTGTCACTGCATCAAAAACTCCAATCTTTTGTGACAGTACCAGTGCCATAGCAATTTCAAACAATCCTGTGCTTCATTCAAGGACCAAGAACATTGATATAAGATATCATTTCATCAGGGATCATGTAATGAAAGAAGATGTTGAACTCCACTTCATTCCAACTGATAATCAGCTTGCTGATTTGTTCACAAAGCCATTGGATGAATCAAGGTTCAACTATCTCATAAGTAAGCTAGGTATGCTTAATATGTAAAATGTAGTGAGCTAAGTAATAGCAAATCTGACCCAGACTACCCTTTCACACTTGGTGCATTTCCAAGTGAAAGAGGGTAAGCTGAGTCTGACCCAGCTTCGTGGTTATTTTTGTTATTAAATATCTCAGTGCGTTTTCTTACTTTCATTATTTTATTTAGTGTACTTGTTGATCCTATTGGAGTGTGACACGTGTAGTGGTTACAGCCGGTTACTGAAAAAGTACCACCACTACTTGTTGATCCTCCAATCAAAATCTTTCTCTCTCCAACTTTTTCAAACGGGATATTTTGGATTTTGTATATAACATCCATTCAACCTAAATCCCAAATCACTTGTTCATATTTTTTCAAATCAATTTTTTCTCTCAAATCTGATTACTGTTTTATTAAATTTAATTTCTTCTAAAAATTGTTTTCAAAATGGCATCATCATCTGTTTCTATTCATTCTAATGATTCTCAATCTAGTTCTTCGTCTGAACCTGAAAGTCAATACCCAGCTCCAATAAGCGCCAACAAGCTTTCACCTTATGTGGTAGGAAGTAATGTAGTAGTGGTCCCGGCTGATCTTGATACTGGTAAAATCAAGATTGGTAGTCTGGTTCATGCCAATATTCATCCTCCTTCATGGGCAAAAGGATATGATGAGATTGTGGCTTTCTTATGGTATCATCCATTCGGCAAGGTGATGATTGAGAAGCCAGACTGGGTGTTTCAAGATCTCCTTTGTGAATTTTAGGCGAGCTGTTTTGTGGGACAGAACAAGAAAGGAGATGCTGCAATCTATGGCACAATCCTCAATGGTAAGAAAAAGGTATATATCTCTTATGAGAGGATTAGGTCTGCATTTGAGCTGTCTTATATGCCTGAAGATGATTATGAAAATGTTGTGTCTCATACTGAAGCCAAAAATATTTTACAAGAAGTTGGATATACTGGTCCATTGGCTTTAGTGGTCAAAATGAAATATTTAACTAGCATTTGGAAATATTTATTGAGCACAATTTCTAAAACTTTACAAGTAAAGGCAGGCAGCTTTGATCAACCTAATGTGCTAGAATTGCAGATTTTTCATGCAATGGTCAATCTATTCAATATTCTACTCCTACAAAAGAGGGTGAAGGGTTGGCCAAAACATCAGCCACCCTAGCCACACCCTCATCCACTCCTTCAAAATTCACTTCTAAAAGACCCATTGTTGAGGACTTAGTGCCTCACAGTGCTAAAAAGAAAAGATCGCAAAGGAAATCTGTGCCAGCTTCTGGGGTTGATATTGCAACATCAAATCTTGAGATCCCCCAAGGTGCAGTGGAAGCTAAGGAACGTTCCAAAGCTGTCCCTGCCACCCAAGCTGACAAGCCAAAATCGCCACGCCCATCTGCACTCTCCCAAAAGAGTAGACGAGTTAAAGGGAACACCTACTGCTACCCAACCCTCCAAACAGGGTGAAGGTATTGAAAGAAAGACCTCCTCCCAAGGTCACACTGTGTCTGCACCTATATCGCCATCATCAGCCTCCCAAAAGATTGATGATATCATTAAAGGGATAACAGAGGATCTAGCCCAGATCCAAAGTGAGTCAGAGTCTATGCACATCATCTCTGAGGATGGTCAGCCAAAGGAGAGAAGTATCGAATGCATTGGTGACACTGCTTCTCCTCCCCAAGCTGATCAGACTCCTTCTCTCTTACACTCTGAGTCTGCACAGGCTGTCAATGCCCCTTCTATGTCACAAGGAGGGGTACATGCCTCAATTCTCCCTAAGGATACTTTGGTGCAACAACACACCTCTGTTGAAGGGCAATCAATTACACAAAACATTACACCTGCAGAGTCTGTGTCTGCATCTGTCCTTGGACAGAGGGATTCTGTAGGTTACATGGCTGTCTTTAAGGCAGTTATGTCAGCCCCTTGTGCAGCAAAGGGAACCATTGATGGTCCTCACGATGTCAATGAGAATATGATCACTATCTCCGGAAGTGATTCTTCATTCGATGATGAGTTTGCCCATCCATCCTCAAGGGATGCTCTGATGGAAGATGCTAGTGGAGGAGTTGATCAAAATCAAGATCAACACATTCCCACTAGCCCTCAGCCTGAACCAAATGTTAATCTTTCTCAGGCTGACCAACTCATCATCAATTCTGAAAAATCTACTCATGAGACTCACTCTCATGAGCAATATCACCAAAACTACCTAAGCCTCCACCCCTTCTATATGAGCCAAATGACCCTGATATTAAGCATTGCAAGCTGCTCTTTCCAGAGTCAGTGGCTTTTAAGCCAACTGCAAGTTCTTCCCAAGCTGCCACTATCTCATTTTCAGATGTGGTGGGTCAGCTCACTGAGTTCATTTCAACCTCTAAGGTTGAGAGCTCACAGCTGACCAAATGCTTGGAAAAGATCCAAAAGGATCAGGAATTGACGGACAAGAAGGTGGATAAGCTGAGTCAAGATCAGACTGCATTGAAAGAAAATGTGTTGAAAGCAGTTGATTTGATGCAGCAGAACCAGAGCAAGATGACAGAGTCTCTTGATAGTCTTACAAAGGCAGTCAATGAAGAAAATGAAAGAAATGAAAGAAACAAGAGTACTCTGAGTCAGATTGAGAATGCAGCAACCAAGTTTACAAGGGAAGTCACCATAGAGCTTCGATCTGCAAACAAGTCACAAGAAGATTTCAAGAATGATCTGATTGAAGCTTCTAAGGGTGTCAAATCTAAAATTGAACTCCTCCATGAGGATTATGTTGAGCTGAGAAGGGCCCGCTGTCTCACTAATATCAAGATTGACTTGATCAACCAAGATCTCAAAGGCCTCTTTGCTACTCCAGTGAGCTCTTTTCCTGCTGATGATGACAAAAAGGGGGAGAAGAATGCTACTAAGAGAAAGAGGAGTGCTATGAGTGAAGCTGAAATGGAGCTAGAAAGAGAAAGACAACAAGCTCAGGTTGACAAGGAAATTGAAGAATACTTTGAAAACTGAAAGAAAAGGACAACAGAAGGTGGGTCAAGTGGTGTGAAGATCTTAACTGACAAAGAAAAGGATTGGGAGCTTGCAATTGAAAAAGCTCCACAGCTTGGGGTAACAGTTGAGATGGCATACAAAATGATTAAGGAGGACAGATTACAAAGAGAAAGAATTGCTGCAACTGAGTCTGATCCTGAAATTGCCAAGGCTGTTCAAGAACAATTAAATAAGGAAGATGAAGAAGATCTTGCAGCCATTGGTTCCAAAAAGAAAGTTGTGGGCAAAGGAAAAGAAAAGAAAGTCCTCCCAAGTTGTCCCTGTGCAAGCTGTGCCAACTCAAGCTGACCCAGCTCCCTTAGAACAAGTTGATGAATCTTCATCTAGTGAAGACACAACCACTCTGTCCCAGTTCATGATCAAGAAAAGGACAACAGAAGGTGGGTCAAGTGGTGTGAAGATCTTAACTGACAAAGAAAAGGATTGGGAGCTTGCAATTGAAAAAGCTCCACAGCTTGGGGTAACAGTTGAGATGGCATACAAAATGATTAAGGAGGACAGATTACAAAGAGAAAGAATTGCTGCAACTGAGTCTGATCCTGAAATTGCCAAGGCTGTTCAAGAACAATTAAATAAGGAAGATGAAGAAGATCTTGCAGCCATTGGTTCCAAAAAGAAAGTTGTGGGCAAAGGAAAAGAAAAGAAGAAGGTGGTGGTTCACTCTAAACCATCACAGAAGGTTAAAGATGTGAAGAATAGTGGTGAAGCCCATGATTGGTTAGAGGCTCTGGAGAAAAGAAAAGTAACAGAAAGAATCAACTATAGAAAGCATCCAGAGCCAATCCTCCAGGTTCTACTCAAAAGGCGAAAAGGAAAGAACATTCCCAGCATCAGGTTTACAAGGAAAGGTTATGAAACCAGCTGGGAAACCTATGATCTTGACAATCTGCTTGAACTAGGATACACTGAGTGGGTGGAGTTACATAATATCATAACTGGTATTTCTGGAATTCACAAAGAGACAGTCTTGGAAGCCATTGAGAAGAAGTTAGCTGCCATTGTAAAGTACAAGATTGATATCACTGGCCTTCCAAGACCAAAAGCATATGATATGGTTGATGAAGATAAGTCAGTTGAACCACTGAAGAAGAAAAGAAGAAGGTTTGAAAGGATTGATGCTCCTGGAGGTGATCATACAGATTTCCTCAAAAACTTGTCTCCTTTAGAATTGCTTGCACAATTATCTTCTGGTGCTGTTGACAAGATTCTGAACAATCTCAATCTGTCTCTACCTGCTGGTGTTGAAAATGCAAGATGTGGGATGTTCATCACTGAACCTGAACATGGGATGTATTTTGTGGATGCAAGAGGGAAATTGGTTTTCCAAAGGACTGCTGAACTAAAACAGGTACCAGCTATGTACCTTTTTACCTTGTACAGATTCTGTAGAAATTTTAGTGAAGAAGGTAATGGGTATGAGCAGTTCCTTATTGATGAGGGGCTTGATAGACAGTTAGATGTGAGAGTTGCCCCATCATTTGAAGTTAAGCAAGAAGCTATAGAAATGCTTGGAGAATAGTGTTATATCATGTAATATCTTTGTTTTGTTCTCTATATATGCAAAAGCAGTTGTACAAATCTAGTTTCTTTTTTAAAACTTCATTTCAGTTCAAAAGAACCCAAAAGATTCAAAGGGTCACAATCTGTTAGTTTCATTTTACTTTGATTCTTTGTAAGCTGATAGTTAGAAGTGTGGTTGGGTTTTGTCATCATCAAATAGGGGGAGATTGTTGAGTCCCAATGTTGATTGTAAATTTAATGATGACAAATCTGATCTATAAACACTTGGTAATCTTTTGGTTCTTGTAATCTGATCTGGGTCAGACTAAGCTGACACAGCTTACGATCTGTCTCTGACCCAGATCATGCTTCATACTTTGTAATTGTAAGATCTTATGGAAGCTAGTGTTATTCAAGCTGCATCAACAATGTATTAGCATTCAGTCCAAGTCGAAGAGGAGGATTGAAGATAGAAGACCAAGCTGTTAGTGGAAGACAGCTTGGGATTAGCAGTCAGCTTGGAAACACTTAGGCAGATTGGTACTTTGACAAACGGACCAATCTGTGTCCAACAATCAAGTGAAGATAACAACCTGGATTGAAGATAAAGACAAATGACGTGACTAGGAAGATTCCTAGGATCCAGGTTGGTGGTTGGTTTTACATATGCGTGTCCATACTCTTATTGGTGGATGAAGAATGTGCGTCAGTACGTGGGGGACCACAAGTACCATGAAAGACACGAATGATTATTCCTTCATCATCCACTGAATGAAAAACACGTAGCTGCAACGAACACCAAGTGAAGGAGCGCTTTCGCCTATAAAAGGCTCATTCATGGATTGCATATGGGTGGCATTTCCTGAGAATCATTCTTCACACAAGTTTCTCTGCTCTTATACACAGCTTAGTCTGTACGAGATCAACTTGGGCTAATTCTCTTGAGCTGAAACTTATTGATTGTTGTTTGTCATTTCATAGGGTTGTTTAGATATCTATAGGCTATCTTTATTCCGCAACAACCCTGTAATTCTTTGTATAGATTATTTCTTAATAAAGGATTACATTTGAAAACCACAATCTGTGTTCAAGAATGTTTTTATTTCTTAATAAAGGATTACATTTGAAAACCACAATCTGTGTTCAAGAATGTTTTTATTTCTTTACTGCTTTACTGTTTTAATGATTCCTGCTCTTTACTTACTTGCTTAAAATTCATAAACTGAATCTTAAAATGTTTTGTGTTAAAAGTTTGTAAAGATTGAGGAAAGTTGTATTCACCCCCCCTCTACAACTGTTCTGTGTACAATATACTTTGGTATATTGATACACCATGGGACGTATCAGGATATTACAGGAGATTCATTGAGAATTTCTCTAAGGTTGCTCAACCTTTGACTTTGTTAACTCAGAAGACTAAGGAGTTTATTTGGCAGGATGCCCAAGAAAAGGCATTCCAGACGTTAAAAGACAGACTATGTAATGCTCCTATTCTAGCATTACCAAATGGCATTGAAAATTTCGTGGTATACTGTGACGCCTCACATCAAGGCATGGGATGTGTACTTATGCAGGAGGGTAAGGTCATTGCTTACGCTTCTAGACAACTCAAAATCCACGAAAAGAACTATACAACCCACGATCTTGAACTCGGAGCGGTTGTCTTTGCATTAAAAATTTGGAGACATTACTTGTATGGTTCCAAGTGTACTGTATTCATGGATCACAAAAGTCTTCAGCATATCTTCGATCAGAAAATGCTAAATATGAGACAACGCCGATGGGTAGAATTACTTAGTGACTACGACTGTGAACTCAAATATCATCCCGGTAAAGCAAATGTTGTTGCTGACGCGCTAAGTCGAAAAGATAGAATTTCCCTATCTGTCATAAAAAGAGCAAGTTCTTATCTTGGCTCATCATTAAGGGATAGAGTTCTGGACGATCAAAACGATGCCCTACAGCCAGGGCGTATCGAGAAAGAAGCATTGTGGAATGCTGAACGTTTATTTGAATTGGATGGCGATGGGATCCGACATGTCAAGGGCAGAGTGTGGATTCCCAAGTACAATGTACTTAGAGAACTCTTAATGAACGAGAGTCATCGATCTAAGTATTCAATCCATCCTGGTGCTGACAAAATGTACCATGGACTAAAGGACTTTTATTGGTGGCCTGGTATGAAAAGAGATATCGCCACTTATGTCTCAAAGTGTCTAAATTGTTCAATGGTCAAGGCGGAGCACCAAAAGCCTTCTGGGCTGCTCCAACAACCCCAAATTCTTGACTGGAAATGGGAACAGATTACTATGGACTTTATTACTAAACTGCCTCGAACCCTGAAAGGATACGATACTATTTGGGTCATTGCCGATCGATTAACGAAGTCTGCACACTTCATTCCCATACGGGAGAATTGGAAGATAAAGAAATTGTCTCAATTATATATTGAGAAGATCGTGTCACTTCATGGTGTTCCTGTGTCTATTATCTCTGATCGTGATGGTCGTTTCACTTCACAATCATGGAGATATTTTCAAGACACCTTAGGCACTTAGTTGAATTTGAGTACGGCTTACCATCCCCAAACGGACGGGCAAAGTGAGCGTACCATTCAGACTTTGGAAGACATGCTTCGGGCATGTGTCATTGACTTCAAGGGTAGTTGGGATACCTTTTTGCCGTTAGCTGAATTTTCATATAATAACAACTATCACACTAGCATCAAATGTGCTCCTTATGAGGCTTTGTATGGACGGAAATGTAGGTCTCCTGTCTGTTGGCTTGATGCTGGCGAACGTCGTTTGTACAAATATGGACTAGTTCAGAAGACTACTGATCAAATTGTTGAAATTAGGGCACGGCTGAAGGCGGCTCAAGATCGCCAAAAGAGCTATGCCGACTGTAGAAGGAAACCACTTGAGTTTCAAGTGGGAGACAAAGTCATGTTAAAAGTGTCGCCTTGGAAAGGCACTGCACGTTTTGGTGTGCGAGGCAAACTTAGCCCTCGTTATATCTGACCATTCGAAATTGTTCAAAGAATTGTATCCGTGGCTTATAAGCTCGATTTGCCCCAAGAGCTAGAACACGTTCATCACACGTTTCATGTTCCAAATCTTAAGAAATGTCTAACTGATGAAACATTAGTCGTACCTGTCGAAGAGCTGCAAGTGAACGACTCTCTTCAATTCGTCGAAGAACCTGTTGAAATTTTAGACCAACAGCTCAAACAACTTAGACGTAGTCATATCAAGTTGGTCAAAGTTCGTTGGAACTCAAAACACGGACCCGACTCGACTTGGGAACGTGAAGACTACATGATGGAGACTTATCCTCATCTTTTTGCCGAGCAACAATTAATTTCGGAACGAAATCCTAAGAAGTCAGGGATGCTGTGACAACTCGTAATTAATTAACATCGGGTTAGTCTTAATCTCAATTAGACAGTCATTTGACGTAGAAATTATTAGACTTTTGGACTTTTGACTTAGTCAAATTAGACGTATCTTGATGACGTAGACTATTAGCTATCTAGACGAATGCCCAGTCTTAAATATAACTTTAAATAAATATTTAAAGGTTATGTCTTGTACAAAATAATTAGACTGTCTAGACTTAATATTATAAAGTTCACTTTGACGAAACTTTATTGACTTGTCTTAATTTAACTAACACGAGGGAAAATACCCTTACCTTAAATTGTAACCTTTTGGTCATAAGGTATTTAATCGTAAGCATTTTACCGAAATAAGGGTATTAAAATACCACAAAATGGCCACATGGGCTGGTTTTTGTTTATGTGGCAGGGGATTAAACAACAAAACACCCACCCTCTTCTCTTTTCTTCTTTGTTGGTCGACACACACACAACCAAAACACACACAAACTTCACTTCCTAAATTCAATCAGTTTTGGCAAGTAGAAAGCAAAGAGAGATTCAAGAGAAAAGCACTTTTAGTTGTTGTAATCAAAATCATTTGCAAGGAATTATCATCATCTTCATCTTTATTTCTCTTTCTCAAGAACATCAAATAAATTGGTAAGTAAACTTTCTATTAAACTTTGATTTGACTTAATTTCATCTTCAAGTTTGATTTCAGTATTTTTAATTGAATTAGATAGTCATGGAAGTGAAATGAGTTTTGGCATATGTTGTGAGATTGATTATTATAAAATTAGGTCTTTGAAATCAAAAGAATTGAAATTTGTGAAATGGTTAGCGATATGGATTATTACCAGGTTCTTTGAACATGTTTATAGTCATTGAAATGAAAAGAGTGAAGTAGAAAATGACTTGAATTGCAGAAAAGGGTCAAAAACCAGGTTTTCACTCGTTCAGGTCGAATATCGCGCCGCGAGCCTTCAGGGTCGTGCCGCGATGTAGTGTAAATCTTGAATCGCGCCGCGTATGGCTCACCTTGCGCCGCGATATTTTTGTCTGTTTGACATTCTCAGATTTTTGACGACTTAAATCTTGAACTTCGTTTATACGAATTGGTACTTTAGACTACCTTATAATGACAATGTCAATGACATTAGAAATTTAAGTCAAATAAAATGGACGTTTAAATCACATTCTTGGTCGTGGCATTCTAGAGTTGATAGCTAAGTAGTTGTACGTAGGATACTTGTCGTCGTGAGATTTGAACCTCACCATTGTTACTCATATCCTAGGTTTTGGATAGACGTGGAGACTAGACTGCTCATTTTCTCGGACTACTCTTACTTTTAGCTCTTTGATCGCTAAGGTGAGTTTATGGCGCCCTTTTTCCTTTTACTTTGGGCCTGAAAAGCATGTACTGTATACACGACTACTTTATAAATGATTTGTCTTTCTCTATGCCATGAGATTTGGTAAATTAAATCATTTGTCTTATGTCTTGCCATGTTGACGGCTGTCTGAAAATGTGTATACATGTCT